>CM061920.1:144370817-144560355 GCA_031002005.1 Vandiemenella viatica
CAACTCGATTCATTATCACCCCAGAGGTGTAACGAAAGATCACGGAAAGGCAGACGCTCAGGACGATCTCAGACATCTAAACAAAGCCGATGAGTGTTGTAGGCCGGAGTGTTCGCAGACTGAGCGACGCCAGTATTGATCGCAGCCTCCGCCACGCAGCACGTGCCTGGACCAAACCACGTGCTACTCCTCCACAACTTAACGGCGTCCGTATCTTGTGCAGACCGCGCTTTCGGGTTCCGTTGTTTCCAGTTGAATTGGCAGCATTTCGGCCTCATTAACATCAATTAATTCTATGAGTAAGACATTCGAAGGCAGACGCAATTCCGGCAAAGCGTTGTTAAATCTCAATCACTTTAACTCATTACAGCTGGAACAGTGCAATAAAAGATTTCATAAAAATCGAGAGTTTCTATTCTATCTGCGAAACCAAGGAACCTCCAGTTTCTTAGGCTCTTGTTTCTTACATTCACATGTTGATCCGTTAGTTTGTTTTTTCGTTCTCTTATGAATCGTTCCACTCCTTGCTACCATCTTAAAGGTGGTCTGTCTCTTCATTTTCTTTTCTTTTCTTTTTTTTTTTTTTTTTTTTTTGTTAGTAATTAAAAACTCTTTTTCGGTATTCTTGCTTCTTCCATTCTAGTTTGATGTTCGAACTATAGTATTTGCTTCCGTTCAACTTTGTTCGTTTGGTACATCTTCTAACTTCGGGACATTCGGGAGGCTCTTGGAAGTAAGTTCCGTCTTTTTGCGTTTCCTTTCTGTGATAGTCCAACATTCTGTCCCGATAAGTTGAAATCTGTTTCATAATGGTTCTACACATTTTATTTATTTTTTATTTTTTTTAAAGCCAATGTTACAGGACCATGGAAGGGAATTTAATTTTTATATCGCAGTTGTCTCTTGGTTTAATCAATGCACGATATCTTCTTCGTATGTCCCTTTATTACTGACTAGCCCCAAAGCCCGTAAAAAATGACGGGTTTAATGGAGTGTTATGGTAATTTATTTCTCTGCAGTTGCTTAACTAAATAGAATTGTTATAAAATAAAGATCATTGTAATTATCGTCCCTTGTGCTGTGCAAAAAGCTTCAGTTATCAACTTGGTCCAGGTTGTATTTCAGCCTAACCACAATCTCCATTGCAGCTAGAAAAGCAAAGTTTCAATCACGCGTGAATTAATACATTCCCTGTATTGCATGTCAGTGTCCAAAATCTTCACAGGTTCTTACACTTTCCTTTCTTAAAACCTGTGATGAAGATCGATATTTTAACGGCTGAGACAGCTTACATCGGCTGAAATAATGACGCCAGTTAAAATGAAGTATGCTAAAAATAAATCTTAACAACTTGCCACGTAATATTTAATTATGATTTAGGTCACATATATCGCAATCAATTGGGAACTTCTTTCATTCAAACGATGTAATGATTTCAGTAAAAAAACTGATAATTAATACTCCAATTTAAATGAAATACATACTTTTCTTTCAGTGTTCTGACAATTCATGTCTTAGCAGTTGATTAACTAAATAGAATTGTTATAAAATAAAATTCAATGTAACTCCTCGTGCCTTGCGCTGCATCAAACGGTTTCCGTTTCCATCCGAGTCCATGTTGCATTTCAACCTAACCAGGTACTACGATAAACTTGCCGCCAGATGAACAATACTTCAATCTCACTTATATTAATACATGAACTGAACATTATTTTAATGGCAATAATGCATCGCGATATAAATTTGATCAAAAATCTTCAACGGTTTTTACACATTTCTTTTTCGTTGTCCGTGATTCAGACCGATATTAAAACGTTTGAATGGCTGACACAGTTTGTGAAATAATAGGCTCAGTAATATTACACAGTGAAAGCAAAGGAAATTGAAATAAATCTTATAAACTTACATTATGCTATGTAATATTGGTTTTAAGTGTGGTGTAAGATGCACAGGTCGCAATCAGTGTACAACTATTTCCGTTCAAACGAATTAATAATTTCAATAATAGGACACAGTTTAAAATATTTTTTTTTAAAAAACTAGATTATTCATGCCTTCTGCCGTAACGTCAAATAACAGTTGTAATTCTGATCCATGCTAAGTACAAGGGGTGATCAAATGAAAAGGTACGAAACTACACGGTGGGTACAAATGTAGACTTTATTCAGAATATACACCATAGGCCTGAGCACAACGATCCCACTGATGAACAAGCCGCAGGATTCCTTGTTCCCAGAATTCCTGTGGCCGTGACGAGACCCAGTCCTTCACAGCGTCCTTGAGTACGTCGTCCGAGTTGAAGCGTTTCCCTTTCCGGTGTTTCTTCAGTGGACCAAACACATGGAAATCGCAGGGCGACATGTCCGGAATGTAGGGCGGATGTTCCAACGTCTCCCACTTGAATTTGGCCAGTTCCATGTGCCAGTAGTGTGACTCTGGAGACGTGTAGACGCGCATTATGATGGAGCAGAACCACACCCTGCGTGAGCAGCCCCGGTCTTTTGTTCTTGATGGACCTGCGTAGGCGTCGGAGTGTCTCACAGTACACATCCCCCACCTGTACGCCATCCTGTCCTCATACGGACTGCCGCATCATTTAGACGCCGCTTTTGATAAGAGCCTCTGCTCTCTACTGCGCATGCGGGCGCCCGCGCTTGCTCCGATCCTAGTCAGAGACTCCAATCGCATCCCGAGATATATCGCTACGTTCTCCCATGGCGGAATATGCAAATATTTAACTGTTACGTTTTTACGTCGTTTCGTACCTTTTCATTTGATCACCACTTGTAACAATCCAACCAAAACTTTCGCTACATTGATGCTCGAAATACAAAGCTTTTACCTTACATATTTATGGACAAAAATTTAAAGAATACTTCTATATATCAAAAGAATATTATGTAAATATAATCATCTAATGATTTATATGTCGATTTTAACGTAATATATACTTTTATTTCAGTTTTCTGTCAGTTAATTTATTCGCGGATGCTTGGAAATGTTATTAAATAACGCGCATTACCAAGAATAATGGCGTAAAGCGTGACGTCATTGTGCGACGTCATAAAGTTACGTCATGCCGTGACAGACGTCGTAGCTGACACAGTTGCTTATTATAATATTAGATAATGTTTCCGTAAACATTTAAATTACCTGCTTGTTTTTATTGTTAGGTTATATGATAGATACTCTGAAAAGTGATGTCATCTATGCAATAGGCGGGTATTCCGTCTTGTTATCGTTAATTTTTAGTAATCATTTATTATATTCCTCTACTGACTTCATCTCAATAAAATATCATCGCTGGTTTGTTTTATTATCAACGTCATCTGTGGGGGCATTACAATTTCATGTCAATTCTTATTCAGTTCTAAAAATATTATAGTCTCATCTCTTTCTGGACACCTTTTTATGAATTTTCTCTTTTTCTAATGTATTATTATTGATACCACCCTTTGCTCGATCAGTTTTAATTACACTACTATAAAAATAGATGTGG
Organism: Vandiemenella viatica; assembly: GCA_031002005.1. Classification (NCBI taxonomy): domain Eukaryota; kingdom Metazoa; phylum Arthropoda; class Insecta; order Orthoptera; family Morabidae; genus Vandiemenella; species Vandiemenella viatica. Next base: position 144,374,317 of record CM061920.1, read on the forward strand.
GGCGGCGGCGTAGCTCAGGTGGTAGAGCGTCTAACTGCGACCCGGACGAAGCCGAGGATTCTTCCTCGAAGCTGAACGTCCGGAACGGCTCCCCAGGCTCACCCAGCCTGCCATCCAATGAGTACGGTGCAGGAAACTCCGCGGAAAGGTAAAGAATGGCCAGAGCGTGGTGCTGACCCCACCACATCCTTTCTAGTGCATACAGTTGTAATGGGAATGCGGAGCTCCACCTCCGTGAATCCAACGGGCAGCGAGAGGAGCCGTAGGAACCTCATGACCCTTACCTTTACCGTATAGTGCCCTACGCCTCATTCACAATTTTTTTTTCTTTTAAAGCAGTCACTTCAACTTTCGTTCTTCCCAATGCTTTTAAAATAGCTCAAACTCCGAACACACCAAGTTGTCATATTCGTAATCCGTAGCCAGCGTTGTTTTCCGAGGTGTCTGAGTGAGATCTTTTGGCTGCTTTATTTTACGCGTACAAGGAGCTGGATGACCAGGGTTTTTCTTCAGTGAGTCGTTCTCCTGGATGGGATCTACGTTGATGCATATGGGGCACATTTCGTTTGGCGATCCCATCAAGGACTGTTCAGGACAGGGGCTACAATAGTATCGCCGCCTTAGCCTTTGACTTCGTTGAAGCCCGCAATCTTCTACACATGGCATTGAAGGCGCCTTTGAAAAGGAGACGTCTGTTGCACCGTATTCTCTTAATTTCTTGGTTAGTTCGCGTTATGCTAAACAGCATTGTAAATGGTAAAATTAATAATGCTGACACTCGCCTTTCACGTTCACGTAATGGCCACCCAGGATAAAGTAAAAAAAAAAAAAAAAAAAGATAATGCTTCAGAGATGGTCCAGAATTATCCTTTCAACATAAATCATAAGTAACTTGATCAATGAGGGCTGATATAAATCGCAGTAACTCCTTTTTCTCTCTGGGAAGAACGTAATTTCAACACAGCAAATATTTTCGTTGGAGGACACAAAGTAAAAAACATATACATTTCAATCTTCTAACATCTTATTTGTTCGTTTAATTTTTTTCTTTACACAAAATTATATTGAAAAATTACTTTCCAGCTGAAATTCACTCCTTTTCGGGTTCTCTAATGAAGGTTTGACTGTTTCGTCTGTAATGAACATCTTTCTGTGCAAGATTTTCTGAACACTATTGTACCGGTCAGGGTACGCCTACTTCTACCAGATGCCAAGGAAATGTTTAAGTTTTTTTTAAGTTTTCCTTGCAGTTGCATGTGGAATACAATATCTCACGTTAGTAATGAAGTGAAACAGTTCTATTTTAGAACATATCTCTCGTGACCTATACATATAATAAAACTTTAAAGGGACGAAAATCTCTATAAATCAGTTAGTTTTAAAAAAATGAGTTTGGGGTATTGTTAATGACCTACAGAAAAGGAATTTACTTTTTTTTTTTTTAATTTCTGTCTGTCTTTCTGTACGTCTAGTAGGAAAAACGGGATTTACACAAAAACAACCGGCTGCAGTTTAATGGGGTTTTGAATAATACGCAGCCCCTGATCACGGGAGTAAAACAGAGTATGATTGATTTTGATGTGAAGTCAGACAGCTGTGAAATTTACGAAAAAGGGTAAACAAATAGGTGTCAATTTTTAGTTGAACACGGTTCACGCAAAAACTACAAAACGTCAGCCCATTTTTCTGATATCGCACCCAAATCTGTAAGAGGGCTTTGTCTGTCTGTCCCTTTGTTACCGCAGCACTCAGAAAATACTGAACCGATTTCGATTGGCTGTTCGCAGTTACGGTCTAGCTTAAAGTCTGTGTTATACCATATCACACTCTACGTGGCTGGTGGACAGAACAGGAATCTCTTTGTAACCAGGACATATAGGCGGCATAGATCACACTCCATGATAAATACTTTTTCTTAATCTGAAAAGTTATCTGCCAAATATTACGTTACATCACTGATAAAAACTCCACTCTTTGGATTCCGTTAATATTGTTTTTGACTACATTTGTTTATTCAGAATAAAAGGAAATCAAAATCTAACCACTTCAAAGGTTAACACTCCAATAAATCGTGATATTTACGTTAAATGTTACAACGATTATACATTAGAAGCTTCACATAATCCGTATAATATCGACATTAAAAAATTAATCGCATTTATGTGGAATATATCCACTTCGTATTAAAATGCCTAATTTTCACTAAGCTTTATAAACATTTGATTTGTTAAGCTCTTAATTTTTTTTAAATTATGTTAAAATTGATAAGCGTCACCGAATATGGTCTTCATTTACTGCACGTGATATCGACGTGTAATATAAGTGTAATAACTGAACCGTAAAGGTATGAACCGTAAAGGTGACTTTTGCTGAGCTTGGCTGCTTCCAGGTTCTTCTGTGATTCAAAATATGATAAATAATGACAAATATGATAAATAATGAGAGTCATGTAATTCCTGGAAACCGACGAACGCAATTCCGTTAGGTAACGACTTTGGCCGATTGTACACTCTGCCGAATACATCGGCGAAACAAACAATAGGATGTAACAATATGGATTCCCGTTACGCTATGACAGACCTACTCGGCCGAACTCCGCCAGACTCTGCCGAATCCTTTCACCGACCAAACAATTGTCTTTTATTCGGCCGAACGCGCTTGTCGCACATCATTTGTGACCATTTGTGCATTCCTATTTAGCCATATCGCCGTGTCGAAATAAAGGAGTAGAAAGTATTTTCACCTATAAACACTTATTATGACTTATTTTGATATTTCAGAAAATTACATAAATTATCTGGTAAAACATATATATATAAAATTTATGATGCGTGATATAAATATATATCACGCATCATAAATTTTCGATTTCAGTTGACAGCAGACAAGACTATATTGATGATTTACGTACACAGATAAAATATATAATTATGAAATTAGAAATAAATGTATAAATCAAATTAACTGTATCCCGGGAGTCACAGCTAGCGTTGCCACCCGTACTATATTATAGAACTAGCAGAGTTCCCGGCGTTGCCCGGTATGATCTAGGTTGATTTGCACACACAGTAAATATTGAAGCTCATAAAAGAGGTCAGTTTTTTGCACTTGTGAATTAAATTTCATGTCAGTCGCTCCATTATTCTATACGTATTTAAACGACTAACCCCCGGTGTAGCAGAAAAGAGATGGGGTTGGAGTTGGTTTATTCTTGCAATGTTTTTAGCCATCCATGATATCAGGAACATGTGAACTAAGTTTCATCATAATAACCACAGCGATTCGTGCAGCAATAGAAACATTGATTTTTTTCAGGAAATGTGGTAAAGACAGAATCGCTCATCAATAAATTACAAAAAATGTAATATGTCAACACTAAAGTTTTAAACAGTTCAGTTTCATGTTCAAAGCCACTAGATATGCATTACTTACTATTAACAGCGATTTTAATTCACTTCCAATCATCAGAGATTGAAGCTGTGTGGCCTGAGAAAGTAGTTTCAAAAAGCAACAAATTTCTCATATGGTTCTACACTGAAGGTTTTAAACGGTTCACTTTCATGTTCAAACCCATCAAATATGCGTTACTAAATATCAGCAGCGAATATAATTTCACAAACATCAGAGATTGTAGTAGTGCGGCCTCAGATAGTAACTTCAAGAAACAAAGAAGATATCGAAAGGTTTTTTCATTATATTATTAAAATTAATAGTTTCCTCTTCGCATTCGATTTAGCCATGTATGGGGTTTAAAGACTAAAAACAAAAATTTAAGAAAGTAAAAGTTACATGCCTTTTTTTCCAGGCTGTACGTTCAGATTTTCATTTACCGCCGGCGTTATGTTACGTTGGAGCATAAGACATACCAAACAATTCAATTGAGATTCTAATCATTTAAACGGTGAAAATCACATAGAAATCTGCGCAGTATTTTTTTTTTAGTTTTTCTGGAACAAATACACCCGGTTTTCGTTTTAAAGATACAGATATTGTTCTTTATTTTCCGTAGGCGTACTTTATAATCTATGAAAGTAATAAAACACATTGTTGTTGCTTTTTTTTTACCTGACTCACATTAGTACCTCACTGTTTGATTTCTTACGTACAAAAATAGTATCCAAACGCGTTCTTAACAAACCATGATTAAGTGTTTGGCACACTATGCTGGACTGAAAGATTCTCGCATTTCTGAAAGCAATCACAATGTAATGTCAACGTTAATCACTTCACACTTGACGTGTGACGTTACTTTCCATTCACACGATATTTTTCGTTTGTAAAGAATGAAATCACTCTATATTTTAGTTTAAATACAGACCGCATTAACAACTGAAAGCTTTGCCAGAAATGAATGTCAATTTTTAAGGCGCGTAAAAATTGTAACCGAGGCCGGTATTTGAACCGGGAATCTTTCGTACCTGAATCACACGTCGTAACCTTCTGAGGGCATCAGAAGAAATTTATAAATAATGAAAAATATGTATTCAAACTTAGTAAAATTAACGTACTTTGTTTATGTACAAACTATTTTATTTTTGCTATCTCAAAACACAAACGTAGTTTTATTGTTACATTAAAAAAAGGGGGAGAGGTTCTACCTTTGTTACAGCATCTGATGGATACTGAAATAAAATTTTACAAATATTTTGGAGTGACACAATCTATCTTTTATGACCACCTGATGAACCTTGAAGTGAGGTTGAAGGGAAAAAATACTTTTTAAGGCTATCGATAATAGTAAAACAACATTTTGTCGTAAAAGACTGGAAATTTGATTCTCCAAATCCATCAACCGGACACCGGACCACACGGTCAAAACGGCGAGTTGTGCGCCAAATAAGGGAGCGTCCATCAACCCTGTAGCTCCATTTTGGCCTTCTGTAGACCCCCCTATCCCCCACGTATCCTGACGTGGCTTTTGCTCTACCCCTCCCCGCGTAGCACGCAGCTTTTCCCCCTATTGATTGCAGAAAACATTTTGTGCTGTTTTCTCTATCGTAAATTACATACGGAGATAATTAAATAAATATTCACATGCTGTTGTGTGTTCTGTACACCATTTTAACTACGAAAAAAAATATTAAAAAAATGGATAGTTACGTGGCCTGTCTCGGAACGCTTCCCCCCCCCCCCCCCCCCCCCCCCCCGATTAGACCAAGCACGCAGTTTGTTGACACTCCGAAGGGAGCGTGCTTAAACCACGTAGCTCCATTTTGGCCTCCTGTGAACCCCCCCTCCCCCCCACGTAGCTCTACGTGGCTTTTGCCTCTACCCCCCCTGCCCCCCACGTAGCACGTAGCCTTTTTTCCCTTTTCATTCCAGAAGACAGTTTGTACTATTTTCTCCTGTCAGACTATTGTAAATTACATACAGAGTTAATTAACTAAGGGAAATTAATATCCACATGCTGTTGTGTGTTCTGTTCCTCATTTTAATAGTGAAAAATATTATGAAAGGAAAGCTACGTGGCCTGGCTCGGAACCCCCCCTCCACCCACGTAGCCCAGCGTAGCCTTCCAGCCAACCCCCCCCCCCCCCCTCCCTGGACCGAGCCACGTAGTTTGTGCACGGTCCATAACCACTTCAGTCGGCAGAATAGGTCGGCAGAGTTGAGTTGGCTGTTCGGCAGAAAGAAGAATCGGTTAAAGTCTGTTCTAGTGTAAGCGCAACCTTAGTTCCGCTCTACACAAGTTATTTCCACTAGTTTCTTCTTCTTTGATCAGTTAGCGCGTTGCCAAGTATGAGGTTGCTTGACTGTGACAGAAAAACGAGTTGAGGGCTGTGTCAGCGAGCCGTTTACTAATGTGTGATGCGAACTCTGTTCATGATAGCTCTGCTTATAGATGGATATTGGAATTAGTTCCTGCTTTTACATACGAGAAGTAAATAAATAGTTCCTGCCTATATTGTGATTGCAGAAAGCCACTTGAAAACCATAATTACCATGGCTGGTACGCAGGCACGGATAGACAGATAGTGCAGGTTTCTTCGTTATGCAATAATATAGAGAATGTACTGCTTTTGCGTGAAATTTGATACGAGATTTCGTTGGATCTTTGGATTTTCTTGTCTCCTCAAGCAGGGTTTCCACTTTCGTCATGTTTTCTTTGTGCCTGCGGAAAATTGCTGTTACCTCTACAGGAAGACTAATGTCTGTTTTTATGGGAGGGAAACGAGTAGAGACAAGCTGTCAAAAAACATGGCTTTTTCATGAGGCCAATGCTGCCAGTCTGAAGTCTCTCATTGACATGGGGAGCGTCCATAAACTGCGTGGCTCGGTCTGGGGGGGGGGGAGTTCACTGGAAGGCTACGCTGAGCTTCGTGGGAGAGGGGGGGAGGGGGGAGGGGGGGAAGGTTACAAGCCAAGCCACGTAGCTTCTCATTCATATTATTTATCACAGTTAAAATATAGCACAGAACACTCAACAGCATGTGAATATATATTTCCGTCATTTAATTATTTCCGTAAGTAATTTACGATAGTCTGGCAAGAGAAAATAGTACAAAATATCTTCTGGAATCAACAGGGAAAAAAAGCTACGTGCCACGTGGGGGGGGGGGAGGTGGTAAAGGCCACATTGGGCTATTTGGGGGGGAGGGGGGTTCACAGGAGACTAAAATGGAGCTACGTGGTTTATGCACGTTCCCTTTGCTGCTATTAACAATCGTGATTCCATTTGGTACCGTAACTCCCTATTTATTCGATCTTGTCCATCGGTATTAAATCTATATTGTGGTATGACAGAGTCACCCACAATGAATATAATTAAATAATTAATTAATATTCAGATTTTCTTTATAATATCCAATTATGTAAATTGTAAATATCATAAATGATAGGGATATTGCATAGGTAAATAATTGTATATTAAACCCAGGCGGCCAGAGTTATTATTATTATAATTTTAATTTCTACAAAACTTGCTGCTCAGTAATGTAGTGGATATGGGTAGCTGGAACTGCCATTTTCAAACGCTCAGAGACCGGGACAATGGCAAGTTTCGCCGTCAGACAGGCGCCTTAAGGCCCGGTGCACACGGGCGTCATTTCACGTCGCGTGCACGCCGAGAAACCGCGCTAGCGGCTAGGAGTACACAGGAACAGATACGGCAGTGCACACGCACAAGCGGTCACGCCGCGGCGACCCAGCGGTCGTTTTTACCTGTTCTCGCCCACCACGCCGCAGGGTCGCCGCGCACGCTAGTGCGGTCTCCTAGTACATTGTGTCAAATGGAGCGGTGCACACGGGCGGCAGAACACGCTAGCGCGGCAGGCATGGCAGACGAGTTATTAGTTTTAGAAAATATTGACATCGAACATTTTATTGGTGTAATCAAGACTTATCCAGAAATTTGGGACAGCCGTCAAAAAATTATCATAATCGAATCAAGAGGAGAGCTTGGACCAGTATATGTCGGATATTCATTGTGGGATTCGAGGAAAAGGACGACAAGGGCGAAAATGAAATAATTAAGCAAAATATTTCGTGTTTATTATAATTCCAGGTTTACGTAAAGTATTTACAATCTAGATTTTATGTATCATACCTATAAAATTTATAGTAAATTGCTGTTGCAAACACAAAAGTTCTTAAAGAAAATTCCTTTACCGGAGTAAGGTGGAAACATCAGAAACAAAATATGTTGCTATCATATACTGCTAAGTAGTTCCTCTTGCTGGAACTGAGGCGTCCTTTCCGATATCGACAAAACCTTCTATACTCATTTCGTCTTGAATGTTGTACCCATCTCTCGTTCTTAAAAAATTGTGAAGTGAACAACACGTCTTTAAAAATAGGATAGATAAATCCAAATTTACATTGTTTTATGCAAAATTTTCCATTTATTGTACAGAATGCCAAATGAACTTTCTACTTTTCTCATGGCGCGTGACAATCTGTAGCTGAAAATCCTTGGTTTTTTTTTCTGATAAAACTTTACCACAGTAAGGCCTCATATATTTGGTGAAAGGGAAAATGCTTCATCACCAATAAAATAGAAGGGCATTTTTGGACCTGCAGTGCCGCAGTGGTTGTCCTCTCGGAATGTTTATTTAATTGTTTTCAAGCTTCTTATAAAAATAAGTTATTTGGAATAGTCCTATACTACCAGTAGCGTCTATCCTGTGTCCTTAATAAATGATTTGTAAAGATAAAGTACGCAAAAATTACCCGCTTCTTATTATACATGTCCATCGTTGTTAGTGGGACGCCTACTGCCGCCTGCTACGTGTGCATCGGATGTCGCGTGCACACGGCGTGCACGCGACGTTAAATGACGCTCGTGTGCACCGGGCCTAACTCACAAAGCAGAGGACGCGCGCGGACCGTTAGTCGAAGGGTCCACTGACCTCGCACCCCCCGCCCTGGTGTCTTGAAGGTCGACCAGAATAAGCGCGAGCGGACAGCAAATACCAGCTACGATATGAAACACGTGATGACGGACATATATCGATGCACCAATCGTGGACGTTTATAGGGGTTCACAAATATTAATTCAAGGGATTCTGTTGCATGTGGCGAGTTGGAGACGACTTTTCCGAGGAAGAAGAGAAGAGGCCATTTTTGACTACACTTGCTGTCGGGACGAGCCACTGTGCAGACGTGTCAGCCGACACGCTCTCGTCCGGTGATCAGTGACTGTGTCTGATCACATTTTCTTGCTCTGGGGAGCTAGAAGTTGTATGGCATGCCTGCCATAATCTGGAAGCTGTTGTGGTAACGCGGTCGTATCCGCTAACCTGGCTTTCGCAGCTGCAGTGGCACTGTGCGTGTCACACTTCATCACGACGATGCAATCATGGTAAAGTACCGACACATACGGTCACAGTTCATTGGATTTTGACGAGACTTGCGAGCCCTTAAGCGGCACTGAGATAAGACTCTGCTCCCGTCATAAAATCACTGAGCTAGCTAATTTTCGTGTTTAACTTCAAATTCTAAGCATCTTGCTAATTTGTGTAAATTCAAGACGATGCTTTTTAACTTTATATGGCGCCCATGGGATACTCTTCTTGTGGTAAATGTTAACTTCAATTTGATGGCCTGTGTTGCCACGTTGATAATATGTTGATTTTGCTAATTGTTGAAATATTTAATTCAGTTTTATGTTTGCTTTTCATCGGCGGATTGTAAACGTCGGGTATTGCTTGTTTTTTTTTTGTTGTCTTTGGAATATGTTTAACGTAAAGTTAACTATTACCCGGCCTTGTATAAGCCATAAGACTCAATAAATTGGATATGATTTTGTGTACAATATTCATGGTTCTAGTTCACCCTTTTGCAACCATTAAAATCATTTTCATTTTCATATTCATATTTAATAACTCACGTATAAAGGTATGAAGGTAAGGTAGGTGTTGGAGACCATAATAAGCACCACGTCCCCTCCTTTTTATACAATATCTACACATTGAAAAGACTCTTTCTAGCCTCCGTTCAGACCAGTGATCTCGTATGTGGTGTCACCTCATGTTTTGAAACCATTGAGACAAGTTGTCAAGAAAAGGGGACGTGAATGGGATAGCACGCTGACACATCGCTGGATGAGGTGCGTGTACCTCAGATGGGAATAATGTCATCATCAGCTATTTATTCTTGAACCGTTCTTCGCGAAGTTGTACAGATGCGCAGAAGAGTTTTCAGCATTTTGGGGACTAAAAGAAATTTGCTGCAATTATATTAAGGTTGCGAGACAATTTGGTTTAGATCCCGGTGTCAGCAAGGGCATGCGGCCATTAAACCATAGCTCCAAATTTGATTATACCAACAATGATTAAAACTCATCGAAGGCAGCCGACCCCAAATGCTGGGAAACGGCGTTGAGTAGGAAGACAGTTTAGTGTATTCTTTATCAGTAGAAATAGGATGTTATAAAATCGCAGGTGCATCGAACGCACATTGATACAAGACAACTGACACATAATCGTGAGATTTCTCAGACAGATACTACACATCTGTCGCTCGATCGTACCGTACGTAAATTCAGTCAGCATTGTCACGTGATTAAGAAACTCACTACCTTACAGGATAAATCTTCTGTGCTTTCGATTAGATTTATTGTGATATTACATTAATACGGTCTTTGTTTTCTATTAATACATAAGATCTAAGCAAAAGTGTAAGTGCTATATTAACTAGTAAGAATTTTTTTGCAGTCATTCGTCATACATCTACACCGCGTCGATCTACAAAGAATTCGCATTAAATGAGTATCATTTGGTGATTTGTTTCTGTATGACACGATCCTTGAGTGAACAGTTTCGTACACATAGTTCAAAAAATTTATTAAGACAAATAAAATAATTTAATACCATGATTTAGTATTAGTCACATGCTGTTTCTATCTTATGTCTTTTCTTCGATCAATCTTAGTTAAATAGCTTTGAAGAAAATGGTGCCTTGGGAAGTTGCGTGTGAATACGTAAGTATTAAAATCACGTTTTCGATACAATGAACCAGTAAAGCTTTCGCCTTTAATAGGTCACCAAAACCACAGTCAGATAGACCATGTTGGCATCCTTCCTACTCCCACCCCCCTCCCCTTCTCCCAACTGAGGCTAATCTCAGAACTATTCCACTCTGCTGAATGTGGGACCTCATCACTAAACCGTATCATGTACGGGCCAATGATCTTACCTAACTCAGTTGAAAAGTGAGAGAATGAAAACTAGCTAAAAGTACTGATAATTACAGTATACAACAGAAAATTGATTACCAAGACTTGAAATAACAAAAGGTAATATTCCTAAACGTCTTACAAGCTGCAGCATTATAAATAGAAATATTATTGAGAATAAAACAACAATGATATGGATGAGATACGGACAGATTTTGTTAGAAGTATCCCCACACGAGCGAAGTAGGCAGAAGATCGAATTCAAATATTTTCACAAAAGACAATATAGCAAGCCAAAGTTTATTGGAATGAACAAATAGGTGTAAACCAAACTCTAAGGAATTCTACACATTTCATTCCACTCCTACAGTAATGAGAGCTAAAATAGCAAGGTCTCTCTGTTCTAGATATTCTCTCTAAATTACAAAATACATCAAAATGAAACAAAAAGCAAAAATTTGTTAAAAGATTTTTTGAGGTATTTCAAAAATTTCTACTTTCCAGAAACTCTTGACTAAACAAATCAACACGGCAAGAAAAACATCAGAGTAACGTTAAGGCATAAAGGACAACACATTGTTTTGATGGATTGTTCAAGAAGTGTTACAGGCAACAAAGACCAGAGCATGTAGTGTTAGATGCGAAGGCGATCAGCTACTATATCCCATACCATCAATACAAGAAATGAATAGAACCTAACATTTTTCCAATTATATTCCTTAATATGTCAGAAATGTGTGTAAAATTACACTTGATTCTGAAAGAAATGTAACGACGGGCCAAACGCGCATGATACACTGAAAACATTGATTTAGCCTCAGTGAAGGAGATACTGTGTTGCAGGAGCTGAGTGTGGCACGCCTACCTGCGAGGCAGCCCGCACCTGCCGCCCGTGGGAGAGAGCGGCAGATGTTCTCCTGGAAGCCCTTTTTTCCGCCGCTGCGTCCAATCACTGCTGGTCAGCCGCCGTGGGAACCAATGGACGACGCATATCCTTCAAGAACATGGAACTGACAGGAGGACCGTGGCATGGCACTGCTGACAGAAAATGAAATGGTCCAAGGAATAACACCTGACCGTTAACAGCAAATAGGACATAAGAATGATTCGAAAACTTATTTTAAGGAAAATGTGTAAACGAAGGTAATATGGTTTTTTTTATCTGTCGCTAGGGGTTGGTATTTCAACCTTGAACAACCATTAACGAGATATCAAGAGCAAGAGCGTACGCAGCAGATACTGCGTACTTATAAGCAAACAATGAAATTTTTATTGCTGTTAAGCAATTAGGCACCTGAGTTGCTGCATACTCTTTTGCTAGATGATGGTTTATGTGGTAAGGTCATATTTGCTAATCTTGATTCCTCTTTCTTCCGTGTGGAAGCTGTCGAGTTGATATTGCGATCATTGATTCACTTTAAATTAATTACAATTTCTTATTGCTCTATATTATACCAAGGTGCTTATGTAAAGAATTTTAATTCATTTATTCTTCACAATTCATTCCTCTTGCTCTCTGCAGCAGGGCCGGCGTTAGGGGAGGGTAAGCGGGTCAAATGTACCCCGAGCCCGACAGCAGATGAAAAAAAAAAGGTCGTCATTTGGCCTGACGGACGGCCCCAATCGATGAATTCGCCATGGAACCCTACCGGTTACGTGACTGCTAAGAACGCTTACCTGGGGCCTGAGAATTCTAGCTTCGGCCCTCCTCTGCAGACAACTGAGGAACCGAAGGATGCATTCTCGTCAAACGATAGCAACAGTACTAATAAAAAGATTACGCAGTTGTACTGGAATTTAATTCCTTGTTGAATCCATGTGGTACGTGATTTCGCTATTAGTTTGACAATCTGTAGTAAGTTTTTTATTCTAATTCCGTAAAGTGTATTTTCAGGGGGAAATGAATGACCGTGATTCAGTTTCTGTAAACGATTGGAGGTAGAAACCACTTAAAAACTAAAACAGTAAAGCTCCATGTGACACAATCTGCGAAACTAGTAGCTATCTCAGTTGTACGTAAGTACAGCTACTTTGAAACTAAAGAATATGTTAACTATATCGACTTAGAAACTATTTTTCATAAGCAGCAGCAACGCGTAGAATGACGGTGCTGTTGACTTAGCATATGATCAATCCCAAAATTATGAATGTGGCAGAAACTGAAAATTTGCCCGGCAAGTGATTGTACTAGTAAACAGTACGAGCTTGATAAAAACTACACCATGTAGCAAATTATGCGTTTTCAGACGGCAATGTGTTCTCTATTTCTCTAGGAAGAATGTGTTCTCCGTTTGTGATTCCAGCGCCAGAAACATAAATGTATAGTATCGATATACAGGTAGTCTCTCGCATTAATTGTTTTAAACGGAAGATATAAGCAGTTACTTTTCCGAGTGTCACAGAGAGATACACGCAATCGTCCACACAGGCTAAGTGCTCCCCTAACCCACTCTGGAAAAAAATCCGTTGTGAATGGCAAGCTGTGCGCATTGACCCTGCCTTCTTGCCCCTGGCTAAACCACTGGATTGGTCAGCACACTGACTGCAACTACAAGACTCTTCAGCATCTTACAGCAACTAGTTTCAAGCTCAATTGACTCGTAACCATTTTTGATATTTCACAATGACTAGATTCACCACCTTTATATAATGTTAAGTATCCCAGAATTACAAGATATTATTATTTAGACGGTAGTAACGTCTTTTCGCAATTGAAAAACAGTAGAAAGGCAGTAATTTGAGAGAAAAGCTGAAACTAAGAAAAGGATTTTCTGAAAACAATCCCAGAAAGCAACTTCATAACAAAGAAAAAGTAAAGAACTTTAATGAACCCAGTTTAATGTTTATATTGACACCTTCACATACAATTTTTTTTTAAATCTGCACATGTTTTACCTCAAAAATAGCTGTGTTTCTTTTTAAACGACAGAATTCTACCATTATAAAATGTTTCGGTTTTCTTATCTGTATTCTGGTTTTATGCCTTGTCATCATCGAGGTCATTAGAGGTTTTCTTGTCAACCAAATTCTGGTCGAGTTAACACGGTTGTCCGAACTGGATTTCTGCTCTGCATTAGTGTGTTAAAGTCGTTTTATATCGAGCCCCCTTCGCCGTAGCAGGTGTCCTCCGCTTCTCCTGTTTTAACGCTTGTCGACCAACACAGACCGAGGAGACTCACGCAACTAAGTTGTGACCCCACGGAGGCAACGCGAGACCATGGCCCCATCCCGAATGTTTGGTATGAATGTTATGATAAAATACTGTAATACGAAATAAAACATGACATTTCCAAGAAGAAAGTTGCATTTCGGACACCTTATAGTAAATTTACTTACGAAGTTGAAAAAGTCATGTGAACCGGTCCAAAGGTTTTTGAATTGTGAAATATTAACGGACAGTTGCAGTGTAAAACACTTTTTATGGGTTGTCTTCTAAAGATAGACTAATTTGTAATGCTATTTTAATATAACATATCATACTTCCGACATTCTAACGGTGTAGACAGTTTATGCCTAGAACATTCTGATCATGCCGGCCGGCCGGCTTTAGGGCGCGTCAACATCGGGGTTATTAGCACTTATCATACCGATTTTTATCGACTTACGTAAGTAAAATCAATAGTGTTAATCATTAATTTCATCTAACGTCATAAAAAACGGATATAAAATCTACAAATTAAAAACAAAGTGTTTGTGAATTTGATCAATGGTTTTAAAGTTATAAACGCACAGAGAAGCGCTGCATTAAAAAAAAAAAATACGTAAGGACAATCCCTCTTGTAATAAGCAAGGCACGAGCAGTAAACAGAACGGTGTTGCACGCCACCGACGTTATTACAGTTCCATTTCAGGTATACGAAGCAAAAAAAAAAAAAAAAAAAAAAAAAAAAAAAAAAAAAATTAAAAAAAAAAAAAAAAAAAATTAAAAAAAAATTGGCAATTGTTCCAAAATTTTTTGGAAATACGTTTTCAAATTGTATGTGCTACGCCTGCTACTTCGACATGAAACTTTCCGTTTTTTGAGATCAAACTCCTGGTTCTTAGGCCAATAGCATCGCAGTTCACTATTGTCTGGGAGCCGAGCCGGTCATTCTGTTTTAATTATTTTTTGTGCTGCCGGGAGCAATGCAGGTTGCGCCGTATTATATCGCAGTGGAAATCGATAGCGCTAATAATCCTCGAGTCTCCCCTTAGGCTTCAGGCGCCATATGCATCGGGTGACACGTAACTCACCACCTCCCGTACCCGTAAAAAAATACTCCTGCCCGCCTACAAGGGGGGGGGGGGGGAGGCTCAACACAGCATATCAGCGTTCTCGCTTGCATTCTGTTAAAAGAGTTCAAAACAAGGTATTATCGTACAGCAGGTAATCAAAACATAATGAGAGTAAAAAACTGACCTGAATGAAATGTATCTGTCCTCCATACAGAACAAGAGCGCCATTGTTTTATTTTGATTGATCTAAATAGCTTCAGTGGAATGGATTTGGAAGCACATATGTTTATGAACAAAATATTGAAGGAACATTTTGGCCTGAATATAAATCAAGACTAAAGTCATGAAATGTAGCAGAAATGAAACAAATACTAGCAGATTAAATATAAAAATAGCATTGAATGCAATTGGAGAAGTAAGTGAATTCTGTTATTTGGGAAGCAAAATTACAACCGATGGCCGAAGCAGGAATAATGTTAAAATCATAATAGCATTAGCAAAAAGAGCCTTTATGGAAAAGAGAAATCTTTTAGTAACAAATATTGATCTAGGAATTAGAAAAAACTTTTTAAAACTCGATGTGTGGAGCACAGCACTATATGGTAGTGAAACATGGACTTGAGGAATACCGGAAAGAAGGAAAATTGAAGCATTTGAAATGTGGTGCTACACAAGAATGCTGAACATTAAATGGACAGACAAAGTAGGCAATGAACGAGTTTTGGAAATGATGGATGAGGAAAGAAGTTTGTGGATGAAGCTTACAGAAAGAAGAGACAGTCTGGTAGGTCATATTTTGAGACATGCTGGATTGATTAATTTGCTGGCGGAGGGAACGGTCGAAGGTAAGAACTGTAGAGGAAGACAGAGATTAGAATATATGAAGCAGATAATTGAGCACGTGGGTTGTAAGGGATATGTAGAGATGAAGAGGTTAGCACAAGATAGGAAAGGATGGAGGATTGCATCAAACCAGTCGAAAGACTGATGACAGCAAAAAGAAAAAAAAGTTTTCAAGAACACGTAAAATCCGGCCTCGGTGGGGTAGGGGCTAGAGTGCTAGCTTCGCGTGACGAAGGTCGCCGGTTCGAATCCGGCCGCGGGCATGGGTGTTTAAGTGTCGTGTGTCTGTGTGAATGTCCTGTCCGTCCTGTGGTGTCCATACTTAGGAGATACAATATATAAACACTGGATGCAACTGATTCACTGGAAGCTATAATAATCACATAAATTGTATGGCCTCAGCTGCAAAAAAAAAAAAAAAAAAAAAAGCGGAAGATAACAGGAAGTTCACTCTACCGCCCGAGACATCCATCTTCAAAATGGAAGTATCTGCAAAAAGCACTTTAGAAGTTATTTATAGTGTTTTCATAAGTTTTATTCAACACACAAGAGCACGATGTTGCGGAGGAAATCTAAGATTTGAAGGAAAAGGTGTTCAAAAAAATATTCTATTGGATAAAAGCGTACAGTGGAGTGACGGGTAATGAAGTGGCAAATACTCCTGCAGAATATAACAGACTCATGGAGGTGGATTCAATACTACATCCCTGAGTATTTTCTCGGTAGCTAGTAGAGAGACGCTGTAACAGTGCAGGAATGTCTGACGAGAGAGCCACGTACAGCAGGGTAAGGTTCGCCATCGTTCAGGACCATCGAGTTGCCAAACTAATGTGAAGAGTGGTAATTATGAATGGAAACAAATCACTACTATAATAGTGATGCGGTTCTGCCATGTTGCGATTCCAGGACATCTGCATAGAATAGGCATATAGTTAACATACACCTCTATATACGACTGTTGTGGACAGTGGATACTAGATCTGAATCACTTCTCA
Source organism: Vandiemenella viatica (assembly GCA_031002005.1). Classification (NCBI taxonomy): domain Eukaryota; kingdom Metazoa; phylum Arthropoda; class Insecta; order Orthoptera; family Morabidae; genus Vandiemenella; species Vandiemenella viatica. The sequence goes on from CM061920.1 coordinate 144,390,985, forward strand.
TTTTAGTAGAAATTGGTATAAGCACTGATGAAAGTAAAGCAGCAACTATCTAAATGTACTACTTGTATATTGTACATTAATGATAATGTACTTACAGGACATTAGAAAAATTCGGTAACACACTGGCATTGATTATGTTATTCTTTTTTAAAAAATGACTTTCGTGTACTTAGGCCACTGGAGTCATCCAGTGTTTAAAGTTTCTCCAGTTTATACTGTTTCCAAATAATTATAAACACCACAGGACGGACACGACAATAACACACACAACAAACCGGCAACCCTCGGCACATGGACCAATACCCTAGCCCCTACGCTACCGAGGCCGGCGAATTTCTGATTAATTGTTCCAATGTTTGCTTGGGCTCTAAAATTCACTTTTACCTCTTTTCTTATTTTCTATTTTTTCAGAACTAATTTTTGTTATAATATTGGTAGAAAGTTGTGTTTTAACAGGGCTTTCATATTTCTGGCTTATAATGTAAATGTTGTTTGGTGTTTGAGTGGGGCTTGTAGTATTTGTGTACATTAATCTCCTTATACTGAAATGTCAGAGTTATGTTGATTGTAATAAAATACACGCCATTGTGGCTGCACGCCCCATTTGACCGGGGAGGTATAGCGGCACCAGATTCCAGTGTGCATTCTCCTTCCTTTTCTCGATTAGATTCACACCAGCTGGTGTTTATGTAGCCCATACTGTAATGACAGGAAAATAATTATAATGAAATTGAACCGTTTTTTTTTTTTACTATAAAATTGTGTAATAATACGAATCCTGTTCTGAATTTATGTTAGTCTGTGTTTACTTACCGAGTCTGGTGGGCGAACGGTTAACACTCGCTTCTGGGATTCGCAGTGACGGGGGCTCGATTCTCGGCCCGGCCAGGCTATTTGGATTTAGGTTTTCCATGGTTTCACGATATCATCCAAGGCGTAAGCCAGGATGTTTTATTCAAAACACTATTAATGAATTCCAATTCAAAATCCTCTGTCGGCATTGAGCTCCACTTTAAAACGCTATGAAACCATAACTAAAACTTGAGCTTACCTTTTTAATGAGACGTTTGTTTCTTTATTTTATGAGTGTTAGAATGTAAGTTTTTTATAATATATATTTTTATTATATGACTCTATCGTATAAACAAAATTCCACTTAAAAAAATAATAAACATCTAATGACAGGCATCAATGTCTACAGCGATCCTAAATTTCGTGTTCCTTTTACTGTTACGTAGTATATTGCTCCCGCTAATCCCGTTTTCATTCCAGCCGGCGTTCTCGGTTTATGCGGCGAGCAGAACAAATGCTGCTTGATTAATGCTTCCTGTCTGAAACGAGAAACCTTCTGTGCTTTACCAAACACGACGCAGCAACAAACACGCAAATGAGTGAGCACATGGTTAAAATTATCCGGAAACTTTCGCACAAAATAAATCCACTCAACATAGCCCGCGGCCTTTCAACACAGCTACACACTCCGTTCTCAAACATCTAAATCTCTCCAGAAAAGAAACTTCCACAATACATTCCTACATTATAAATATCTGTTTTGAAGCACGAACTATTGGTGAGGATTTGATGTAAGGAAGTCCGATCAATATGCCCGTTAATTTTTCGAGTTAATTTCAAATAAACTTAAGCTAAGTTCATCTCAAATAAAAGTAAACTGTGTAGGCCATAGCGTTGTGACCGCTCACACAATTAAAAAAATTTTTTGCAGTCATATTCACTAAAATTTGTTATTATGCTTAAGACTTGTATCTTCTGTTATGGTTATCTGTGATCTAGTTTTATTCAAACGTAAGTGAAGTATCCTTAATCGGGACACAGCTGAAACGTTGTTTATATATATGGATGTTCCCCATAGCTCCCAACTTTTTTTAAAAGTATTGCAGTATTCTTAAGAAAAAAATATTGTTTGAACATTTCATTATTAACTCTGTGTAAGAAAAATGTTAGTATTTTTATACATTCTGTAAATCGCTACGGCACAGAATAATAAAAGAAAGGAGGCCATGGCATTCTCAGACCATATTCGTTTATTGAATCTAAAGCCAAGTGGTGGTTTTTATTATCACATCGTGTCTCTCATTTTTCTTTTGGTTGAGGGAATGAAGAAGTTGGGGCATGTAAAAATGTCCTATTTACCTGGTTTTCTCACATGTCTATCGGCATGAATGTTTGCTCGTCTTATTTTTCCATTTTACAATTTTGTTTATTTTATCTTTCGGATTGTATAGTTGCGAAATAGTTTCACCCAAATCGCTAGTCGGCGGCTGAGGCAGATGGTAGCGTACACCAAACTAACATCGACTCTAATCCCAAACTATAGACGGTGGACAAGATGTTTGTAAGGACAGGAACGCATCTCATTTCCATAATCTTACGTTCCATCCCCCCGTAAAATGCGTTGGATGCGATATTGCTTTGTAGTCCAAACTGTAAGTAACAATCACTTACTATACTGTGCAACAGTTTCTTGTGTACGGCATACAATAAAACTCTGAATGCTACGCATTTTGTGGATTTATCCCACGTAGTATACAACCGTAATCGATTTTACTGAAGGAAAAATAAACTATTTACAGCATCTCGTGCTTCAGAAAGTGAGTAAATAAGATGTAGCATGGTGATTGCAGTCGTTGAGTCTCCATGATGATGTCCAGCACCTGCAAAGCAGTTTCCTGTTTCGAGCCACGCTGGGGGAAGAAAAAATTTTCTGTCGGTTCTTGACTGGCAGGACAGGTGCGGGGGTGGTGCATAACAGATTGTATACTACTGAAACAGCTGGGTTAAATGCCGAAACTGTCCGCAGTGCGTATAGTATGAAGGCATGCGACATTGTACGCGTAGATTAGACTGGTCCGTCAGATCGAGTCGTTTTAACTTATTTCCAGCACTTTTCGGAAGAGAAGGCATGCATGGAACAGCACCAGGTTTCAACTTCTCTCTTCTTTGATCTACTTACACACAGAACAATCAGGAGAGTTAACTACACGCACATACAATCACCACGAGTGATTGACACTCATATAACACAGCTTACTATCTTCAGCATCTGCATCACAAATAAGTCATTTTACTGACGAAACCCACACTTAGCGTACGTTTTTCTGGTGCCCTTCTGTCGCCAGCGCTAGGTTATGCGAGACGTCGGCTGTTAAAAAGAAGTTTTCGCATACATTTAGAAAAGTGGATCGTGCGAACAGGAAGTTAGGAAGAAGAGATGATAACCATAACAGGATAAACCGCGACAGCAATGCTAGACTAGAAAAATCACTGACGTGTGCCAAAGACGACATGTTGCGAAAACTACGAAATAACTCATTGCAGATATTGGTGAGCGGTAACGCTATGGCCTCACGTTCGGGAGGACGCTGGTTCGAATACCCGTCCGGCCATCGAGATTTGCGTTTTCCGTGGTTTCCCCAAATTACTCCATGCGAATATCGGTATGGTTGAATAAAATTTTCTCGGGTAACCAGCCGAGTTAGTCCATCGATCAAATACAACGTTTCGGTGGTCACAAACTCTGCCGCCATTGTCAGGTAACATGACAATGGCGGCAGAGTCGTGACCGCCGAAACGTTGTATTTGATCGATAGACTAATTCGGCTAGTTACCCGAGAAAATTTTATCCAATTTCAACGCCGAGAAAACCTCCATTCTTACAGGTATGGTTGCTTCAAAAAGCTCATGGGTGAATTCACCCCCGTTCCTTGCAGCTCGTCCTTTCCAGGCTCTAAATGTCATCAATGTCAACGAGGCGTAAAGCCATAAACGAATAAATATCCACAGAAAATCACAATAAACTAGAAGAAGGGGTGGAACGCTACTCTAAAACTGTTGCACCGGGATCGGAAGTTTGTGAAGTGGGGAGAACACTATTCGGGGTGGCGCGGTGGCTATGTCCGCGTCGCTCGGGGCCATCGACCGCCGTGACGTCACCGGGTGTTGGGCGTCGGAGCGGGGTGCGCGGAGCCGCCAGTAGTCGAGCGAGCGGCGGCGCATCAGCACGCGAGGGAGCGCAGCCAGGTAAGGCAGCGCGCGGGACAGCATCTCTCCCGACACAACATCCAGTGAAATATCCGAGGCATTGGTACGAGTGTTGTGTGGTGAACTATTACTGTTTTGTTTCGAGTGTGCAGCGTGCTGGACCAGCGCTATGTTGCAACTCGGCAGGTCACAGATTAGAACCCAATTCTCTTCTCGGAGAGAAATAAATATTTAGGAGAATATGTAGAATAAGCCGGGTAGACTCATAGCTTTGAGACGAATCTACTTTGCCGGCCTCGCCAAACTGCTGGCCGATCCTATATCGTTTTCGGACGTCTGGAAAACTCCCTGTAACTGAATGTAGCAAATGTTATGAGCTCCTAAAAACGCAAATAAGTTTCCCCTCTAACGTCTTCCTTTTACGTTTTTGTTTTTAACTAATTTGATACCATCTTCATACGAAATAAGCATCAAAAGTAAAACAAAATAAATTTGTTGCTATGTTAGTTACTAATCTTATGGCCGATACGGTCCAGATCACGCAAATATTTCCACCGCACTGATGATGTAGAAGTGCCGAACATACGCTTTACGAACAGTAGTTGCAACGCAATTTCGTTTATACCAGGGGTGGCCAACTCAAATGATCTTGCGGGCCATTTTGGAAATGCATCATAACTCCGCGGGCCGCATATATAATAATATATCTCCATATTAGATATAGACATTTTTTTGGAGGGAAAAATTGGAACATAATGAGTTATTATTATTGTGTTTGCTATTATTCTTAAATGTAAACATAGATAATATAATAATAATGATACTAAACGCACATTGTAAATAAATGCATAACACCAAAAATGAAATATAAGAATATTTTGTGAAGGTGTGATGAATCTCGCGGGCCGGTAACATGTTCAAGGCGGGCCACATGTGACCCGCGGGCCGCGTGTTGGTCCCCTCTGGTTTGTACCATCTACTCGCAACCCACTGCGCGGCTCTAATCTTGCACAATATGTCACGTAATTTCTAGTTGATTTTTGTTTCACTGTTGTCTCTTTCCTCTTACGCCAAAACACTCTGAAAGTTGTGTAGTTACTAGTATGTCTTCCAGCGTGTGTTGGTGGTCTGAGTCAGCCAAAATGAGAATGGGCGTATCCCAGCGTCACCCTCAGGATCGCGCGTTCGGCTGCCGGCATTACAAATAAGCGTACTAACCAGGCTTCACACGTTTGTCGCAGATTCGTCGCTCTAAAGGAAGGAATTAATTTTTTTCTTTGGATACACGTCGCTGTTCACTATCCTTGTGTGCAAAATGAAGAAAAGTATTTAAAAATGGCGCCAAAAGAGATTGGATCAATTTCGTATTCTATCAGGAGATAATTGGTCTTAACGCTTAGCAAATTAAATTTTTAGAGAACTACGATGAAAGTTATTTATTTTGTACAGATCGCAATTTGCTACCCTAAGAACAAGCTAATTCATGATTATCATGGATTTTCTCGAGTAAGTCAGTGCTATTCTCAACGGTTTGTTTAGTGTTTAATATCGTACGTACAATATACTGTTTTCCATAGTTTGCTAGGTAGCATAATGAAATCCAAAAAAAATTTCTAATCAGTAATGGTGTCCCAAAAAATGTTTTCATTTAATATTACAAACAGTATTGAAGTTTAGTTTTGACACTTCCACTAACATGAAATGTTCATCAATAATCATGTAGCATAGGGAATCCAGAGGCAGATAAAGTTATTTTTCGATAATTATCACACGTTCGGAATCTTGTTACTGATTTCAAAGGTCGGTATAATAGTCGGATACCATTAGGAGTCGAGTACCATCAACTATTTTTTATGGCCCGGCCAAGACAGAAGCGCAGTGCGCGATAAATAGAAACTCTTACTTAACATTCCTTAGTAGAAATTTAACCACCGCGAAAACTGTAAAATATGGCTTTAAAATAAATAGTGCTGTAATAACAGTATTCATTCACTGAACAATTCTCTTTTACAACTCTTGAAATGTGCCGATTTTGAGATGGGAGATCGTGAGGTCTGAAGCAATATTTACCATCAACTGTTGGGTTTTTCTTTTTTAACTTTGCGCCCAATTCTTCAAGTAATATTGTTCACAACACTGCAGTTGAAGTTCGCAGCTCCTTACTATATTGTCGCCTAATTTTTTAGAAAATAAAGCAGCGGAAGAATCTAGCAAGGAGAAGAGAAAAAAATGGTTTGTTTGCATTTTGCGCATTTAAAAATAACAAACTTCATAAAAGGTAAATACAAAATCATTTGAAACAAATATTTGAAAAAGTACTCTTGTAATGGCTTATTAACAGAAGACAGAAAGGATAGAAAAACGTGTTATGCTGGTGGATACATTAAAGAAAATAAACACAGGATTGAGTTACGTATATTTGATAGAAGAGACTAAAAGAACTATTAACTTGTATTGTGATATATACATAACCAGCGTCGCTACTTGTTGATTCTACGAACGAATGCCAGTTAATTCTCCTGTAAACAAAGCGACTGATAAGGGAGCGTCCATAAACCACGTAGCTCCATTTTGGCCTCCTGTGAACCCCTCTCCCACGTAGCCCGACGTGGCTTTTGCCTATAACCCCCTCCTCTCCCCCACGTAGCACGTAGCTTTTTTCCCTTTTGATTCCAAAAGACATTTTGTACTGTTTTCTCTTATCAGACTATTGTCAATTACATACGGAGATAATTAAATGAAGGAAATAAATATTCACATGCTGTTGGGTGTTTTTTACCTTATTTTAATTGGGAAAAATAATATGAACGGAAAGCTACGTGGCCTGTCTCGGAACCTCCCTCCCCTCCCCCGTAGCGCAGCGTAGTGTAGCCTTCCAGCCACCCCCCCCCCCCCGGCTGACCGAGTCACGTAGTTTATGGACGCTCCCCAATTATTTTTTAGAATAATGCCCTTGTCGCCGGATATCACACGCTTCGTGGAAGTGAATTGCTTCAAAGTTTCGCAGAGTAGGATCGTATCGTATTATACATTTTAACCGTTGCTCGACGTGTAATCTCAACGAGCTGAACTAAAACAGCAGTGTGTCCAAGTTTAGCAACAGAGATTACGAACTCTAAGGCCTTTGATACTTGAGCTACATTTTAACGGCATCTGTAATGCAGCCTTTGTAGAGTCCTCAAATAAAATTCTGTTATAAATTAGGAAACAGTGACTTCAGTCTAAGATGTTTATACTTAAAGCACTGTGACAAATCATAATTTCTATATTCTGTTGAAAAATATAAGGCCAATTCACTGTTCTTGAACGTTAAGTTTGTATTGCACTTACAAGATTTTTGTTTTGCTATGGTTTTTTTTCTAACATGTCTTGCATATACAGGGTGTTACAAAAAGGTACGGCCAAACTTTCAGGAAACATTCCTCACACACAAACAAAGAAAATATGTTATGTGAACATGTGTCCGGAAACGCTTACTTTCCATGTTAGAGCTCATTTTATTACTTCTCTTCAAATCACATTAAACATGGAATGGAAACACACAGCAACAGAACGTACCAGCGTGACTTCAAACACTTTGTTACAGGAAATGTTCAAAATGTCCTCCGTTAGCGAGGATACATGCATCCACCCTCCGTCGCATGGAATCCCTGATGCGCTGATGCAGCCCTGGAGAATGGCATATTGTATCACAGCCGTCCACAATACGAGCACGAAGAGTCTCTACATTTGGTACCGGGGTTGCGTAGACAAGGGCTTTCAAATGCCCCCATAAATGGAAGTCAAGAGGGTTGAGGTCAGGAGAGCGTGGGGCAATGGGAATGAAACTAAAATGAGCTCTAACATGGAAAGTAAGCGTTTTCCGGACACATGTCCACATAACATATTTTCTTTGTTTGTGTGTGAGGAATGTTTCCTGAAAGTTTGGCCGTACCTTTTTGTAACACCCTGTAGATGTCTATGATTTTGTTACAAACTCTAAGAATCGGTTTTTGATATACTCAACAACGATTAGAATTCGTTACGTTTACATTTAACCATTGGATCTGGTTTTATGTATATTTTACTTAAACTAAGTATTAATTTCGACTTGAGAATGCGTCCTGACATGCTAGGACAGTTCTGATGTAGGTCCAAGAACTGTGCATTACGGTGAGCTTTGAGAGTGTCTGCAGATGGCATCTGTACAGGGCTTCCCAGAGCAACGCGAGCTCAAAAGAAGCCGACGAAACGAGCGCAACGCCATCTACTGCGCAAAAAAACACTCGCGCCGCGCGTCTCAAATAAAGTCACACTGTTGACAACTTTTTTAATTGAGCGAATATTGAAACAGGTCTGCTTCTGTATACAAATGGCGTGTGCTACTGCTTCCGTATTGTTTATTGTGCAAATATGTATGTTACTCGAGTACTCTTTTTCTTCAGTGGATAATCCGTTAATAAATGAGATTCTTTAATCGCGACCAATGATTTGTTTTTTTTTTTTTTCTCATTTCTGTTGTTCCAAAGATCCCTCCTGACAAAGGACCTCTGGAAAGTGAAATTCAGAATCTATATTCTGTTTATTTGATATTTATGTTTATAAACTTTCAAAATGGGCACATTATACCTGTATTTCGTTTCTACTTACTAAATGGTATGTCGAAAATAGAAATCGTTCGGGTAAGTATTCAGTATTAAACCAGAGTGTAGGGGTGGCAGCGGAGACCAAAATGTTTGGTCACTGGCGAGTCGAAAAAACATTTTATTTTTATTGCTTAGAGAAAGTCGTTAGTATTGAAACAATATAAGAAAAAGCCGCAAAATATTAATTCGTGATTGCAAAGCGAAAGCCTACTAGTGGAGGCCGAGCGTGGTCAGTGGTAAGTAACGCTCTGGCCTCGCATTCGGGAGAAGCAGTTTCGAATCCCCGCCCGGCCATTCAAATTTCAGTTTTCATCGTTTCCTGAAACCACTCGAGGCGAATACCGATGTAGTTCCTTCGAAAGGCCAGAGATTAGTTGCTTCCTGTTCCTTGTACCGGGAGTGTGGGTGAGTGGTTAACGCTCTGTCCTCCGATTCGGGAGTATGCCTGTTCGAATCCCGTCCGGGAATCCAGATTTGGGTTTTACATAATTTCCCAAAATCACTCCAGACAAATAATGCCGGGGTGCTTCCTTCAAAAGGCCATGGCCAAATTCCTTCCCATTCCTTGTCCCCAATAATTTCCCGCCTCTAATACCCTCGACGTCGACGAGGCGTAAAGTCATAATTAATAAAAAACTTTTTTCGCCTTTAAAGACCTCACGTCGACGTGGAGTTAATGCATAAAACAAAAAAAAATCAATGAATGCGGAGACCATGGGCCGAGCGGCGCAAATTACAGGATTTCTAGTGAGGAGGCTAGTTTGTACCTCTGAGATAACCTGACTGATGAAGTTTGGTTTGTTCAGTGACTGCCAGGCGCGTGTGACCAAATGAAGCTATAGTGATTGGGGCGACATAATGTGAGTGCAAGCGACAGCTGCGAGCGGGGAGGACAAAGCGGCGGCGTGGTCGGCGGAAGCGTTTTGTCATCGGGCGCGAGCTGTGAGTAAGGGGTAATCCACAGGCAATCAATAAGTCTGCCGCCTGGCTTCTGATTGATGGCGACGCAGCCTGGTCGATCAAGCCAAGCTCTCGCGTGCAATCGCTCGCTACTTTATGCGCTCACTTTCCTTTTATCAGCACCATAACATAAAACAACTGGAATTGCAGGTATTTTTGCGCTCGAACCAAATGAAGAATGAAGGCGAGTCGTTGTTAGCTCCTCATTTACCACATCTTTTCACAATGAATGAATGGCCTTAATGCTTGTATAACTTATTTCTTATTGGTGTAATTTGGAATGGGAAGCCGCTGTAGTAGCATCATTTTATATTTGCACTATAGACGACAGTAGAAAATCCACACAATGAGATAATTTTTAAGCCACCCATGTTCGACACCAGACTCGAACCGACGAATCTCGTAATATGAGGCTATCAAGCTGCCCGCCTTGACTATGTTTAGTGCTAATACAGAAACATAGCAGTGTGAAACAATAGTGTGCTTTAAAATGAAACAAGTTTTTGTGGTTAAAAGGACACTACAGTGAGTGTGTGTTACGCATGTAATAAGAAAAACAAAATAGTGAGATGGAACTTTCCCCGACTTCAATGTAAACATCAAATAAATATCTGGCACAGAATATGATTGAATAAATAATCGAAACACGTATGTTAAACAAAGTTTTTAATTTAGCTGTACTACACTTAAAACCCTATTATGAAGAATAAGTTCTTTCCCCCCATTCTCTTATATTGATTGCACTTCTAGAGATATTTTTTAATTAATTGTAGATATTAATTTCTCTACTAATAGTTTTGAACCCGCGCACCAGTAAATTGACAAAAATACAATAACTTATGTGGTCCTAATTTTTACTTATATTATTAATAACAGGGACATACTGTTTTGTACCATTAAAACATATTAAATATAAACGTATGTTTCGAATTCCTACAGAAACACTGTCACGAAACTGGAAGTGAACTATTAAAGTTAATTACATATTGAATAGACTTAATATTTAGTATCCAAACGATTAATGATGTTGCTGTGCCCTAGATGCTACTTTATATCAAAGACCTACATACACAAAATAAAAGAACGAAACCCGACAGCTTATATTGTTTTTTACTTCACCACTCTTTTGTTACTAACCCCAGAACGTTCCTCAGTACGTCACAGCTGCTGCAAGAGTCTCAGGAATCGGTCATTAACATAATCTCTGTTATTTAGCTGGAAACCGTATTAGTGAGTAGGCTGTTGTAGGAACAATGCTGTCCTATCACGTAAGTGCCAGAGTTCTGCCTGGTCGTTGAAGTATTCAAGGCTTTTAAAAAGTTGCTCTTACAGCTTATAGCATTATATCGCACAAAGCGAGAATGGTATCCAAGTTTTAAATATTCTGCCTGCGGATCCTTGTGCAATCTCTTCGCGGACCATAGGCTGAGAAACACTGATATACAGCAACCGAGGTCAGACATTCAAAAAACTTCTACTATCAATCTTTGCGATGAATCCTAAGCTGTGACAAATAGGTGTGCCCAATTTCTTCGTTCTGTTGCGCAGTGCTTTGGAAGCAAAAACTCCCTTGAGGGAAATGTTGTGCTAGCAGTAGGTCAGTAGCCACGTCATCAGTCGGCCTGATAAACTCAAGAAGAGACTGACTGTCTGTTCCTTAGAGATGGGAACAACTGATGCTGTATGAGGCGAGTCTTGGAAACTTGACTGATATCATCAAACTGCATTCCAGATTTGTTTGTTTCTTGCGGTTGTTATAACTTTTATTCACGCGACCTTACGCCAACAGGGATAACCGCGTCATTTACCTTTCGTAGGGTTCTCTGGCCACCGTTGACAGATCCGTGTCTTGTCGTCAGTCACAGGCTTCTTGTACTTAAACCGAATAAGATGGAAACTTCAAATTTGCGCGAGTTACGTGTTTCGTTGGCCTAAAAGATAATATTATGTTCAAAATTTTAATATTTCGGAGGAGAGTGTGCACATAGAAATAAAGAGAGTCGAAAATAATAGTTTTGTTATATCCAAATAAGTAAGGGATAGATGTTTAGAGCTCTTTTTTCGTTTCACCTGCCGATTTTATACCGTTTTAATTATCGAGTATACCTAGAAAACGCTCTTACGTAGTAACTTAAAATTTGTCTTAAAGATCAGTCGTATCCTGCATTTAAACGACAAATACTAAAAATACAACTAATGCAGTTTCAAGTATCGAGCCCAACGAGCCAAAGATTTTATTTTGATATTATTTTGGCATACGTTAATAATGTTTGTTGAGAAGTGGTCTTAATTTAGAGTTCACTGCATATGTTAATACACCAATAATAAATTTTATTGGAACCGAACTAGTGCACTAACGTTTTGAATGGCAACGTGGAGCGGAGTCCACCACGTCCCCGGTTATATCACCTGCTGCAAGTCCTCTGACCTAGTCGAATGTTTGCGAGCTTTTTCGCCACTTCTCGCTGATTTTATTATGCTATCGACTGAAGTACCTTAGTGAAGTCTCAGTTTTTATGTTGTCCGTCGGGTCTGACGTCGTGCTGTCTGGGTGTCGGCCCCGGATGCGGTTTTCCTCCCGTTTCGTGGTGTTCGGTGTCAACCAGTCCCAGCTATTGTACCTCCGGCTACACACTGTGTCTCCGCTGCCAGGGATGTGCAAACGCCACAACACGTACAGCTGTACAATCATCCTGTCTCGTGCGTGACCAACCAATTGCTTTTCATTTTGTTTTCGACCCGCCTGTGGGCTTTAGCAATTTTCTCACCTCCTGCTCATTCCTTATTTTATCTCTGCATTTTTACTTTTATTTTCACTTCTGAAATGACACTTCACTGCTGTTCAACTAATCCTGTACTCCTGATTACCATTTTTTTTTTTCCTTTTGGCTTTACGCCTTGTCGACAGCTAAGGTCATTAGAGGCGGACGGGAATGGGGATAAGGAACGGGAAGGAATTCGGCCATGGCCTTTTTGAAGGAAGCATCACGGCATTCGTCTGGATGATTTGGGGAATTACCATTTTTTGCAACAGTTACACCACATATGTGAAAACTGTGGGCTCAACTGCTTAAATTATTAATCACTAGCTCGTACCCGCGAGTTCGTACGCGTGGATTAAGAATTTTTTGCCAGAATTAATTATAGAAAGTTGTTGGTAACGAAGGATTGGTCCCAAACAATATCGAGTAGGAATAATATGACAGGAAAGCTATCACTACATCATTCTACCGTCGAACCTGTCTCTTGAAGAGAATCGATTTCCAACATATTTCTGTCACCATTCGATAAGGTCTCAAAATTTCGTGACTACAACTATTAATCATACTGGAAAAATGTCCTGTGCCCTTCATACAGATTTTCTTATCAGATTCCATCAATATCAATATAGCCATTTAGTCGTCTAAACGTAACAAAAAGACAGAGACTTACTTCCGTATTTATAATACTATTACTGCGGTTCACACACACACACACTGACTACGAACAACACCTGAGGGATCATTATAACGTAACAAAGTTTACACCTACAGCATTGCAAGACTACCTACGATTTGCCTCGCATTGCACCCCTAACTTTCTAATAGCTACAGTTTAACATTCTATCCGAATAACCTACGGCCCAGGCCTGACTCTTACGATCAAAAACAATTTTCAAAAATCTTAGCATCAAGGGAGATTTCAACCGGAGATCACGACATTTGTAAGCAAGCGCTTTAACGACTGAGCTGCCTGACCGCTACACGGAAAAACAGTACAGAGACGTCCATATCCAACGCGTCTGTCGATCGCCGTCCAGTAGTATTTCGAAATTATGAGACAACATGTGTTATTTATACAGATAATTTTTCAACCAAATGTAGACAGTATTTTTCTCCTTGTTTCAAAGGATAAGTGTGCAAAGTTTCATGGAGATCGGATGAAAACTGTGGATTTGTATGAAGAACAAACAAACAACAAACAAACAACAAACAAACATACATACATTCATGATTCATCTTTATATATATAGATTTCCAGCCTTATAGAGTCTTTATTTGCTATAAGTATTCTATTTAGAACTTCCCACGCAAGCACATGACAGATCCGTAATGGGCATTATTCATGAGTACGCAATACACAGCGCGCCTGCCAATTTTCTCTAGACACCACGGCTTTCTTAACGTTTTCAAAAAAAAAAAAAAAAAAAAAAAAAAAAAAAAAAAAAAAAAAAAAAAAAAACCGTCACTGACAGTGCCTCTGATTGTCACAGAATACACCACATTGACATTCGAGGTGTTTTACCAACGAGACGCTTCCGTTTTATATTTCTCTTTTTACAACAATCGTATACCAGGGCCGGTTCGAAGATATGCCGGGGCGCAGACAAGCTGAGCCTGCTGGTGGTAGCAGCTGGGGCAGCGACCAGTTTTCCAGCGCAGCTGCCGCCCCTATTCATCCACTACACATCAGCGGAAACAAGGGCAAGCACTTCTCACAAGCGTTGAGAGCGTTCCCAAAACGACTGCAGGAGGAATATTCCATCATTGTTTACGCTATGATTGTTTGAAACACTCCTCATCTGTCCTCGTGTTCATTGTTCTACCGTATAGTAATACACCAATAGAAAAGTTTGTTCTCACACCGCAATATAGTTAAGAGTTTTATTAATTTTCACTCATAACTATCCCAAAAAAAATGTCAAGATAATTAATCGTCTGAGTTTTAGGTCTCATCAATTAGTGAGCGTCCATTAACCACGTAGCTCCATTTTGGACTCCTGCGAACCCCCCTCCTCCACACGTAGCCCGAAGTGGCTTTTGCCTCTACCCCCCCCCTCCCCCCGCGTGGCACGTAGCTTTTTTCCCTATTGATTCCAGAAGATATTTGTACTGTTTTCTCTTGTCAGACTACTGTAAATTAGATACGGAGACAATTAAATGACGGAAATGAATATTCACATGCTATTGTGTGTTCTGTACCTCATTTTAACTGTGACAAATAATGTGGCCTGGCTCGTAAACCCCCCTCCCACCACGCAGCCAAGTGTAGCTTTCCAGCCAACACCCCCCCCCCCCCCCTTTCCCTTAGAGCGAGCTACGTAATTTGTGCGTATCTCATGTGTATAGGCATGTCTCTGTATGAAATATTCAGCTGAATACGATAAATAAGTAACAATGTTTCAAAAATTACACAAAATTTCGTAACGATGAATAGTTACGTGGAGCATTGCTTGATCTCTTACTGAGTCGTGTCCAAACTGTAATCTAAGACGTACAGTGAAAGTCAACAAGCGTTCAGGCAATCAGTCAAACATGATTTTTAGTTTTTTTTATTGAAAGATAACACTATAAATATTGATAAAAATGTCTTTCTCCATTTCAAAATCCTAGTTGTGCCACTAAAAACTAAATGTGTGTGGGATTGGTAGCTGAAGGGTGGTTCGACCGCAAGGTTTGATTTATCGCTCATTCCTTCTAGCTATCAATGCTAGATCTGTAGGTCCGGGCTACCCTTGTGGTTTAAGTTATGCAAAGAAAGAAGATTCTGTTGACTGCAAATGTCTTGACCAATTAGAGCCATATGAGCTGCCAGGCTACATTATTAATAGAAAAGTGTTTAGGCGTTATCGAGGACGGAGGCATATAAAATCTTCTCACTGTGAGTCATGGACGCGAAACAGTGCAGTCTGAACGGAGGGAATGACGTCACACTACATTCTAACAGGCAGTTTCTTCTGCAACACCGAACAGAACAGGGTGTGTAAAAAATTTGGCACTGGACAGCAAAGGTTAACTCGCCTGGCTAGATTGCGACCGACCATTCCGTGTCGTCACAAATTTAAGTTCACTGCGACAGCTGTAAAATTGTCCGCCTCCATAATACGACTAGCCGGCCTCGGTAGCGTAGGGGCTAGAGCACTAGCTCCGCGGGCCGAAGGTCGCCGGTTCGAATCCGGCCGCGGGCATGGATGTTGTGTGTCTGTGTGAATGTCCTGTCCGTCCTGTGGTGTCTATACTTAGTAATCATAACATACTGGAGAAACTATATCACTGGATGACATATCATAAACACATCGAGCTGGCTGAATGGTTAAGTTGCCGAAAGCCATTAAAAAATAATAATAATAATAAAAAAATAAGCGTAGGGGCTAGAGCACTAGCTCCGCGGGCCGAAGGTCGCCGGTTCGAATCCGGCCGCGGGCATGGATGTTGTGTGTCTGTGTGAATGTCCTGTCCGTCCTGTGGTGTCTATACTTAGTAATCATAACATACTGGAGAAACTATATCACTGGATGACATATCATAAACACATCGAGCTGGCTGAATGGTTAAGTTGCCGAAAGCCATTAAAAATAATAATAATAATAAAAAAATAATAATAATTCGACTACGTCTGCTTCGCAATGCTGATTGCACACATCTGTTTGTGGTGGATTCCATTGCCCATTGAAACATTGTCGCTTCAGACTACGATAGGTCTTTGATTACAGATAGAGGCTTGCTGATTGTTAACATGTCGTAATTTCGCAATAAAAATCCATTCGCATAGAATTACGATTGTGTTTGGAATGTCATAACGCAATTGGCTATATGGTAAGAGTGATGGGGTGGAACAACATTTGGTTCAGTAGCGGTCTCTAATGCAAGAAACCGTGGGACGCGTCAACAGCGACTACGGTACATCCAGAAGATGATGTCAGGACTTTTCTGCAGAGCATTTTTGATTCTATACACGCAGGATAGTGGAGAATCTAATTAGAAGTTTCAAATGTTTCTTTCGATCGTTCTCGTTGAGCAGAACATTTCGCCTTTGAACATGTCTGAAATTTGGCAATTGGTAACACAATCGGCAAAGTCTTAGAGTTATAGCTTAGTTATAGCCTGGATTAAAAGAAGGAATGTGATAAATCCACTGAGGACCCAATAAAATCCATATACGGTCGGTAACTAAATAGTTAAGGTACATAAGTACAAAACGGTAGACCAATTTTTACCAGCCCTAAAATGGCATTTCTCTGCTACAGCTTTGTTCGTTCATGTTATATACCTAGTACTATTAAAGCTCCGTGTTAAGCTGGATCTCCTCTTTTCTCAGTAGAATAACCGAATAAGACCAAACCAAAACAGAAGCGAATATCAGCTGTTCGATGAGCATGGGTTTCAGGAGGACGTGGCTTCGATCCCGGCCATCTAGATTTCAATTTACTATGGTTCCTTTAAGAGGCCATGGCCGAATTCCTCCTAGTTCCTTGCATCCAACTTTCTACCACTTTTAATTACCTCAACGAATCGTAAAGCTCAGAACAAAAAGAAGAAAATAAACATCTCAATCAGCATGTTGTTAGGAACACAAAAAATATATTTATTCAAAACATTTTCTATTTTACATTCCATTGTTTAGCAGCTGGTATCACAAGTTTACTATTTTTTTATTGGTCCATTGTTCTGAGAATTTTATCACTAATGTAAACCATATGAGTAGTATTTAGTAGAAATTTCAGTCTTCGTATTATTTTCACAAACTTATTGATTTTCGCAAATGAAGAACATTTTTAACGATGATTGTAAGTTTGTATATTTCACTGGTCCCAGAGACTGAGAACTGTGCTTCCTGAAGTCCAAAAAACAAACTGAACTTCCCTGCTTGCTGTGGGGAGTTTTCTGGAGGTGATCTCTCAGTAGCTATAATAACCTGAAGCCCGGGCTGACCAGCCAATTGGCCGTGTCCTGTTCGCCTTATCGACCCAACTCTCGCTAATGACATTACAGAACTAGCTGCATATGTCTTCGTCCCTGTTTGCAGGAATATCATTCGCTACTGGTTGTTTCTAGAGATTAGACCGGACCTCGTCCAAACTTGATAATGCGTAAAGTTCGGCCGAAATGACAAAAGACACACAGACGCAACTGAGAATCGACTAAATCGAGGGGAGAATCAATTAACAATTTTTTGTACTAGAGATACGTTTGTCTGTATTTGTCCCGTAGTAGGCTGTCCTTGAAGTGAAACCGAACGCCGGGGGAACCTTTTTGCAGAGAGGTCAGGTAGGAAGCTTGCTGAATAGCAGTCACCTGGTATAAAAAGAATTCCGCTGGCCGGGAATGTGTGAAGGGTGCTCGTAGCTTGTAGGGTTGTCCAGAGTGGCACTTGCAACAACACCATCAAAACAGTTTAGTGCAACAGTTCTGTATAATTCCACATCATTGTTAGATTTCTGCTATTGCTACATACAAACATGAAAGCTCATTAGGATGTTTTGGAGGTAACAAACGATTTCCTGCTCTGGTGAAGTGCACTTGGCTCACATGATAACCATAAATCGAAGCCGGTAATAAACAAACCAGCGTTTTTAAACTTTTTCGATACTTATTGGAATATACAACTTTCGTCTCCTACCCCTTTTCGTCCTCACAAAAATTGACGTATTTCCTACAGAGAAACGTACGTTCTTGTGATGATGGGACTTCGGCCAGTCGGCATTGATGCTCCAGATCATTAACGTTAGTATTATTAACAGAAAACATCTTGAATATGTAAAACTTATATTTTAAAAAAACTATGTGTGGCTGCCAGTTCATTACGCAGGTGTTGACCTGTATCACTCTGCTGCATAGAAAGAGGAGACAGAACGAACAAAGTACTGTTGCTGAGGGAAAGTAACTACGTGCCAGGTAACGTTAAGATTGTGTTATTCTTAAGCATTGTTCAATTAATCGCTTCTCTTGGAACGATTTCTCCAGATTTTCGTTTCCTGTTCTTATTTTAAAAACTCATAAAGCCAACTGTCGAGTGACTTGGGAAATTCGTGGATGAACATTCACTGAGATCTGCTTTAAACACCACCTACTAAATGACAGGTAGGTAGAGAATTAAGATCTCAGGTGTGTCATTGCAATACGATCTACATGCAGATAAACTTTAAAGAAATTTTATCTTACTTCGTCCAGTCCTTTTGAAATTTCCCTGATGTAGCTGTTGCCTTGAAAACAGAAGGAAGAAAAGGTTATACAGATACCGGGACGGATGATTTACATGCTCCGTTAAGCACAACTGAGTGAAAATCGATTCCGTCTTTGTAATTAATATAGCACCACTGGAGTGCACGTAACGACAGAAGGGTCGCAGCACGAGAAGAACAAAGTCTCCAGCGAGTTTCGGCAGTGCGAGAGGGATTGGAAACAAAAGAAATGCGCTGGAGTAAATAACGGTCCATGTTAACATGTAAGACCGAGCAAAATCCAGCATAGCATTGATAACATGAGAGCGAAAAGGTTATTTTTGGAGTATTCGAATTAGTATCTTGGCCCGGAGTTTAGAAAATCTATGTTAAATTTTTGTGCGTTCTTTTTTCTTTGAATACTTCCTTGGTTTTAGTGGGTTTTATTACTGTTGGGAACCAGACCGAGGGAACATACCTGAAGAGCATTGTAGACATGTGAGCAATACAGATATTTATTTTATTAATTCGACGTCGTGGTCATTAAAGCCGGGAGGCGAAGCAAGGCAAAAAGTAGTAAGAGAATCGGGCATGGCATTTTGCAGGAAGCATTCCTACAAGTTCCCAGGAATGATTTCCGGAAAACATGGTAACCCGAACTGTGGATGGCTGGGCCAGTGATCTAAACCCTCGTTCTCCTGAATGCCAGTCCATAGCGTCAACTTCTCACGCGTGAGACTCAGTTTCAGACACTGGAAGCGGCTGGGTTTAAAATCCCCTCCGCCATCGAGATTAAGATAGAATAAATTTTGACATACAAATAGTCTACAGACCACTGCCTCAGTTAATTATTTATGTTAAAAAAAAGTGAACGATACTTGTAGGTACAGTGGGTGTATTCTGTGTCAGATTGTTTGTTTACGCGCTACGTAATCGACGCTTCTCGATTCTTATGGAGTAGCATTTACACCAGATGTCATCGAACCTAATTAGAACAAGGCTGGTCACTCAACATTTTGATTTGTGGAACTGTTGGCTTGATCTCTTGGAGAGATGGTTGTTATTCACTAAAAGCCATCCAATAGTTGTGCACGCTTTTTCCCAACTGAATGAACGACTCAACTTCAAGGGATTTCTTGATTTTAGTGGAGCTCGCGGCAGATGGAAGATAATGTTATTAATTTGTAATTCTTGGGGGAAATAGGTGGTAAATTTTTTCTCCATTGCTACTGTCACCAAAAGTCAGGAAATGCAATGTTAATGAGGACTGTAACGGTTACGACTTAAAGATTCCATCCATTATTCTTGAGTTTCACGTTATCATCATTTATTTTTTTTTTTATTTTTTTTTTTTTTTTTTTTTTTTTTTTTTTGATTCCTTAAAATACCGGTATACCTTATTACGTTCTTGATTCTTGGCTGTCCGGGTGGCGCCGCGTCATGTTCATCGTAGCCGACGTTTCGACCCTCATTCTAGGGTATTCTTCCAGGGCGGAACTTGGCTACGATGAACATGACGCGGCGCCACCCGGACAGCCAAGAATCAACTGACTCTTGCCGCGGAAGCCTACTATTACACTTATTACGTTCTTGTTCTTGAGAATAATTCCATACGTTTTGGCCTAAATTAGGCGACCGACGTCGACGAGTCTTTAAGATGTAAAGAACGAATATGCTTACACTGAACAGATAAACTGCGAAATTTCCAGAATTAACGGGCAATATGTTCTAGAGCACTCGACAGTCGAAACCTGTGTCCTGGCTGTTGCTTACGCAGTGCTTTCTTTCCGGGATGTGGCAACTGCTTGGTCTCATTAGTAGATATCTTCCTACCTGTGGTCCATTCAGCCTGACAGGTGCAGTGTATCAGCTCCCCTTTGTTACCTGCCGGCGGTGCCTTTTCACATCATGATTTGGTTAAATGTGTTAGGAAAGTTCACAGCTGTCTTGTGGAATCATCGAGACTATCTCTTATTGCTTTACAGAACGTAAAAGTTCCTCTTCACAATGCATCTATTTTTTGGGGCAAACAATAAATTCTTAGTCTCACTATCAAATTAATCGCAAATTTTGGATAATAACAGAGTATTTTATAGTTAACAGCTTTGTAAATTGATTGTGTTTTAAGGCTAGGGAAATAAAGCCAGCTAGTCGCTTAGATGCAAAATTCTTTGAAGGCGGGGGTAGTATCTTCAAGCATTCAGAGATGTGGCTTTCTCATAAAGCGCAAATTTGTAAGAATAGTGGGTACTTGACGTCCAGACTCACACAAATCTTCTTCTGTAATTAATTTACGGTATCAACAATGACAAGAAAGAAATTTTATCAAAGTTTCAATATGAGGAAACAATAGGGATCTTATGAAGGTTGAAATATTACCGCGAAATCACGAAACTGCATTATTGGAGCTACTTCCTAAATAAGGAACAACAAGCAGACCAAAATGTACCTTTCGTTTATATTACTGCTGATCGATCTGGTAACTGCGTGGTTACGGGGCGTACTTACAAAGTAAAGGATTAGAAATTTTATAGCTTTAGCTTTGTTTGTATGAGATACAGCAGGTGCTCCATGCTTACATTGTAACTCCAGCTACGACAGGGGCGGAATGCGCTGTAAATCGAAACCCTGTAAATTAGTGGCTGAGTCCCACCGTCAAAATTGACATACGCATTTATTATTATCTAGGAATGGACCTATTGGATTACGCAAAGCCCTGATTCTCATCGTGGCTTGTAATTCAGAATTTGTCCAATGATTTCCAATGGGTAGCTAGAACCAGGGATTGTCAATTCCTGGAGCAATGGGATGAGCTTCAGTGTTTTTATCTGTCTGCATTTTTGTATGTGAAGTGTGTAGTTTATGAGGCGAAGAATGGCGACCGTTCCGGCATTCACCTAGGTGACCACCTAAACAGCTCAACCAGGACGGCGGGTTCACAGGGTGCAGGACACGAGCCTGGTCCCACTGTGCCTCCCTGGTTCAGAGTGGTGTCAGCAGCACTGCCAACCTATGAACGTTATTCCTTTTTCCCGTCGTTAAATATCTTTTTTTATTTTTAAAGTGACGAATTACTTTAATTTTCTGTAGCTACGGGCTATTAATAATATAGAAACAAAAACAGAGCTTTAGTTTCATGTAATTTAAATTCGGGCAGTTATTCTGTTTTCAGCGTGTGAGGATTAGTGTCGTAACGAATGACATATCACAAGTGACAGAACTCTTACCAAAAAGGAGTCTCAAAACAGATGAGTGTCGGTGAAATAAGAACTAAATTTTAAAACATTTGTTCCTTGACACACAGTCCTTAATAAAACCAGGGTTCTATTAAGAGACCGGAAGATGGTGGCTTCAGCCGGAACTGTTAAGTGCCCTTAACCTGACCTTTACTTTCATCAGAGGTTACTTTCTGTATGTGAAACATGGCATGGATCGTCCGTCATTTTGGTTTCAAGCTGAACTCTTGAACTATGAGAACACCTACGGGAAGATACAACCAATCTTCAGTTGAAGACTAACAAAATTTTACGTTAAAAAAAAAAAAGAAAAAGAAAAAAAAACAATAACTTAATTGCTAACAGGATGTGTTTGCGTTAACTTGATTAGATTAAGAACAAGATAACGAAATTCTTTGAAAGTGTTTAATTTTGCTATTATAACTATGGTAAAAATAATCGTCAAACTAAGATATCAATCGCATGCAGTATATTTTTAAAAGTGGTTCTTCTAATTTTAGTCGATATCTACTGTAGATACTGCGTTAAAAATAACCAAAAGAACAAAATTCCTGTTGCATATGGCGCCACCGAGAATCAAAGGTTTTCATTTCGGTGTGGATAAATTCAAAGTTCGTACATGGTTTTCGGGGGATATTCTATAGTTTTCCAAGTCAGTTTCTGGCTTATTAGCAGGTTTACGGCATCAAAGATTTAATTGGCTGAGCTGTGTTCAGTCTTGATGATTACTAGTAACACTCACTGCCGCAGCTGTGAAGCCAACAAATCCGTAGTCCAGACTATCACCGACCTACACATACTATCGCTCCGCATCAACACACATTGTAATGCCTACATTCTCAGTTGTTTCATGAGGTTTACAGGTCTGTATAGTTATCATGTACAGAAAGCGATGCAATATAGATAGATTGGGCGATGGTCTGTGTTATGTATTTTTCTCTTTCTGTTTCATTAGTGATAAGAACTGTACTTATATCTTCATTCGAGCAAGTTTGTAACTTTCTGACTAAAGAAAAAAATAATAAAAGCACTCACACCTTACCTATTTTATTGGGCAGCTAAATATCACCAAGATAACCAGTGTTTGATATGATAAATTGATACGAGATACTGTGCAGTTAAGTGTTGAGTAAATGGATGACCGATTTTCACTCAGTATCTTTTGAATTCTGTTAAATATGCAAGATTTTGAGTAAAGTTTGATTAAAGTTAAAGTTTTTTTTTTTTTGTTGAAGGTTTCATAGGTATTTTTTAAGTACACAGTTCCCTGAAAAGAGAAGCTTAACTAATATCAGTAGGCCTACAGATAAAATGAAAAGCAAAACGTTATCGAAATATGAAGTTTCATCCAAATCGTCAGAGCAGTTTCCGAGATCCAAAATACATCAAGGAATCGCCCATTTAAAGAAATAAGATTAGTAGCACGCTGAAAACCGTTCACAGTGTGGAATTGAAGATGATCCCGCTAGCTTTAAAGTGCTGTGATAATAGTGATTTGGTGAAGCCGTCGTAAATAACGTATATTTTGAAAAATATAACAATGCACAACGCAACAGTCAGGCACGTAATACAAATTGGTGTTTGCTTATAACGAACTGAAATATACAACATGGACAAACTGCTAATCGTGTCTATAGCCCTAACTTTTAAATAGTCAAGCAGTAATTATAAGAGATTTAACTGAAAGATTCTTAATTATTGTTACATTATAAAATGAATAAAATTACCTTTTAGCGAAAAACAAAAAAGCACTTTGACATGAGGTGATTAAAGAAGACAGTTTTGCAAAATATTCTCATTTAATCGTTTTCGAGCAGGATCAGTTGCACATATGTCTACGACTGTTCAGGTAAATGATTTACACCTGAAATAAAGCGAGAAGTTGAAACTACATGGCGGTTATCATATGGCATTCATCTCTCCTCTACTTTGCAACTTTTAATCCCCTTATCTTGTTTTAGGCCGCATATTACGACATTTTCTATATGCTGCGTATTTTAAAACATCACTGGGAAATTTCGACTGCATTTTTCTTGATACATCTTAATTTCATCCTCTAAATCTTGGTCTCCAATCGCCAGCCTGGTTTTTTCTGTTATTAATAAATGCTAAAAACCTCATTTTTAACTACAGAATGGTGTTATACGTTCTGTGTAGCCTGTTTTTAAGCGGGATCTGAATGTTTAAATTTCACTTTCTACTAGTGAAGATAACCGTTACATTAAGTTCAAACATGCCTTAAGACGAGAGATTTTTTCCTCGTGTTTCTTTGTACATAAATCAGCACGCCTCAGATGTAGAACGGTGTACAGATTTATTTTCCCTGCTTCAGCTGCTGGTGCAATTTACAGCTTACTGTAACCTGGATGAAGGTCACCTACTGATTACGGAGCGGGTCCGGCGCCATCTGCAGGGTCGTAATCAGGCAGCTGCGCCAGGTGCCACGGCAGGTCGCTCCCGACACAACAAAAACTGATCAATGGGCGGGCCAGGTGGGCTGCCTAGCCGACAGGCGCGCAGCAAGGCGTCCTCTTCCGCTAGCGGAGAGACGACGGCCTGCCTGAAATTATTCTTACGACCTCGATCACTGGCTAACGCTCCATTTGCTGGTAGAATGAGATTTCCCAACTTTTTATTAATATTACATATGATTTATTAAATATTTCATTATTAATATTTGTCACAAAAACGAAGCGCTGTGTAATTTTGCGGGATCAGAATAGCTAGAGGCTTATATAATCAGGAGTCCGGTGATTTGATACCTAGTAGGCACAACCACGATCCCAAATAAATACGTTTTTCCAGGTCATTGCATTAGGTTTAATTTAAATTGTATATGCCAAATGTCTTCCTAGCGAGAGCATTTATGAGGCACAATTTCTTGAGATGTTTCCCATTGCTGATCTAGTTCCCATTGCAAAGGCCAGCCTTGCTCATCAGTGAAAAACAAATGTCAGAAAATGTCTCTTATTTTATTTCCGATCATTTCACTATTTAAATATACTGAAGGATTTGGGAACTAGAGCAATAATTTCCTAAATGACTTGTTTGTAGAGCGTACCTGCTGTTCAATAATAAGCTCATGCACTCTTTCCGAAAAAAAAAAAAAAAACACTTCTCCTTCAGCATTATCCAACAATTGTATTCACCATATTTCAAAGACGTGACGCACAAAAATATTCCATGAGATCTAGCAGGAATGCTTTAAGATGATGAAATGTCTTCTATCTGCTGTTATAAAGAATCTCGCACATGCTGGTAGCAACAACAATGTAAAATCATACGCCGAAAATATTATCAATTTATCAGTTACGTTTTTGACCTTTAAAACAATGCAAAAAATTACACATTTGTTCTTGGAAGGAATGCGATGGATTCGTTGTGAGTACTAAGGAGATGTATTTATCGATTATGTTTGGAAGGAAAACTCGCTTCTGACCTCTGACCATTATGTAAGCCGTCCACGCTATCACTAGATGGGTATTGCTTGTTTTATTATTTGTTCCAAAGCAACAATCTTTACCATTTTTTTTAAAATAAGCTTTTCGTCTTTCTAAGTCTAATTAACTCATCACTGAAATTAAGACTAAGATCAGTGTGTGACAAATTACGTTTCATTTTACTTTTGTGTGTGTGTTTATTTTTTTTTTATTTTTTTTTTTAATCGGTAGAGCGTGTAGCATTTGCTGATTTGCTTGCCCGCAGGCCATATGTGTTCGTAATTTTAAGGCAGTTCAGTAGCAGTTTTTTTGTGTTCTGACACTGGTTGACAAATCACGTGTTCCTCTTATAAATGCATTCGATTGTTAAATAGTTCGTAACCGTACATTTGTGGCACGCGGAATCGTATTTGTATATTGTGAAGCGTGATCTGCTGCTTTTGGCTGGTCAGTCCCTGTTTGATTTTTTTAGTGTTTTTTTTTGCAGCTAATTTGACACACCACAGGACGGACATGACAATACTTAAACACCCATGACCGCGGCCGGAGTCGAACCGGCGACCTTAGGTACGCGGAGCCCCTACGCTACCGAGGCCGGCTGTTCGCCTTCTCTACGCACCACCTGCCTAGCCAGGTGCGGCAGCTTCCTGCTATGGCCTGCCCTGCACACAGAGGTAGTTTGTCCGTCCTGCAGCATGCAGACTCCCTCAAACGTTTACACAAAAATTACCCGTTACAAGCCTCTATACAGGCTGTTGATTTACATTTGAATTAATACGTTTACTGCTGCAAATTGAAATTCGCAGATCGGGTAATCGTATTAGCTGTAGTAATGGAGATGTCGGTTAAGAGAGAAAAGTTTATTGAACGATAGGTAGGATGCTACAAACAAAGAGCGTGTAAAATGCGTTTTATTATTTCACTAATTTTGTAATTAGCCGAAATGAATCAAGTTTGGAAAACTGTTGTATGCCTAGAGTGAAATTTAAATGAAATTCGATCAACGGAGTAAAAAGATGTAGCACAAATTCTCTTAATCTATGTTTCTAATTGTAGTCTTTTATACTGTTTCCAGTACTGAATTAGGGCAATGTGAGACAAATGCAGTACGTAATTAAAGACGACAATTACGACCACACACTCGTTACTGGAGCTCAATATCTATACTAAGCAATATCACAGAATACTGTGATTGGCAGAGGGTGCTTTGCAGCAAACCTGCATCACCATTATGTGCGTTCCTTTCCACGGCAGCATGACGAAAGATAAAATTCATATATGCACCAGTCCAGTACCTTGTTTTCCCGATTTCATGTGTCGTATCATTGCGACCCGAGTGCATTGGTGGGGGAAGTATTTCACAGCTTTCGTAAATAGCAGAGGTTGTGCTCATATTAGTCAATAAATTCACATTATAACTATATATCATTTCTAAAAGATGTTTTTTTTTGTGATAAGCCATCTTTCTCCGTCCATACTTAACTAAAATCGATAAATGAGGTATTGTTTTAAATATTAAATTCTCAACTTTGATCAACATCATTAATTAAGGAAGAAATTTTTTGGAATTCGACCCTTAAATTGCAAAATTATGAGCAGTCAAGGCCACGGGTATGCGATAGTTCAGAGTCACGCTGCTAGGCTACGCTGTCGTCGATAAGGACTGATCGTCTTACCGCTAGATAGCAGCACCACATATCTCATTCTAGAGTAAGGAGCTTTTGGGATATTTTTGTTTCTCTTAAGGAAAAGTTTCGTCATTTATAATCGATCGTAACACATTCTAAGTGTTTGCTACGTACCTATTTTAGTTGACAAATAAACAATTACGACAAATGAGCCAATTCTTCTTCGCTCCTACTACAAACCTCCTACCTCTCAGTTCATAGTATACCATTCGCGAAATTTTCACACGGATCACCTAGTCTGCAAGAGAACTTCAACCCAATTACCGACAAAAAATCGCACGGTGTTTCTCTGTACATTCTGGATACTAGTACTGTATTAATCGGTCCCTTTGCATTACACCGAGCGTGGTGGTGTAACGGATAGCGTTCTGGCCTCGCATTCGGGAGGACGGCGGTTCGAATCCCCGTCCGGGCATCCAGATTTGGGTTTTCCATGGTTTCCCCAAATCACTCCAGGTGAATGCCGGGATGCTTCCTTCAAAAGGCCATGGCCGAATTCCTTCCCATTCCTTGCCCCCATCCTTTCCCGTCTCTAAAGATCACGTTGTTAAAAAGGGACATTAAACTGTTACCAAAAAAAAAAAAAAAACCTTTGCATTACGGATCCGAAACACCACAACGATACTCCACGAACACCGATTCCCTATCCATAACGCTACGATTGGAATTGAATCGATTTTTTAAAGCTTCTCAGTTTAATTTGTCTCTGCTTCAAGGACAACAGTAAATTCATTATTCATTGAAACAAACAACAATGGAACATCAACATTGGAGTCTCCAAATGTTGCTCTTGACTTAGTTAGCTGATTCTGTTCGGGTACTGTCCTGGAAACACTGAATCTGTAATCACCAAAAAAGCAGAATGTTTGTGGCCGTCATTTATAGCTGTTATTGACTCATAAATAACATGTAGACCTGAAGCTGCAATGACACTTATTATGTTGATACGGAAAATCATTTAGAAATACGTTTCGGTCTTCTGATACCTGTAAACTATGTGCATATATTTTATTATTGTTTCTAGTTTCATGCTTAATGTTAACGGCGAACTTATTGGAATATTGCGGCTTACGGTTACATACCGATGAAGAAAAGCACTAGATCGTGCTTCAGTACTAGCAATGAAAGTCATTGCATATATGTGTGGTATGCACATACACTAACCACAGATGTGAACTGCAAGTAAGATATGTTTGGTTTAACAAAATAAAGGGTGTACCGTAATTTTAAGCCGCAGTTGATGCCCACTGCCCCCACAGGCGTTTATTAAAAACGCAATTTCACCTTAATGATTCTCGACGCACTGGATGGTTCAACAACTTGTAAATCTCCGACTAAAGACATTCTATTTTCTCAGGAGTCTCGTTGTCCGTCTGGCTTGCGGAATCGGGAACACGACCTTGACAGAGATGAATGAGGCGCCTTACATGGCCACCGGAGCGTCTCTCCCCCACACACCGAGGGGAAACACGACCTCAGGCGCACTAACACCCAGAAACCACCTAACCTGTCCGTTCAGATCCCAGTACACATCTACACTTCGTAATGATCTGTAGAAATGATGGGATTGTACCTCGATCTCACTACATAATACAAGAACGCCACAAATAGAACCAACAGAAACTATAAGGTTTTTTTTTTATGTATATTGAAGTGTTCCCTATGTTAGGAAAGCGACTTCTCGACCTCGCTGTGGCCGTTTGCTACCAGTTGTTAATTTCCAAATAATATTAAGTATAAAAACAAATCAGGTGGGCGCCAGAAATTGGAGTGTACCCTATTCTGAGGGGAGCGACATCCAGATCTCAAAGTATTATTATTGAAACATGAATTATTGAATTAACCGAGAAAAATGACACATTACAGGACTGGATAGGATCTATTGAAAACAAGGTTCACAATCTGACTTTACGATTTACTTTTTTTTTTAAATTGTTTACTTGAGAAAATTTTACAAAGATTAATTTTCTTTTTACAACACAAGGGTACATAACTTTTTCGGTGGAACAAGAGAGTCTGTCTCGGGGCGATATCTAGGGTAAAACGACTTTGATGCAAAAGTTCCTTTTTCTGAATGGCGGTTACCGTGCAGGCGAATCTAAGTTGTGAAGTCGGTGGGTTGACCAGCTCTCCGTCACGGCTGGCTGCCTCCCTGCTGTCTCTCCCGTGGTCAGCTGGGCTGCCGATCTACCGCCCTCTGCACGCAACCTCCCAGTCCTCATGCCTTCCGTGCTGCCGGACCAAGCGTCGCTTTCCACCCCCTCTTGATGACGTCTGCGAATGTCTGTATTTGGAGGGAAGCTCTTCTCGCTGGTTGGCTCGGGACATGCAACAAATCGCCCTTTGTTAATAATAATAATACAAATTTTTCTTATTGGCTGTACTCCCTGGCTTCCCCTCACCCTTGATTCTTGGATACAGATTTCCTTATTTATTTTATTTTTTTATTTGTTTACTGAAACATTCCAGGCTCCTTGAGCTGTGGTCCTGTCACGGGACTGTTTTCTGCCATCCGTCATATCTAATGGCAACACTCAGGGGCTGGCAGAACCTCCCCTGGGGCCGACACACACATGATGAGAAAAGAAACACGCACACATGTGTTTAATTCTCTGGGTCGCGGAACATTACAATATATATCGCTTGTTTCATATTTCATTTTCTCGAAATATCTCAGTCATTAAGGAATGTTTGTGATTCGTTTTTGTTTTTATTCAGGTGGAGACTGAATGTGGAGAGTAGACATGAACTTGCCCCATCATACATCCCGTTTCTCAGCTGTAATGAAACACGTAGGCCAAACTACTGGCTGGCTAAAGCATGAGGGAGGGAGAGGGGCCATGGTCACCTACTTTCATTTTGAGTACAGTTGCCTGCTAGGATTGTGTGTCGATAAGGCATAGAGCTGCAGCAACATACAAAATTCGCGCTAAGACCACTTATTCTGATTGACCGATAAGTTCATCTCGATACTAACATAACAGTATCCGGGTGGTAAAGTTATAAGTAACAATTTTTGTTTTTGTACCATTCTGTATTGATGTATTCAATACAGTGTGGATAAGGCGTAGATGGAAATTGGGAGAAGAATTTAGAGTAGTATATGGAAGGGAAGATATTAACACAAAAAAAAACAACAGATCTTGATTTCAGATGTAAAGGAGTCGTAAACATTCTATTTTTAAGTAATGGAATCAGACACTGCAATACTTTGTCCAGGGACACTTTATCTCAAACTATCAAAGAAGCAATGAAGAAATTTCACGCGATGCAAAACCAGATGTATGGGAAAGTTGGAACCGGGACATAAGCTACATTACAATCAAGTTATAAGAATGGAAGTAATGAAACTATTACTGCAAGGTATTATCCTTAGTTGCTGATATAAATCATTGAATGACCTGCTCTTCCTCTAAGGCCTTTCTAATTTTGATCGTGTTTTGTTACCGTTACTCCGCAATCGGTCTTATCCCTAAACCAATCTTTCTTAAATGGTTTAATACCTTGAACAAAAACGCTTTTTTTTCTTTCAGATCGCCCAACGTTTAAAAACAGTTTTGGGTAGTAGAAAATCCTATCAGCATATTACACTTCCATGAAAATACTTGTTATGAGTGTTATGAAAGTGAGATAGCTTATCTTGAGCAATTTAAGAATTCTTTATACTCGTATCTCCTGAATTTCTGTCTGTATGTTAACACGCACAGCTTACAAACGACACATTAAATCAAATAACATCTAGCTAAACTGAGCCACCAATAATCTGTAAGTTACAGGTGACGCACTGTTTAACCTGCACGTTTCGCCCCTGGTATAACAAAGAGTTCGGGGTGTTTAGTAGCGTTGCTAGGAAACGGAACGCACTCCGTGCGCTGGCGTGACAACTGGGATAACTCCCTGCGCATCGAAAGATCGCAGATAGCGGACAACTGCCGACAAACACACTCTACATCGTAAATCAGCTGGCAACTCTAGAGGCTGGGTTTGCTGAGACCTTTTTAACATGCCGGATGGCAACTTTAAATTACGCAACGCAATTATTTTGCTCAAGAAATACAAAGCACACTTAACGCAATTTTTAGAAAATTGACTTCAAACTAAGATACATACTGAAAACTGAACGTCACCATGATCCTGTTCAGCAAGAATGAAGATGCTTGTGTACTTAGCGTAAGATTATTGGTTCGTAGTCCTTAGAGATTCGTCATTCGAAAGTTCTTGCTGATAGTACTGCTGGTAGTTCATCTATCTTTGAAGACGTAATCAGTCGTAATCAATTGTATGTTATCAGTAGCCGTAATTCAGACAGAGACCTTCACCAACCTTGTAGAGTACAGTGTTCGCTTTGATCAGCGTGCGACAATTATAAGGCTTCTCGGTAGTGTTCCGGACTTTCTAAACGAAAACATTGACATCGTGTTAATGTGCTGTAGAATACTGACACGAAGTATATATGACATGCAAATACTGAACTGTTATTTTGTTTTATATATTGTTGATATAAATTTCACCTTTACAATAATTATGAACACAGTTTTTAATATTTATTTATTATAATAAAATAAAACAGTAAAATAGTACCAGACCAGGTATTGAGCAACGGAATTTAGCAAAATTAAATGCTATTATTTTTATTTAGCAATGATACAAATAAATTATAAAATTTAACAATAACAGTAACAGTAATTAAATTAGAATAATTTGTCTCGTGGTTAAAATTAATAATTATCTAATTACTTGGAGTTTTACCTTTAGTAAATCAAATACATGTTAGCTTAAATACAGTAATACTGTCGTTTTTTATCAATAATAAAAACAAGTTTCAATCTTCTTACCTAACATAAATTATTCCAGCTTTCAAAATACGATATCCTGCTGTCTAAATTAGTATCACATTTTAAATTTTCAGTACCATTATTTTTAAAGTAGTTTTGCGTATACAGATTAATTAAAAATGTACTAAATATCAAAACAAAAAGTAGATCGGCACTAATAAAATAAGATTTAATAGTCAAAGTCAGACAGCCTGATGTTATAAGCTAAAACTAATAGTTGTTCAACATTTTCGCTGCTTAAATTAGCTTTTCTGACGTCATAGATTCGACCGGCAGCACTGAACAAATTGTTCGGTAGGCAGACTAGCGTGAGGAGCTGATAAATATTTGGTTGCTATCGCTCGTAAATAAATATACGAACTGGAAGCCCAATATTGAAAAATATTAGCGCTACTCGACACCAAAGGTTCTTTTAAATAACAAATCAAATGTTCTTCAAACGGCATGTGACAGTTGTCCAAATATTCCGATACAGAATCAGTCAAATTCATTTTTTCAAGGGTATCCCATAAATCACCTGCTGGGAATTTATTTTCAGGAGTAGCATTTGGTGTTCAACAGGAGGGTCCGGGTTCACCAACATTCAAATGATACTTTTATTTGTTATTGCCAGTGCACAATTTTGACGTAGAAACACTGGCTTCACAGTAGACTTCCCACTCATTTTTATGATGTTTTCCGAATGGTTATTTATCTTTGCTATCTTCTGTTGTCGGGCTACGTTGACGGTATTCCTAAAAGTTGGTTCATTTTCGGCGGCTGGATGTAAAACTTCGGCTACAACCAAACATTCGGCTGATTTTGGCCGAAGCCGAATGTCCGGCCGAAGTGGCTTTTTTTGGCCGAAGGTGGCCGCAGCCAAAACAGAAGCCGAATCTTCGGTTGGACTCTAACTAAGCCATGAGGCACATTCGCCTGAGCTTCAATGAGACCTACAGTTGCGCCTTGACAGCTACAGACTACGTAAAAATTATTGCAGGCAACCTGCATCCCTTCAAGCTTCAAGTCTTCCACGACGGCGATGACATCTTCTAGAGAATAATTGTCCGTATCACGAGACCAGAATCGTGATACAGTGGTTTGAAGAGAATGGTAGTGAACTCACCTTGATGCCTTGGACACCAAAGTCGTCTAATCTCAATCCTATACAAAACGTCTGGTACCTTAAAGCGCGCCAATCTCGTGCCCACAAACAACTGGCCTATAACTTATAGGTTGGCCAATACGCTCTTAATCAGGTAGTTAATATGTTTTGATTCATCAGTGTATTGTCTTTATTCTGGAAAAACTATATTTCTGTCTGGTCACTAAAATATTCATTGTTTCTAGAAAGTTTGGATAATAGCTAATACTCGCTCAAATCCTTAGCCACAAGTATGATATTAATTTTTATGTTAACAATTTTTTTGGTAATATCTTTAATTCATTTAGAAGTTTCTAATATTTTTCTTGAAAACTACAGGTCTACAATCGCTGCTATGTGTAACTCTAAAGCTCTTTACAGAATTTCTTGGTGAATTCTGGTTTTGAATGTTCCACATTGCCGACGTTATGTATACAATGAAATCATAACAGACTGATGGAATATACCTGCAGTCATGTACTATCTTTGTAAATGATTCTCAAATTGGTAGCAGCCAAAATTTGAAGAGCATCGAAATAACCGTTACAAAACGTCGGCTATACTTTGCATTCAGCTCGCCTAGTATAGGTTTGCTTGCTACCGCTTATTGTAGCGGGAGAGTCGAAGAACCTCGTGCAAACACAATGGCTACCCTCCTGGGCGGACCAACCGTTTTGTTGTTACACAAAGGATAGCAACGTAATGCCGGGTTAAAGTTATGCCGGCTGTAAAATGTCGGGGTTGGCTTCAGGGCGCAGCTATATCTTGACTTTTGCCTATACGCCTATCTCAAAAGGAAGCATCAATCAAGCCGCGTTTATGGCAAGGGAAGCATTTGAACGTTGACTGTGGCAGTGCTATGTATGAGAAAATGACGTGTCGGGGAACGACGAAATGTCCAAGTGACAGAAAGGAAGGTATTCTTCATTAAGTCTTTTGAGATGTTAATGAGCAATCAAATACTAAGGAACCAACTGTCAGTGTGATAAGGTGAGATGCTCTGTGGATATTCACTTAAGAAACTGTGACGAAATAGTGCTGTTGCCTACTACTTTGATGCCATATGCTATGATTAATACTGGAAACTAAACGTCCGCGGTACTTACCTGGTCCAGGATAGTATAAACTCCATTTTTACTGGAGACATATTATGTCAGCGGTAGCAGTCTGCAGGAAATCTTTTGTAAGCCCACAGGATTTCATTCCCTTGTTACCAGAAACATCCCAACATCTACTGAGTTAGTCGGGACACTGTCTTAGTGGTGACTACAGAATGTTCCGAAATGATGGGTTGTGTTATGGCGATTACAGTATTTGTGGGATATTTAATTATATGTAATTTTATGATCGATTTATCCTTATGAAAGTTCACTGAGTTTACAGAATCTTATTGGATGGTTACCACTGAGGATTAACCTAGGAATTAACCATTTTAGGAAGTTAAATAAATATTTGGTACCCTTTTCGTCCATACGTACTCGTTTGTAACTTCAGTTAATTTAGTTTCTTATTTGTTCTGCTAATTATTTTTCCCTGTTTATTGAGATGCACGATGACTGTAAGTTATTTAACACGCGATTCCAATACTTAATACCGTTTATTCTGGGCATTTAGGTTAGTTCCAGATACGACGCTCAAATATTCACTTGCTTTGTAAGCTGCAGTCGATATAATCAAAACGATATTTCTTGCTTCCTGTTCGTTGACGATTTCTTTTCTATTCTGCTGCTGGCATGTAAATAATATCTGGCTAAAGGAAATAAACTTTCTATAAGCACAGATAAATAGCTTATCTCAGAGTGATCCGCGGAGGGTGCTGTTGTTATTAACAAAAAGACTTTGTTGTTATTAACAATAAGACATTTTTTCCGAGCGTATTTGGTGAACGGTTAACGCTCTGGCCTCGCATTCGGGAGGACGCCGGTTTGAATCCCCGTCCGGACATCCAGATTTGGGTTTTCCACGGTTTCCCCAAATCACTCCAGGCGAATGCCGGGATGCTTCCTTCAAAAGGCCATGGCTGAATTCCTTCCCGTTCCTTGTACCCATTCTCATCCCACCTCTAATGACCTCGACGTCGATGATGCGTAAAGCAATAAGTAAAAAAAAAAAGACATTTTGGAGATTAACACTTGCGAAAGTCGAGCGAGTACTCGGGAATTTGGTTTTGATTGTCTCATTCACTGCCAGGTCAATGAAATAGTTAATATTGCGAATTTTTTCCCAATGTGGTTGCAAACTGCAAAGTTTCTAGACTCCTCCGGAAACTGACAGTCTACCAAACTTTAATACTTTAAATATAACTGAAATGACTATTATCAAATTATGAGAAAATTTAATAAGAACTTGTTTATAGTTTAACTCTAACTGAGGGCACCGCTGAAAAAATGTAGAAATAACGACTCTTCGTCCAGTATTGTACGTAAAGACCTTTGGTCCAGTGTTAAAGTACCCCACTCTGGCCACGAGAAGTACACCGCGGACGGGATTATTATCAGTGTCTCAACTTGACTCATGCGAACTTATTTGGTTATGATAACCGCAAGTCGTTAGCCTACAAATCAGATTTGACCTCACGTGGCTTCAGATTAAGTCAGGATTTAAAATCGGATTAGGTTATTAAGTACACCGCTTTGACCGGATGACACAGTAGGTATTTCAAGTCCACGGCAGCGCGCTGTGAGGCATATCTCCGAGATACGTAGCTGGCGGCCGGAAGCAGTGCGTAGTAAACGGACTGCGCGCACACGCCGTCAACTGTTTCCGGGCTCTGCGCATGCGCGGTTGCAGGGCAGACGCGCTCTCCTCATCGCCCGCGTCCTGTTGTGATTATTCATTCTCCACAGCTGGTCAGCGTCGGTAGTTACGACCGCTGTCTTCCTGCTGCTAACACGCCCGCCGGACGTGTCTCGAATCAGCTTGCTTGCGGCCGACAAAGAGCTGATTTGTAGCCATGGCACAGATAATTAAAACTGCCCCCCCCACAGTTTTTTACTAGACCAGAAGCTAAATTCCGGTTACAGGTTACACATCACATGATGAAATGTAATTGTTATGCTGAGATATTTAGGTAGTCTCATTTCGCTTCGCTATTTTTTAATTTCCCAAGTACAAGAAATCTCGGCAAACACCGACGTTATGCTTTTTGATCATTCAACTGTTGGTTGTTAGGTTAAGTACTGCTTCATTTACACAAGTGAAAAATGAACCTAGATTTCTCGCTTTTCTCGTTACTGTACCGATTTTATTACATTTTCAGTAATAGTTGATTTCCTAGCACAAAACACTATTATCTGCATTTTCTTACGAAATTGTGAATGGAAACTATTGATAATCAAAACTGAGCCTTATTTTGGGCTTACGTTGCCAGTACTATGGTGCATGATATATATATATATATATATATATTTTTAAAAAATCCGGTGACCATAATACACATAGAATTGTATTTGGATACTTTATTTATTTACTCATATCATATTAGTACGCTTAAACAGAAGCGCACGCATAAATTAAAGGATGTGTCAGGTGTGAATATAGAGCCACATGATGTCACTGTTGCATTAATCTGTTTATTATTTGCTATAAATTAACTGTAGAAAATGTTGCTGGAAAATTTTCTATGTGAAAATAAACATTAACAGATTGTAAATGTGGTAGCTTTTAATTATTTGAGTATAGACAGTATAGACGAAATAACATACTGAGGTAAGTTGAAGAGCTTAACCTTAGACAGTTCTATGGCATACTGACACGCTTCAAGCCAAGTTTCTGTGTATTTGGCAGTCTCTTAAGGGAGTTAGAAGACACAGTTACCAACTCGCCAAGACTTTAACTGTTTTAAATTATTAGGGTATATATCGCATCAGTTGGTATTGAAACAAACAAAATCGATTATGTTCGCTGAATCAAGGAAGTACACAGAGAGCTAGAAACGACCTTTACAACTTTCCAGTTTTTGCAGCTACAGCTGGTTACATTCAGTATTCTGAATTTGCTTAAAGCAGCAGCTGTTGAGTTAGCTCCGACCCACGTCCAATTATAGTCGGGACATCTGCTTTCTAGAGGGTGCCGGCTGCGATATGAAGGAGGACCCACGTTCCTGGAATAGACAGCTACCACTGCAGATTAAATGGAGCCACGTGCAGGCGGCGAGTCAGCATGGGCCTACTGGAGACTAGGGAACTGCAGGAACGTTGGAGTTTGAGGCTGGTGAAGAGATCTCGTTTTTTCCTTAATACGATACTACACACGCCTATTATTACTGCTGCAATTTCGTACAAAAACAAGCTGGAAGTAAAATGAATCATTGTAGGTACTACGTGCTGGAGATAACGCCCATTCGTAACTCAGATCCACCTTACATTGGTTGGAAACTTCACTCCTGGAAGAAAATTGGATGTATCGTACGTTATGTTCTTGCTTTAAAAGGACAAGTCTCACACTATCATGCTTAAGCCTTGCACACTCGTTTAACGTTAAATGATTTATACAGTAAGAAACATATTAATATTTTTGGTATGGTAACAATATCTTAATCATTGTGGTTGTGCTCGAACAGGCTTCCAGTGGCAATTTCTACAGGACCTCTATCTGACTGTCTCTTGTTACAAAGACTGTTCTGTATATGCGAGGACGTTCAGCACTTTAGATTTGCTGCAAACTGCAGATCCGGCCGATGGATGCAGCGCAACTTTAAACGTGTCACAAACTCATTTGAGTTCACCCTATACGCAGTGAATGTGTTGACTGATTGGCTCCCTTTAACAGCACGATGCACCACTATATCTTATGTCCTGTCCCAGATCAGGCACAGCCGTGGGCTGCCATGTTGACAGTAAGACATCTCTCCAGGCAGCCCAGCATGACGTCATATAAACAGAGGGGCGCCTCACTCCGCCACTGCGAACTGGAAGCTCATCGTCATGTTCTGCAGGCTCCGTACCTCATCTCATTCTCCCTCTCTTCCTACCTATCCGAGCTGACCGCTGTGCCCGGGTAGTGGCAATTTTTCCCTCCAATTGTAGGGGTGAGGGCTGCGGCTGCTGAGTTTGGATAGAGCAGACTCACCTCTAGCAACTTTTTTTTTTTTACTTATGGCTTTACGCCTCGTCGACGGCTAAGGTCATTAGAGGAGGGATGGTACTGGGGGCAAGGAACGGAAAGGAATTCGGCCATGGCCTTTTTGAAGGAAGCATCCCTGCATTCGCCTGGAGTGATTGGGGAAACGATGGAAAAACCCAAATCTGGATGCCCGGACGGGGATTCGAACCCGCGTCCTCCCGAATGTGAGGCTAGAACGTTAACCGTTCACCTACCACGCTCGGCCCACTTTTGTTAACTGAACGATCTATATCACACCCGGAATCTTAAACCAGACGAGAGATAGGGTTTTTATTTAATCTTTAATACGATAGCATTCAGCTTAAGAGAGCACACAGCTAGCATATATGATGCATTGTCAAGTGGCGACTTGTTGTCTTATAATTTTCCTGCGCACCAAGCTAGAAAATTTATTTACCCTTGTGCGGGTGGCTGATATTCCTACCTCCTTAGTGCATGGATCAGGTAGTGAGATCACTCCAGGCAAATGCCGGGATGCTTTCTTCAAAAGGCCATGGCCGAATTCCTTCCCATTCCTTGCCCCCATCCTTGCCCCCCATCCTTTCCCGTCTCTAAAGACCTCGTTGTTGAGAGACGTAAAGCAGTTTAAAAAAAAAAAGTTAGTGCGTGCGTAGGTGCAGTCAAATGTTGGACGCATCTAAGAATTATAGTCACTCCCTCTCATTTATCATGTTTCCAGACGCCAAAATTGTGAAGGTTCTAGCTGATGTTGCTCTAATAATTCACTTACTGCACTAAGTTTGTAATAACTTGTTGGCATTCTGTACGAAATTTAAGTTCTGACAACTAAGAGTTGCATCGGACTTCTGCTCTTTATTCTGGAGAAAACTAATTTTTTGCGATTTGAGCGGTTTATCTTAATTACTTTATAGAAGGAGAACCTGTTCCTGAATGATACTTTATTCCATTGCCTTCCTTGCTCATTTGACTGGTATTGCTCAACCTGCCAGCACAGAATTACTTTAAAGAGGGAGAATAGCCCTTACATCGGTCGTAGTATGCGCCTCCTATATAGTACGTTGTGTAAAGTGTTTCTCATAACCGCTAGAATCAAGTATTGATAATCTAGAAACATCGTCGGAGATGTCACGCAT
Organism: Vandiemenella viatica; assembly: GCA_031002005.1. Classification (NCBI taxonomy): domain Eukaryota; kingdom Metazoa; phylum Arthropoda; class Insecta; order Orthoptera; family Morabidae; genus Vandiemenella; species Vandiemenella viatica. Next base: position 144,430,029 of record CM061920.1, read on the forward strand.
ATCCTATTGTGCTTTGTTGGCGAGGCTTGTTGGGAAAATATGTAATAGAACAAACCAATCCCTGACAAGGTACATTTTTCCAACGGTAATTTAGTATTTGGAAGGAAAGATATTTAACCAGAAGAGACCATGCGAACCTACCTCTTGCCTACACATCCGTTGTCCAGTCTTTATCTACTGTTATCAATTGGTTGCCAACTTGATCCATTCTTCTGTAAGGAGGACAAAAGTAATTCTTACTTGTAATCAGTAATATGTGATGTTTATTCGAACTGCCCAACCTCGGAGTGTTAGCCATTTAGAACGACATCAGCCGCTCTGATTTTAGTTTCTGCTGCGCTTACTGAATTGACACTGCTATCCAGTAAACAATTTGTACAAGGCAGGTTTAATAATCATGCATCTTTAGAATTTTTCCTCTCAGCATTTTATTTATTTCGTGCATTAATCTTGTGTCCCAATTAGTCTCAACAAATCCTGCGTCGTGTCTCAACCTGGTTTGAAAAGTTCTCTGGTAGATTATTGCAAACAATATTCTATGTGATGTAAAGTCGTGGGTTTTCTACGGCCGAATTTTAACATTCGACACTAGGAAGGAGGTGGCAGGTTAACGCTACGCTGTGGACGTTCTTTACCTTGAGGAGAAAGAAACTTCCAATACTCATTGGAGAGCAAGCCGAATAAAAAATAATGTACTTGGCTCTATTGCGGATCGAACTTCGTTCGTCCAAGTCGTAGTGAGATACTTTACTGCCTTGTCTATGTTGTAACAGTTTATTAATTAATATTTTTCTTTGAGACAGAAGATCATCCAATTCATGTTCCATTTTTTTCCGATAGTGTTGCAGTGTTTGGAAGGGTCTGGGAATTTTCTGAGGTGTTCATACATCTTCACTGATTTATGGGTTGTAAAACGCATACTCATTTACCTTATTCACTCTGTGTTATTGTTATGTATTTATTCTTCATCATAATTCTCTCTCTTGACAGTGTACGAGTCTTATTGTAGCAGTCTACTCTATCTGCAAGAACTTCGAAGGTGATTTGTACAACAGATTGTAAATGTATCATGACATTTCTGCTTTCGAGTCTTCCAAGTGAATGCGTCACTTCAATGAATGCTGTTTTTTTGCTCCATAAATACCGTTCCTGCGACCTCTCTGACTTTCTTGACTCTCTTTTATTCCTTGCGACTGTTTGAAATCAGTTATAGATCGAATGTAGTGAAATTAAGGTTTTACCTTTCCGTTAATCACGTCGGTGAAATTAATTACCGCACGAAATAAAAAATAACAACGTAAGCGTGTCTATGAAGCCTGTTTGGAAACCAGCGCATATAAAAAGCATTTTAGTTAAAAAGAAAATGATGGTTCATACAGGATTGTGAGCTGTGAATGAAATGGAGTTTCACTACGACCTTTATGTAGGAACTATCCCAGCATTCGTTGGAATGTTCGGTAAACAATGGAAAACTGAATTCTGGTTGCTGGACCGAGGATCGAACCAGCGTCCTGCCGATGGCCAAGTTAGAACTTTGCCACCAGCAGGCTCATTAAAAACATTTATTATCTAGTATTTCACAGCTGGTAACTGTAACAGTAAAACTACAAGCAGTTGTTTGTGCTTTTTACTTTGCCGGAATTAATGTCTTGCCACTAAGCGTCTTAAAGAAAGCAAATCGGAGTCAACATTTCACTCCGAATAACTTACGACTTCTGAAAGAACCCGCAAGTTATATGTTGTTAAAATATAATGTAACAATCACTCACTTTATGGTCTGTGCAGTTACCAAAAAATAAAGTTTCTTGTTCTCGTGGCGTTTACTTGTGCCTACCTGGAAAGCATCAAGTAATTAACAACATACAATGTTCTTTCTCTTCGGCGGTGGTCACTTCAAACCTTCTCTGAAATATATAAAAGGTTTGAAGGATATCTCAAAACTACTAAATCATAGATTAGATGATTTTCTTTCAAGTCTTTAATGCACAGCTTTCCTTAAATTTTGTTAGACCCACCGACCGGTATATTATTTAAATTTCTGTCAGAAGATTCCTTACACAACAGATTTTTCACCAGGTAAATAATTTCTTCTTCTCCAAAAAAGTCAGAAGACAGTTCTGCTACGACCGCAAATAATCCCTGGAATTCCTTAATACTTTCCGCTAACAATCCCTAACCATTTCTTTGAACATCACACAAATTGCGCAACATTGGAAATTTACGATTTCCAATTACAAAAGTTCCTATCAATTTCTTGCACACTTGTTGCACAATTATAAATTAGAAAATCAATACTTGATGGCTGATATACAACTTCTAAACTGGAACGGAATTTAAAACAGTGGAATAGACGTTGCAAATTTAAACAATTGCGCAACCGCTGAGTGTCGACTAATAAGAAATTTCGCTGGTATTATTATTGCTTCCCTAACCTGACACACTTTAAGTAAACTTAGCTCCTGCTAGTTTCGACGAAAAAAACCTAATTTGAGTGATTATACTAAAATCCTCACTTTCGATGAATAACAAAAATAAAATACCAGACGACTCACTTACTCCCCGAACAAAACCAAAAGACAAACTCGGCGGTTACCGCAAACACCTAGAAGTCACCCACTGCCACACAAATGTAAACTCTGCTCTGGACCGAAGGTCCGACTGCGATGAAGACTGGTGACGAAAAAGCGCCGCTCGGTGGCGTCTCGTCCTTTTTATACTGACGCTGGTTCTTGATGCAACACTTACCAAGACGCCAGGATTGTGTCGCAATACCTGTAGCTACGCGTGGATCCTAATATTACACCACGCTCGCAATTCATAATTTTTATAATAAAACTCAGACAAATGTCTTAGAATACACTCTGTAAAGCTCTAGAACCGTCACAGACTTCATAAGAGATTCTTGTGATATTCTATTAATTAAACATTAGTTTTTAACGCGTTGATGGTAAAATGACTTCATCTCCTTCGCATTTACCGAGCACCAACTATAATCCGTAATTGGGCTGGTCGGTGGGGCAGGGGCACTTGGCTACCCCATCACGGTGGCGCCTCAACATGTTCACTAAGCTTCTTGGTTCTCTAGCACGCGCGCTGACATTTCTTCCTCTAATCAGCGAGAGTGCACCACCAGTCGGTGACGTCAACGGGCACCTGTTGTGCGACTCGTTTTAGTCCTCACTCATTCACCGTAAAGGATTTATTTGCGTGGGCTTCGCACGGAACTTTCAAGGCCCTCGCGTGCGGCCTGGCTTTGTTCTAAACTGGGTAGACTACCAGTCCGTCACGTCAGCAACAAAGTGAAGTCTTGTTTCAGGTCACGTTCATTTAACTATTCCCACGGTTCATATTCTTCCTCAGTGCTGACTAAATATATAATTTAAATTTTGACGTAGCTTTTCTTTTTTATGTTCGATTTGAATACGTCTATATTTTTATGACATAGTATGCACAAACACGTCATTGATCTGATCCCAAGAAATGCTACATACAACTGACCGTCTGTGAATATTTGTTTAGACAAACATATACCAACTGTATTGAATGCTTTTCTTTACGATCTATTCATAGTCAAGGCAGTATAACAATAAATTCATGTGGATGGAGCACGGAAGAAACTGAAGTGTTCTGAAATTCAACAGGATGCATCTGGTGAAAGGATCCAAGTTCTCTCTCGCGATCCTCATCTCCCTGTGTATTAAAATGTCCTTTTACACGAAGCAAAAACACCATTGGCAAAAGCAGATCACCCTAACTTTGTAAAGCATGGTGATTTATTAAAAAATAGTCACTACTGCCGGAAAGGATTTGGCTTAGAAAAATAATATATAATATGGTGCCTTTATTGCAACGATCTTCAAGGCTTTTTTTTATCTTTTGTGAAATAAAGGCAACCAACCAGATCCAACGTTTCTTAATATCATCGTGTTTATTTCACGTATCTTGCTGTATTTTATTGCATTTCTGTTAATACATTAATTCAATAAGTTTATACATTAATTACATGAGTGGATGAGCATTGTTTTTCCAGCAAATTGTACAAACGTAAATATGGATGTATATATAGAATACAAGTACAACATATATTTCAATAAGTCCATGGCCGATGCCAGACTCGAACCTTCATCCTCTCTAACGCATTATAAATATATTAATCACTACGGTGTAGAGATCGGAGAAGTAACGGTACTCAACGTGACATGAATTAACTAGTATGCATAACCTTAGCATAAAAAGGTACTGTTTACGACTGCAGGCACGAATCGTGGCTGACAGTATATCAGTGCCAAATTTGCCTTCCATTCTGCTTTTGCTTTATGATGAAATCAGCAGTTTGCTCCAAATATTGAATGTGAAAAGTTGTCTGCACTATATATTTTGGCAATATTCTCTAGAGAAGGATGGATATCGTTAAACAAATCGTAAACAGATGGATTCTCACGCATTTTTTACCAACCTTTAAATTTACTCAGCTGTATTACTTTACTAAAAATAACAGATTAGAGAAGTCAATACCGTAGAAGAAAAAACCATACGCGGTGTTCGGAAACTGTAATTTGAAATGGTAAAACATTAATAATCATCGCCGTATGAATACGCGAGACAAATACACGGATTCACTTCTACAAAATTTACGAGAGAATTTTGTATTTATAATTTGCATTGTAAGTTCTACAAATTAATATCACCCATCACTTTGATGGTGCGCGTTGAAATACCTAACACGGGGTGATACGAGCAGTGCAGTTTGAGACCTCGGCATCACGAGTCATCTGCCATCCGGGTAGGAACCACTGACTGGCTGACTAGCTGGCTGTTTTAGCGTTTGCCAGTTTCAGCCTCGTATTTTTTTTTTTTTTTTTTTTTTTTTTTTTTTTTTTTTTTTTTTTTTTTTTTTTTTTTTTTTTTTTTCAGCGGTGAGTCTCAGGCCGCCATGCATGCTTGCTTGCTTGCTTGAACAAGTATGAAGAGAGCTTACGAAAGCGCAAAAAGGAGGGGTTGTTGCTTACTTATTCTGTCTTGTGTTGTGTCGTCTCGCGATTGAATTTCGTTTCGCTGCCTCTGGTTAGGAAAGGGGAGATAGGTGTACTTGAGCCTGTTTTTTACACACATTGATAGAGGTTGTGCCTTGTGTAGCGGGCATGTGAGAACTTATGGTTTTCATTGGTCTGCTTGTTGTGGCAAGTACCTTGTTTTATGCGTCTCGTAGTATATTAAATATACGGCCTGCTGCCTCAGTGGTTAGACCATCTGACTGGAGATCGACAGGTCCCCGGTTCGAATCGCTGTCTCAGCAGGAATTATCATAGTCCCTCATCCGGACCTGTGTCACAGCTTGCTGTGTTGTATGATGTAAAGTACACCAGAAATTTTACACGGTAAGATTACCAGTTTGGGTAAGGAGGATACGAACTGGCCGCCCTGTCTCCAACCTGAGGCCATTCAGCCAACTCAACACTGATTATGTGTGATCCATTACCTTTAGTTTCTTTAAGTATGCATTTTTCAACCAGTTAACGGACATGACATTCACAGATACAACACTTAAACATCCATGCCAGCGGCCGGAATCGAAACGGCAACCTTCAGCACGCGGAGCTAGTTTTTTTTTTTTTAACTGCTTTACGTCTCTTAAGAGCGAGGTCTTTAGAGACGGGAAAGGATGGGGGACAAGGAATGGGAAGGAATTCGGCCATGGCCTTTTGAAGGAAGCATACCGGCATTTGCCTGGAGTGATTTGGGAAACTATGGAAAACCCAAATCTGGATGCCCGGACAGGGATTCGAACCGCCGTCCCGAATGCGAGGCCAGAACGCTATCCGTTACACCGCCACGCTCGGTACGTGGAGCTAGTGCTCTAGCCCCTGCGCTACCGAGGCCGGCAATCTCCGGGTTGAATACCAAGCTTGGCATATTAATTGTGAAATTGTATGATGTCTATTTCGTTGAGTTTTCCAGTCAGCTGTCGGTAGTCCGGGCAGGTTGAGCTCCAGCAAGTACTCCTACAGTGGTTTTTCCTCTGTTTGTGTGTGAAGTGCATCGATCCGCGTCCTCCAGTCCCAACGCTGCAGGTCAAGCGGACCGGTGCGACAGGCTTTGTGCATAAATAATGCGCATAGGTTTTGAGCAGCTATGTTAATCCTTTGTATAATATCAGCAGTGTTTACCATTGATTACGGTTCTCTGTAATCGCCTGGCAGAAGGTTGGGATGGTCCTCAATTTCGGCTTTAAAAATACAAAATTAACGGAAACGAATTATTATGTAAACCACAGGACACAGCTCAGACGGTTCGCTGAAGTATGGTCACATTTACATTCCCAAATAGGGTCTGACAAAACTACCTAGTGCCTTTCAAAATGTGTTTGTCTTTGGCGGTCGAAGTGACGGGTATCAAAGATAACAATATAACCCGATAATTAAGCGTGTCGTTTATTTAGTAACAACTTCGTACATATAATAATGTAAGATGGCCTCGCATTCGGGAGGACGCCGGTTCGTATCCCCGGGCATCCAGATTTGGGTTTTCCATAGTTTCCCCAAGTCACTCCACGCTAATGCCGGGATGGTTCCTTCAAAAAGGCCATGGCCGAATTCCTTCCCGTTCCTTATCCTCAGTCCTATTCCGTCACTAATGACCTCGACGTCGACAAGTCGTAAAGGCATAAGTAAAAAAAAAAAAAATAATAATGTAAGAGGACAATACGTAATTGGAGGTTTGTCACTTCCTACTATGCATTCGACAATTATCATAATTTTTTCAGCATTACTTTATTGATTTATTTAATAGATGCTTTGTTAGTCCAAAAACGTACTGCCTTCAACTCACGGGTGATTTATAGTGATGTTAGAAGTGAGTGTCAGCAACTGATGGCGAGCTGTATTAGATTTGTGTTGATGTGTGATTTATATTAGTGTAGTATAATCATAATACGTATGGCATTATTGGCCGGGATATCCCCGAAGGGTTCGGCCGCCTATTGACACAGTTTCGATTTGTCGCGCATGCACCTCTGTGGTGCCTACCTTTAGGCGGATACACATCAGAATGAGGCAACGTACGAACTGGTCTGAGGCGAGGCGCGGCGAGGCGAGCATACCAATGTATACCTGCAGCCGAGGTGGGTCGACCATCAGCCCAGAGTCTGTATTTCAAAGAGAATTCGGTAGAGCGCGGCATGCTATGTGGACGGGTATTTCCAGTCGTGCGTCTGCCTCTCTCGTTCCCACTGCCACTTGGCACTCAGTCGTCGTATTGGCACATTCTACGTTGAAATTAAAGTCACTACATTTTAGTTAAGGAGTTTTTCGTTATTGTTTTTTCGTTTTATTCTAACCATTTTTAATCATGAGTTGGGATATCGAAAAGGTACTCTCTGTTATTGAAGAGCATGAAAGATTTTTCGTTTTGTAGAAGGACAATACATTTTAACATAATGCCTTAAAAAAATAGGATACTTGGTGCGAAATTAGAGCAATTATTGGAGAAGACTCTAACGGTTTTTTTTTTTTTTTTTTAAACTCATGCAGGAGGGGAAAAAACTTGGTTCTTAAAAGTGTGAGAACAGGAATAATATTCAGTATTTGAAAGAAATTAGTTTTATATAAATGAAAATAAAGACAACATATTAAAGCTAAATTTAATTTTACTTAAATGAATTGCAGACTAATATTTACAATAATTACCAAGCAATAATCTAAATGTTAAGTTTTATGTGTAATTTAAATATATAAAGAAATTTAATTTTAAGGTCTGAATGACATTTATTTTTGTAAGTGATTCGCTTGGGAAAGTCTAAGTTTCTCAGATGATGCAGCTGATTTTTTAGAAACATCAACTGTAAGTGCAATTGAAGCACTAGCAACTGTTAAAGTCACCGCGCTCCATATCCACGAACTTCACAGCACTCGTCAGAACAAACGAATGGACGGGTACCTGTCTCGTTCGATGCCTCGGCGAACTGCGTTCGTGCAACCACAGTGTACATACGTTCCGCCTCGCCTCGGTCCCGTTCGTGCGTTGCCTCGTACTGATGTGTACTTCCCTTTAACCTATTAACCAGGTAATCCCACCCGGGAAAATTTAATGTGCCACGATCCAAGGAAGCGTTCTGACATACTTCACATTACACAACAAGCTGTACTAGAGTTGTGTACCGGGTTAAGGACCTTTTAAAATCCCCGCCGAGACAGGAATTAGAACTGAGGACCTTTCGGTCTCCAGTCAGTCGTCCTTACTAATGAGCCATCAAAACGTTACGTTAGTGAAACGCATTTATCTTACGTGAAACGGAATGCCCGTTGGCTGGATTTGAATTGCGCTCGACATACAGCCCTGTCAGATCATCGGACAGATAAAAGAGTTTGTTCTCTATACCTCATAAGAGATATCTGTTTTACACAACTCACTGACTGTAATTTATATGTTTGTGAGAAATTTCGAATACTTTACCACATCATTTAATATGATACATGGAAAAGTCATGTGGTAACACATCCCTCTCGTGGCTATAGAAGGGTAGGTAGCAAGGTGTGTGTCGTTATCGCGCAACCGTGCAGACAATAGCACCGACAGCCATTGTCCAGCTGCCCGCCTCTACTGTCCAACACCAAATCGACTTCTTGCTTTTGACGTCACGGAAGCTGTACGAATGAAGGGTAGCAGATGTCAACAGCATTAGTTTGATTAGTGTAGTGAAACAGAATGCCGTGAACACACCAACAAAGACATTCCAGAATCTGTAGTAAATGATGACTGTTCTATGCTAGACGGGTGAATTACTTTGGGAATTAAAGAGTTTTTTACAAGCTAACAAGAGCTAAAGGTTTTTTTTTATGGCACATGAGTTGTAGAAGTTAAACTGAGCATAAATGGTGAAATATTAAAATGTTGTAGGTGGAATATCGGTTTTTGAGTTGGAAACTTAAAATTATGGCGTACATTCACTGCTAGGGATGGCTTCGGAAATTTAATCTTAAAATTTAAAAAATAAAAACAATATTTCTCACCTGTTTGTTGTAGCAAACAAAAAGCATAAAATAAAAGCAGTGTAACGCTCTCGGTTCACAGTTATGTGGTTTGTAATTTGTTTCAAAAAATAATTTCAAATTGCGATGGAGCACATGTTCCTGTGGCAGTACCCTTATTCGTCTAATTACCCCTTTCTTATTTTTTAAATGATCTTGTATAATTTGAGTGTTAAATTTCCCCCCATCTACTTTTGCGGTTTACGAATTTTAATTTTAAATTCCTTCTACGTTTTTGGTAAATTATTCACTACTACACTTGGTAATTTGTTCCAATTCCTGACACACTTACCCACGAAAGAAAATTTTCCCACTTCTTTATAACAATTACATTTCTTTTTGAATTGAATGTAGATTTACAAGGGTTTTCTAATATTTCATATCAACAACTAATAGGCCTTTGAAGAAATTAATGCGACGTACCTCAAAGATTTTAAGATATTACATTATTAGGAAGAAGTTTCAAAACAGAAACATAAACCGGTTAAAGTAATTCATAGAGTTGTGGGAGTATTTTTACACGTAGCACCTGCAGCTCTGGAGTGGGTTTTCAAGAGTGGCTTATTCGATACCGGTCTAGCACACACAAGGTTTCAATCAACTGCTCGTCTTGTGGTGTATTTGCTCTCTCGAAGTTGCATGCGGAGTTGGACCAAAAACAGATGCAAATAAATAATGCAATAGTGAATTTCATTGTGGGACACAGCTGCCGTAAAGCAAATGTCCTTCTTAAAAGTATTTTACTACATTATAGTAGAAAATATTCTTGGAAGTTATGGGGAGAAATATAAATTTTAACAGTTTAATAATTAATCCATGTTATGAGTTGAATATTTTATTTGAAACGTAAACACAACGTACCGTTCATGATTTTAGCTAAAAGCCTCCTAAATATTAATATTTAATAATAAATTCATACCTTAGAGTAATACTGAATTTGAAGTATATACCAGGTTTTAAAAATATTTTGGAGTAGATCGTTAGGATTTCTGGTGCGTAATGCACCAAACATATTTCACTGTCCTTATAATTTCTGTTTTTGATATTGTGCTAGATGTTTTGTTTTGAAACAAACTCTGCTTAGTCCTAAGTTCAACAGTACTGTGACTTGACTATTGAGATACTGTGGCTTAATAGCAAGTCAAATTTGAAGGGGAACTTTAATCAGATGTTAATCTCCAAACGACGTACAGAAATTACTTCCATCTCTTTCGCTTTAACATTCCCCTTCAGATTATACTTTTCAGATTCTGCATTTGTGTAAGGGAACGTCCATAAACCACGTGGCTCGGTCCAAGGGTGAAAGGAGGGGTTGGGTGAAGAGCTACGCTGGACTACGTGGGGGGAGGTGGGGGTGGGGATTCTGAGCCAAGCCACGTAGCTTTTCATTCATATTACTTGCCACATTTAAGATATGGCACAGAACACACAACAGCATGTGAATATTTATTTCCGTCATTTAATTATCTCCGTATGCAATTTACTACAGTCTGACAAGAGAAAACATTACAAAACGTCTCCTGGAATCAATAGGGTAAAAAGTTACGTGCCAGGTGAGGAAGGGGGGGGGACGACGCAAAAGCCACTTCAGGCTACGGGGGGGAGGGGGGAGAGGGAGGGTTTCACAGGAGCCCAAACTGGAGCTATGTAATTTTTGGACGTTCCTTAATGAGTTAAGTATAACTCATTACACAAAAGCATTTTATTTTTTTGCGCAGGATTTTATACCTGATTGACAAGTCATTGGAGGTACGAGAAGATTGAGGACAAGGAAGAAATTCGGCCTCGGCCTTTTGAAGTAACCATCCTGGCATTTACGTTGTTTCGAGAAACCATGGAAAACCGAACTGTGGATGACTCGACGGGGATTTGAACTCTACATCTACATCTACATTCATACTCTGCAAATCACAAACATTGTGGGTGGCAGAGGGTGCTAAGCACCAATCCTAAACCCGCCCATTCCAATCCCGAATAGTGCGAGGAAAGAAGGAATACATATAAGTATCAGTACGGCATCTTATTTCTCTAATATTATCCCTCCGGTCATTGCGACCTAAATAGGTTGGCGGAAGAAGTATTTCATTGCACTCGAAATTTAAATTTTTTCGCATATTCTCCAATAAATTAGAACGCAAGCTACGTCGTCTGGCTTCCAAACTATCCCAGCCCAATCTATGTATCAATTCTGTGACGCTTTCATAACTCACATCCCCCGAGAGCCAGGCCCGAGTGTTACTGCTCACCCGCCAGGCTCGATGCACTGATGTCACCAAACAAAAGACGATGACTGCCAGGCCACCTCACTGGACACGGAAAGGCTGTGTGTTTGGAGGTCAGTCCCTCCTGACCCTTCAGGTCTTCAATTAGCCGGAAAATTTTCTTAACGTCAGCTATTGTAATAATATTTTCGTTACTCGTATAAGACTTGCAAATAATTTCAAGTGGGTGCGAAAACAACCTCAATCGTGACGGCCTGAAGTTAAATCAGTAATCTTTCTCGAGAAACGAAGCAACAGTTTTAAATTTAATACGAACTTTAATACTTTCTAGCATGGGTAACTTGTAGGAAGCAAGTTTTGATAGGTAAGAATCACAAGTTACAGGTCTTTCCAAAATTCCAGACAAATTGTGGTTTCAAGGCGAATACCTTTGAGAAGTGAGCCAGATAATTTATGACTGAACAAACGAAAATTCCAGCATTAGCACGAACATAAGAAATACAAAAAAAAAACGAAGAATTTTAATAAAAGGATGCTAATACCAACAGCGAAGAAGCATTTTAACCAGAAATGGATAAAGGTTTGTCCAAACAACTGGTCAGCTAAATAATTTACTAAACATGCACGTAACGGAACTCGTAGATGGACGGGGGTTATTTGTAAATAATGTGTATTTAATCCTCATTAGTGCAGATACGCGCTTTAAGGGACGTCCGACCAGACCAGAGTCGAGTCCTGTACCCCGCGCACTGGTCGTGCTGATTGGCCGCTATCCTCTAGGCCAGTCTTTCCCAACCCTTTCCAACGACGGACTCCTTAGAAAATTGTACTTTGAACGTCACGGACCCCTCAATAATAATAAAAATTGGAAATTGGCTAGACTAGAATTGTCATTTGATAAATCGATTCGCATCTCACTCATTGTGGCCACAGTTCGCGTGTTCTCACGCCTCCATTTATGCTTTCGTAATTATTAACTTTATTTTTCCCGCGGACACCTTAGAATAGGCTTGCGGACCCTAGGTTGGGAAACCCTGCTCTAAGGGAATGCTGGGACGGTGTAGCTATTTTAAAATTTATTATCTTCTTGTATCATGTATTCTTGAATCTCGACGAAGAAATTAACTACCAGACATTTGGTAGATCCGAAGATTGCAGGTTTATTTATTTAATAAGGTAGGAAAATTGTTTATAATAACAATACATTTAATAAAGATTAACACTTAAGAAATCACGTCTAAAGCGGATCAACATTTTAACTACAATCCACATTCCGTGACCCGTCAGCGATAATCCTACTATATCTGTACTTCAGAGAGCTTACATAACCAACGTATTCATAGATGTAAATTCTATTACCTTAAATAAAATTACTATAAATGCATTATGCCTGTTCTGTTACACTCCCACCGATGGAACCAGGCGGAAGTTGGCATTAACAAAGCCCCGACTTCCGTCGCCAGGTAACCCTTAAACTAAGATTGAAATGATTATACATATCAGACAATATGAAATGACTTATGAAATACAAAAAATTTGGCTGGCAGCCACTCGACTACTCTTATGTTAATAACAACAATTTTTAACATTATTGCACAAACCTTGAAGTCACATATAAATAGAGAAAGAAATACAATGGAACATTAAAACAAAAAAACAAAACAAAGAAGAAGACAATCAAACACCACTCGTTGAACAAAAGTTGATATTGATCTTCATAGTGTTTTTTTTTTGCTTTGTCCCCCAAATGCACACCTTGCCACAGGGCTACAACGGCTAACACTTCACCTACGAAACACAACATGACATGAGTTATTATTATTATTAACTGTTTTTCACATTGGTCCTATTACTTTGCGTATGTCGAAGCTGAACTTCTAATCGTAAGTTAAAAACAAAATACCTCCTTTTGGACTCTAATGGCCTCAGAAAAGTGAGAAACGTGGAGGATTTGTCTGCATATAAATGCACTTTCAATCAATGCTTGACCCGTCACTCCCATTCAATTCGACACTTTTATAAGGTTTTAGAGAAACCACATTAAAAACCCTAAGACAACAGCGTTCTTTCTGAACCCGAAAATATAATTCGAAGATTATTCCCTAAATCTTAAATATCACTGTGCAAAGTGTACATATTAGTTCATGATCCACCTATTCTTACGAAAAGACCAGCACCTGCTAGTTCTGTAGAATACTTATGAACAAGTAAGTTGAAGACCATTCTCAATCTCGGTATTTTAAAACCCATACTGTCCCACACAATATTCATACCCCTACATGATCTATTCTCGATATCCGTTGCTTAATGCAACTCAAAACATTTATTGCCTAATCTACCCTGTCTACACCAAGTATCCTTGTGATTTATATTAAACAAAGAAAAAAGCCTACGGAGAAATATTAAAACTAACCAAACTTACAAGAAACAAGACTTAGGAAAGAACCAAAGTATGTACAAAACCATTATATTGAAGATACAATTCAAATTTCAATTCTGTGAAACTCACTTTGTCCCAACATAGGTTCCTTAAAATATAATAAAAATGTAGTACATGAATAATGCGAATCCCTTATGCTAAAAGGAAGAATTTTTGTATTTGAATTTAAGTATGTTGATGCCCTCATCAAACAAGTCCAGTTTACTTTTGTACCAGAATATATTTATTTCTTTTTTCTTAACATGTACTCCTGGTTCTTCCCTCTTAACCTTTCTTTTCTTCCTACGTTTCCTGCTTTGCATTGTGGCATTACACTTTTCAAAAGGCTCAAGTGAATGTTGGAGAATGAAACCATTCATTAGATTCATTGAAAAAACTGCAGTATGACTATCTGAGCTAGTACTGCGGAAATGTTCAACAAGCACCAAAAGTTCGCAACCAATGGTAATATCATTCGCCAATGTTTTAGTAATGTGGTGAGAGGGTAAAACGGGGTCTGTACCGAAAGGAAACATCAAATTATGAATTTGGTCTGCAAACTTAGTGACAAGAGTGGGTTTGCGACGTTTGAAAATAGCTGTTGATATAGCCAGCTTGTTCTTCTCCAGAGAAATAGTAGGAATATTACTTCTATGAATACCTGTCGTTGGACAAGGATTGTTTGAAACTGATTGAACACTTACTCGTTTAATTTGAGCACGAGGATGAGAGTTAACAAGCAAGGTATCACGCGATATAGGGGTTGCTTCCTGGACCAAAACAATGTTCTTATCTTTTACTGGTACTCGGGGTAGTACCTCCTGTGAGTCATCAAGGGGCTTCAAATTATCCTGTCGTAACAGTATTGTCTCCCTACTCACACTATGCTCTAACCTAGTTAGCCGTTCCGCTAGCCGTTCAGATTGTTCCTTACAATCAACATTATGTTGTCTTATTTCTAATTTGACATTCTCTAATTGTCGGACATTGTCTCCTAGAATCGTATTTAAATTCCCCACTGTACTCTCAAGTGATTGCAATCGACCCCCAAGCTCAGCCTTCAAATTACTTTCTACTGATTTTAAATCAGCCCTCAAGTTGTAATTCATTGACTGCATACTATTTTGAAAAGATTGCAACTGTACCAAGATAGCACGAACTGACCCATCAGTGAACTCAGGACCTGAGTCATTCAAGGGCTCACTTCCTATTGCTGCCATTCCCTCCACCATTTCACTCTCTTCTGTAGCCATGTTGTCAACACTTTCAATACAATCGCACAATATTCTGATTGCAAAGAAAAAAATATCCACCGAACCAGCAAGCAAACAAAAAAATTAAAATGACAACAGATAAATTCTGCTCCAACAGTAATCACAGTTATTGTTAAACAAGGTGTACGCTATTGCATACAATGAAATGCAAACAAGGTAACAACTATTAATTAATAAAATTCCCCATGAAGGTTGAAACTAATTTTTTTTTCAATATCAACTCAAACTGACTTTTACTCGGGAAGAAAATAATTTAATTTTTTTTTTCTTTATGAAAATTAATTTTTTTCTCAATGCAAATTTTTATATGAAAATTTTCTCATGTCAGTTTGTGTTTCTTACAAAGATAAAAAAAATTGGCACTTTCCTTTTGAAGAGAAGAACTGCTAGCTTTTAGGACTGCGTCCCGCTCTGTAATGCCGCCCCTTGCGGTCTCCCGTAAATGAAGGTGATTCTCCGCTCCGGTCGAGATGATGCCTGAATGTAGTTCTGAGCGGATCGGCTCTCTTCGGGAATCGTCGGCTCACTTCGGTTGTCGCTTTCCGGTGGTAATGGCTGCTCGCTTGTTAATTATCGTTACTTTATGTAATTCACTTTTCCTACCTTTTGTTTCAGTATGTGTCCGTGGTTAATTATACTTTTAATTAATCCCACTTCGAAACACACTGTCCTGTCGCGGTATCGCCATGTAGCTATTTTAAAATTTATTATCTTCTTGTATCATGTATTCTTGAATCTCGACGAAGAAATTAACTACCAGACATTTGGTAGATCCGAAGATTGCAGGTTTATTTATTTAATAAGGTAGGAAAATTGTTTATAATAACAATACATTTAATAAAGATTAACACTTAAGAAATCACGTCTAAAGCGGATCAACATTTTAACTACAATCCACATTCCGTGACCCGTCAGCGATAATCCTACGATATCTGTACTTCAGAGAGCTTACATAACCAACGTATTCATAGATGTAAATTCTATTACCTTAAATAAAATTACTATAAATGCATTATGCCTGTTCTGTTACAACGGTCCCAAATCTCCCAGTGCACAAACAAAACACACTTTAATAACAGAACAAAAGCTACACGTTTAGCAGACAGATCGCAACAGAAACTTTTAACCGTTATAACAAACGCTCCAGATGTAATTAATCTCGTTTTGATTATGATGACCACCACAAACCTCCTATGATTCACACGAGATATTTGTACACCACAGTAGCTGTAACGAAAAAGAGAAAAATAAGTATATTTAATAGAGATATCATCTAGTATGTGTACGTATTACCACACCAATTTTTCAGTGTCAGATTTTCTGTGAATGTGGTGAATAGACAGCAACTATTTTAAATAAACCATGATATTTGAGTTTTGATGTTAAACTACGCTGCTCACTGTACTGAAATAACTAGCGACTTGAGGGACTTTGACATTTTGCTTGAGGTTCAATTTGTTCGACAGCAAACACTGCAGCCACACACTGCTTAGAGTAGTTAGCTATATTATCACGTTCCCTTTGTTGATGCCGACACATCTCGCCAGGTCGGCAGGTCCTCAATCGTCCGCTGACACATCACTCTTGGGTGGGCTGCTTACCGTATCGTTCCCCTCACTGGGAGGTCTCAGTTCAGATCTGTTCGCAACTCTGCTCATTTAAATGTTCTGATCACAATATTTTACGGTAACGTATAAATGTATTCTGTTTCTGAGACTTTACATGATATGTTTAGATATTGGATTGGAATGCGCTCACTCAAATTTTTTTGTCCATTTTGGAATCGAAGTCCGTGAAAGTTACTAAAAGGGTGAAAGGAAAACAAGCATCACATCAATTTTAAACTGGGAAACAGCATAAAATTTACATTCGTAGCAGGCTCTGATCGCACGATTCGATTTTTCATCAATGTTAGTGATGTTACCTAGTTCCACTACGTTCGCTTCCATATTAAATATAGTGGGTAATGAAAAAAATTGATTTTTCTTTTATTTTCCGGTTTTTATGGAAGATGTGTTCTAGTTTGAAGATAAATTGTAACTATTGAAAGGGGTAAGAATCGTTGAAACCAGGTGCAAAGATTGTGAATTTCTTTGAGTACCAAATGGACAATTTTCACAAGAAAGGGAAAAATTAAAGTTACTGTTTTGATGGTCATTTGAACTGCTGCCGGAACTTGTTAAGAAGTCTCCTGGACAGCAATGCCATAGGCAGTTACTTTCATTTAGCCTTATGGTTAATAAACATCACACGAAAATACTTTTTTTGAATATTTTCCGAACCCCATTACAATGTTACTCAATTAACTTTTTATTTTCTTAATTTGATTTATACAACATTTTTGAAAGACAATTTTGTAAAACGAATAATTAAATGTATTTCAAAATCATATGTTAAATATAAAAATCACCTATAGTTGATTTTTTTAAAAATAAATTATTTTGATTTTAATCTGTGTATAGAACGCCTCCTCACGAAATTTCTTCAGTACCCTTAAAATCTGTATTATGTTTATACCTCCATTCAGACGACAGCAAGAGAAGTGTTTTGAATTGAGTGGAGAGTTGAACTGCGGGGCTCATAGATCAGCTAGCAGGTCGGCCGTGGCGGGTCGTTTATTTAGGAGCCCTCACATCAGAGATGATTGACGACCGGTCGCCCACTAGACACATTTCATCGTCGCTTGCAGGCGCCGAGGTAATGCCTCACGGTTCGAGGGCTGGCGTATCCATTCTGCCTTTGAAAATATTTTGCTCATGTTGATGTCCGAACGGGAATTTCGAGGATGAGGTGTCGAAGATATCACAAACAAATTACAGCCTGTAACTATACAGTTACGATAAGCCAAATGCAACTTATCTGCATTAAGCATATATATAAATTTATTGTAAAAAGAAATTGTCGTTTTTTTGTTGCTATGCCTTTTAACTTTCTAACAGTATAATGACAGATGACATAATTTTTTTTTATATACCAGATGACATAATTTTTTTTTATATACATTCAGATTAACATTTCATCTTGCTCCCTTAATTATTTTCATATTTTGAGCATGCCACTGTCCACTTTATTTTCTGATACCATGCCATAACTTCTCTGTAACTAAACTTTCAATGTCTGCTCTGCTGAGTCGGCGCAGCCAATATTAGTGTTTGTTTCCATAGATATGCCTTTTAGTCAAAAATAAAATCTGTTGTACGAAATTTATCAACATTTCATTTAAAATAGCAGTCAGATATACGTTGTTAGCTTATAAGCTCGACTTATGTTCAAACGATTCCATTTCTAGAAAAAATGAGTTGATACCTGCTGTTCACTGTAAGATGTAATATTTTAATTCCTACATCCAGCATCTTCAGGTAGTTCCAAAGATCGATTAACTATATATTTGTGACTTCTTTATTTTTCGCTCGTTTTCGATTTTGCTCCTCAGACCAGGAAAGTATTGAACCCAATAAAGTGCTGATTCTTCTTCCCAAGAACTATCGTGATTATATTTATTTCTTTTAACAGTATATAGTAGAACTTTTTATTCAGATCGTATCTTGAATTTTGATCCTATCAAGAAAGAATAAGTAATTGTACAACTTACTTGTTTCCACCAGGTATCCTTCTTTTCGTACATACGCTAGACGATTCTAAAATCACCAAAGAATAATAAGAGGTCGCTTCACCATAGCTTAAATTCGACGAATGAAACTGACTTCTTTTTTATATATAAAAAAGTCATTCCGTCTACTTACACTTTTATATGCGAAGACTTTGCACAAAAAACGAAGACTTCATTTCAAATATATTGCATGAGGGCGAAGTTTTAAATGGCCCAGAAGGCTGATCATTTCTTGTTAAGCGATTTTCTGGAATTTTGAAACAATACTAAGAATGTTGCAATGAGCCCGCGCCAGCCTTGAATCTAAACTGAGAGTAATTACTGCACGTTAAACTTAACAATTCCACATTTTTGATGAGCTTATGACAATCTGTAAATTACTAATATGATTTTAAGATGTGTCAGATTGACTTGGAACATTTAAAGAATTTATTTGTATTCTGCAGTTTGAATGCATTTAAAAATAATATTAATAGTAGGTTAAAAGTTAACGTACCATTACAAACAATCTTCTACGAGTCAGCATCTTCTTTTCACCTAAGTGTTCGTTGTGGATTTGACTTTTTGCTGCTGCCTTGCTGCCTTGTGTCTAATGTCGGAGCCTGATATTATTCGCAGTAGACAAAGCTGAAAGAAGTATGGGACTTGATGATGACGTTTCTTCATGAAGTTTATCTCGTGGAATTAAGAGAGGGAAGAACGTGAACACACGGCTTGAGTACGATTTGTAATGGATTCTTTTTAAAGCAGAGAGCAAATTTAGATTTTCAAGCCTTTTGGTTATCATTGAAAGCAAGCAAAAAGAACAAAGTTGTTCTATCATATCGCTCCGCACTCTCGACAGTAATACGTACATAGGTTGCAGTAAAATGATAGTAAACGAGATTTCAGAGCGCATACTTTCTAACCCATCCAATCAAATTCAGATTGTATCAAAGGAATAGAGTATTTAATATTTTCTGACTTTCGTGTCGGTACTAGAGTAGTAATCATACGCATTCCTAAAAAGATGCAACTAGAGCTCATACAGAGTCGTACTTCTACTTTAGGTCCTATGTAACGTTGCGTTTTCGTTCTCTTTGTCTGAAATGTTTATTACGACCGAAAAAACATAAACAACGGTGTGAATACCTTCTCTACATCTTTTTTTTTTTTCGCTTATGGCTTTACGCCTCATCGACGTCGAGGTCATTAGAGGCGGGAAAGGACTGGGGACAAGGAACGGGAAGGAAATCGACAAGGGCCTTTTGAAGAAAGCATCCTGGCATTCGCTTCAGTGATTTGGGGAAACCGTGGAAAACCTAAATTTGGATGCCCGCACTGGGATTCGAACCCGCGTCCTCCCGAATGCGAGGCCAGAGCGTTACCGCTTACTCACCACGCTCGATTTCTTTACATCTGTGCAGATGCTGGCTGTATGTATCACTCAAGTTCCCGGAATTACTTCTCTGTTTTTTCGAGTAAACGTAGTTCTTGGAAGAACTCCAATAGTGAGTTCTGACGAATTGGTCCGCAGACCGCGAGCTCCTTAGAGACAATAATCAGATGCGGAGGTCTGAGCGTGAATCACTCGGCTGCTCACAAAAGTTCTTTCTATAACTCACTAAAGCGGCAAATGGATATATGCACATAATAAGAAATAAAATCTGAAATTAGGCTTCTAACTAAAGAAAACAAGTGAAACTTTTTAACTTAAATTTTTTATTTTTTTAAAAAAGCTGGTCATAAACAATCCTTACAAACGCTTACACAAATTGGAATTATTTGCTTTTAATAAATCTTTAAATAAGATAAGTTCTTATGTGAAACGTCTGGAAGTATATTGTATAGGAAATTTTTATTTTTTTCGATTTTTATCTCACAGGACGTAAAAATAAGAAAGATGTAAAAGAAAAACATGAACGTCGGTATTGATTATTAATTGCATGACTTTGCCGTAAGATTTGAGTTATATTTTATCACGTTACTTCACTTGAGAAAGCAGTTCAAAATTAAAGCACAGTAAAAAGAAATTAAAAAAAAGAAACAGTAGATAGTAATAGGATAGTGCTAAATTTTTTTTGAAACGAATTACTTCTCGGAATCTATTAATGCCATAATATAGCATCATAATAGAAGTGACAATGGTAATGACACACAAAGAAAATGGCTGGAAGTAATAAATAAAAAATGGCGATAAATTTAAGTGACATTAAAAGGAAATCCGTGCTGATAATACCGAGGATGGAAAAGTGTTGATAAAAGACAAGTTCGTCTTTACTTACAACATTTGTTAATGATAGAAATTTTAGTCGCTGAACAAGATTATATAAAGACGCTCACTAATTTACTTATACTTAGTTTCACCGACTCTGCAGTAGATGCCGCTACGCCTAGTTCATTATGCGGCATGGTTTCGCTGAATGTGAAGTTTGTCAAAATAACGTGTGTTTGCATAAACCTAAAATTTATTTTCATTGTTGAAAAATCGAAATGGACTGTAATGAGTTTACTCATACTTGGTAACACTGGTCCTCCAAAGAAGTTGTTTCACGAGGGGAAATAGCTGGCAGAATCTAGCGATCTCTATAATCGCACAGGCAATCAAAACACAGGATCAATTCAGGAGGGCATTGGTTTTTTGAATGGAGTTTGGCTGATGAAGCTGAACGACTTGCTCCGGAGTTTTCTAAATTGATATTATTACTATTGTACATATTATCAATACATGAATTTTATTAATTTCAAAAGCGAAGGACAATACTCAGTCAAAAACATCCATTACCTAGTCCGAACTCGAACGAGTGAACGTCAGTATGCTCTAGCTCCAGCGCATTAGTAACAAATTGAGGCGCAGCTGTAGCGGTCGAATCGACACTGATTCTCGAACACGCAATTACTATGGATCTGTCGCTGCACAATATCGCAGACCACTGTTCTCGTTTTCGGTACCTGTTGGCCTGTCCCAGTTAGACATCATGCTTTTCACCGCGCTACCCCCTTCCTGCACTGCTTCCGGTCTGGGGTAGTGTTGTTTACTCACCGTGACACTTCCGGCACAGTACGCAGTAATATAGAACACCGGAAACAAACGTCAAGAAGCTTCACTATCTCATGTGATGTCTACGAGGGGAGAGAATGAGAACAAATTTGACCTTTGGTGAACAGATACGATTACTTTTTCGATCTCGCTGTAAATCCTTTTGGTTTCTCCTGTTTTGTTTGATTTAATATTAATGACTGAATTGCGAATTTTATAAGTAGTATGGGAGATACACTTGAAGCAAGCATTTTATTAGGGTTCTCTGATAACTTCACCCGTAACAAAATGCTAAAAATATTACGACTGTTGGAAAACTGGGAGTTGTTTGATTTCGTATACATCGGGAAAGCAAATTACAATTTCATCTTTGGAACGCCGAATTCATCCCATTTTCTAAAAGTCTCCTGAAGTTTGCTCCTTAAATGGTTTATTTCCCAGGCGGTGATGGCGATAAGGCAGGGCAAGCGGTAGTCCTCTTCAAACGCCACGTGCCCTGCACGTGTCTGCTATATTAGGCTGCTGCAGTCCCCTGTTTTTAAGCAGGATTACACGATTACTGATTCACCAGAGTCCATCCTACTGCGATTTCATCACATTCAGCGATCGTTTTGATAAAACGATTGTTGTTTCTAAAATTCCATGGCATTGTAAAGATGTAGTTATTAAAAGATTCAAGGAATTATTAGTTTTGACCAGGAACATTCACTTTGATCCCATGTGAGAACAGTCTGGGGAATGTTGAACAGCACATACATTTATTAATAATATCAATAATATTACCAACAACTGATTACTAGTTGGTTACTTAAAACCCCATTAGTATAATCGGTTTCCATTGTAATATGCAAACAAATATTATACCATGGTAGTTATTACATATTCCGGATAATGCAATTGCTGCATTTTTAATCGTTCCATCACAAAGAAAAACCATAAAGCAATTCAGTCAATGCGAAGAACTTTGTCACCTTCCCCTTCCATACACCAAACATGCAGTAATTTCTCAGTCATCCGTAGTTACCAAATTCCAAGAAAAAAAATTATTTCCTAGAGTAAAATGTGCTCTAAAGATTAAATTTTCTCGGTTTTCAACCACTAAAGAATTAACTGAATCAGATGTGATTACGAATGAACACATGCATATAAACAAAAATAACTATTATAAAAGATTTTGCCGTTTTCGCAGCCGTCATATTGGAATAAATAGCTTGACGAGTATCACGGTGCGTCGAAGTGCTCCTTCTTCCAGGCAGTCGGTTAAGTCTCCTGAGGAAGACCTGTGTCCTGGTCGAAATGTCGGGAAGAAGGAGGAGCACTTCGAAGCAGCGTGGAACTCGCGAAGCTATTTAGACCAGTAATAACAATTCAGTGAGTGTGTTTCAATTCACACTGGTCAGGTGTCATTTAAACTATTTCAGAAACGTCACTTGCACAATTCGTCTTATCCATTTGCAGAAATATTGTATTTTGAATTGCTTAAAAAGTATTGGTCCACTTAAAACTTCGTGGAACTCTAACTTTGGCACTAGGGAAACTAAAAAGAAGAAAAAGTGAAGCATGTGAAAGCTTATGTTACGGGTGGATGTCGAGGGCACTGATAAAGACTGGACGTTATGAAATTTGTTTGTGTCTAGATGTAGGAGGAGCTGAAGTGGTACTCTAAGCAGGGGTACTCAACATTTTTTTACCTACCACACTCCATTGTTACTCTGTTAGTAGTAAAATTCTCTTATCGCCCACCAGTTCCATAGTAATGATGATTTATAATGTACCGAAGTAACTTCATTTCACAAAATTTATAAAGCAGAGTTACAGCAAGTTAAAGCATTTATTAATAATTGCTTACCAAATACGTTATGTCAGTCTTTCGTTAAGTTTGTCAGAATAAATATTTGCAAAACGACATACTGTAGTTTAATCTACCTTTTTTTATTTATACTTTGCATACATAGACACATCAAGTCTAATAACATTACATTTAATTAATTAAATTATATTGGTATTTCTGAGGATGATGATGCGAAACTCAATACGGTTAACTAGCTACATTTTTGTCAGGAAATGTATTTAAATAATTATATTAAAAATAAAAAGACACAATGCTTCAGTACCAGACAAAACCCCTACCGCCCACTAAGAAACCTGGAACGCCCACCAGCGGGTGGTAGGTATCAGACTGATTACTTCTGTTATAAAGTAAGAAAGCAGTTACAGTGCATATAAACATTTAACTCAGGGTGCAGGTTTAGACAAGTGTGGTAGATAAAAAGAACAGGACTACAAGGAACGTTGATAGACTGCATCAAAGCAGTTGAGTGCCTAATGATGAAACATGATTTTCGATGAGAGTGTCTTTTACGAATAGTAACAAAAACTTGAACGATGTTATCCACAAGGAAGGTCACAAAGTATTTGACAGACAGTTGGTTATATGGAAAGGATGCACATTATGCTTGTATACGCGGCAGAGAATTTGTGGAATTTTCATCGTCGTAATGCCTTTAGCCATCAATTTGCGACGTGCCTCTCCCTGCGCTATACGAGAGGCTGTTACGGCTTTACTTTCTTGGTCGTGCGTAGAATGTTCTTGTTCTGGCTAGTTAAAGCTTCCATGTCGGTTTGTTCTAAACATGCCAAAACTGTGTGAGTTGATTTTCAATTAAGCATACTTATATTAGAAAGTTTGATTTTCTTTAGGCACCATAGTTAGGTGATTTTCTAAAAAGGTCTGTTTGGAAAGAAACACGATTGAACCATCACGTCGCGTTCTCTAACAACGGGAAAAATGTGAACTATATGAACTGCAGGTACTCTATGAACGTCTTATGACGGCAGGACTTTCTTGTTTTATACCCAAATCGCATGAAAGGTTGATTTACTATTAGTGAGCGTCCATAAACCACGTAGCTCCATTTTGGCCTCCTGTGAACCCCCCTCCCCCTCTCCCCACGTAGCCCAACTTGGCTTTTGTCTCTGTGAACCCCCCTC
Organism: Vandiemenella viatica; assembly: GCA_031002005.1. Lineage (NCBI taxonomy): Eukaryota > Metazoa > Arthropoda > Insecta > Orthoptera > Morabidae > Vandiemenella > Vandiemenella viatica. The sequence continues at coordinate 144,454,590 of CM061920.1, forward strand.
CCACCCCCATCCCCCACGTCGCATGTAGCTTTTTTTATCTATTGATCTCAGAAGACTTTTAGTACTGTTTTTTCTTGACAAACGATTGTAAATTACATACGGAGATAGTAAATGACGAAAATAAATATTTACATGATGTTGAGTGTTCTGTACCTCATTTTAACTTTGACAAATAATATGAATGAAAAGTTACGTGGCATGGCTCGGAAACCCCCCACCCGCCCACGTAGCCCAGCGTAGCTTTCCAGCCTCCCCCCCCCCCTTTCTAGACCGAGCCATATAGTTTATGGACGCTCCCTTAGTGATTCCGCCCATTTTTCCCAAATATCATTAAGCGTTTCGTGCACATGCTTTCATTTGACTGCGATTTATTTTTAACCCTGTGAATGAAAAAACACGAAAACGCTTTTAACGCTGCTATGAGAATGCATACCAGTGCAAGAATGGGAAGAAATTTCTGGCTTACGTATATCTTTTGAGATTTATTTTTAAAGTAAGTTCACCTTTTTTGTTGTTCTTATTTTCCGGCTGGAGTACCGGTTAGTTGATAGCCACACGCAGTAATCGTTATCTGATGCGGGGGTGGCACTGCTGCCTAGCAACTGTTTCCATGGTAACGGTCTGGATAGGGGCGGCAGTAGCGGTCTTCATGGCTTGCGCAAAATCGGGCCACATCAGCTATGGAACAGTATGCGAATCACTTTACCCTGTGAGAATCTGCCATTAACTTTTGGTACCTCCTATAATTTATGTTTTCACAAGTATGCTACTGTAGGCAGAAGTACTTTGAGGCTTTACCTTCTTGTTGTATTGATCAGTGAATTAGGGTCAAGTGTTTTTTTTATTGCTGTAAATTTGGCAACTGCGTTCATCAAAGAAATATCCGCGCAGTTTCCATGCGACGGCGTAGAGTTATTCTGTCTCCCTCTTTTGTAATGCATCAAACTATTATGAATTCGTGCGGTGCCCATTTTGTACATCAGTTGCCTTCAGCTATGCTGATACTTAATGAGTACTTGTCTCGTATCAAGTTCCGGTATTTGTTTCATTTATTGAATTCACGTGCTACAGCCTGCTGTTCTCCGTACCAGCTATATTTCTACGTTCATCCGTGTTTTGCAAGGTCCAAGGGGTCCGTGTGACTATAGTCTAGTCCAACCTATGCTAGTATGTTTCTAAAACAAACAAGATTTCATTACTCTTTTTATGATGTACTTACTGTAATGGTTTAGGTGAATGTTTCCAGTGATATAACAACCATAAAATTGACAAAGAGACAGTTTACTGACCCAGGAACATTGATAACTATACCACAATTTTGACAGTATTTAAAACTTCAGCCTCTATTATTTAATTGAAACTCAGTTTGGATCGTTTGGTTACACAAAATAAGTGGCGAAAGTTATTTCAGATATCTTGAAATCATTATGAAATTCTTATGAATTTCTTTTCTCTCTGAGATGAAGACAAAGTTTTATTCCTGTCATATGAGAAATATATATGTTAAATTTAAAAATGATTGCCGTTGATACTGCGATGCATTTGGAATACATACAGAAAGCATTGATAAAACCTACAGAAATGGAATCATTAATGGAAAGCACTGAAGCGGCTACTTCAGTTTTTACCTCACACTGAATTATTAATTCGGCAATTTCGTATACTCTTATTAGGAAAAATAATAGATTGTAAGATATATAATTATATACTAGTGTAAGCGCGTGACTGTTTTTTTGCGTATCGTCACGGGTCTAGAATAGTTCCAGTTTTTACGATGAAAGATTATGACAGGTTGATCTGATCTGGCCAAATATAAGCTTGACCTGTGTTTCACCCCTAGGATGAATAAAATCTCTTGAGCTTGAAGAACTTAGAAGCATTAATAGAGGTAGGTATTAAACACGGACAGGAACGATCGCACTATCGTGTAACTATTTCAAAGGTCATACACTCGAACTTGCGTAAATACGAACTTGACTTATATTTGACCCTTAAAGTTCACTCTGCAAAATAAAAAAAATCCTGTTTGCTTCGAAAGCATCACGTTGTTTATTATTGAGACAGGGCAAACACTCATAATGTAAACATTGGTCATAGTATCTGTGACGGCATACACATTCCATATTATGAAACAGTTGAGCAACTCCACAGAAATAAGTTGCCAGATTAGTCGATTCGGTGACACATTTGGTCTGATGTGCACTTAAAATAACCTAATAACTCACTTACAGCGAACATGAATAAAGACCAATAACGAAACTGGTCAGTAAAATGCCTAAAAAGCAAATAAACCGTAATGCATAAATTTTGGTCAAGCAACAACATTAGTGAAAGTTGTAATTAAACTGAAATTTATCCTAAGCCTAAATGGCAATTGGCATTCGTGGTAACAGCAGAGACAGTGAGTATTTTCATTTTTTTGTAAGTTTTTTTAAGTTGCTTTAAGTAGTAACATGTTACTGAAAAGCTGATCAACATTTTTTCAGCCGCAAAATTTATTAATATTTTTTTAAACTATGAAACGCTATGAAAAGCAAACTTAATGAATGTATTATGCCAATTAATTTGGTAGCAGTTGCTTAGTTATTAAATTGTAGACATAACCACGAATTTCTTTTAGTGGTATCTCTGGTCGCTGTTTAGTGAGCGAAGGCTGACACGTAACAGCATTCTCCAGCCAATAGCTATCGGGGTGAGTGGGTGACCTTACGAAATGTAGTAGTAGATGTAATACTAGCTGGTTACCGGATGGCCCAATATATTAAAACAAACATAATTACCAACGGTTCCATGCTGAGGTGGCCCACGGTATATTGTGTATCTGATTGGGGTGGCATGAGTCAGCTGAGAAAGCACAGTTGCACGCGGAAGCTCCTGTTAAAAACACACGGTAGGGCATCATCACGTCACGCGGTGTAACTGTGAAATGTATTCCGGTTCCCCTCACAGTCGAAATGTGGTCTGTGTAAACGAAAGCGAAATAGTGGCTGATGGTGCAAGGATTTGGCGAAGGCTGTAAACGAAATATGTAGTTTTATACTTTCTCCCTCCTCCCCCGATTCGGCCACAAAGGATAACGTGAACACTGGCCACCACAGGTAGGCAGTGTGAACCATGAGAAAGAGGGGAGTAAGAACTGAGTTCCTGCCCGAAGTCTAACAGGGCCTGTTAGACCCGGCGTACCTAATCTATTGGAGGAAAGTTTTGTGTTGCCATCTGTCTGCGAAGTATGTAACTTTGTGTGTTCTGTATGATAAGTTTATTTTTTGTTTGTGAAATGTTTAGTTCATGAGACAGAGATTAAGCACCGTCCCAGCATTTGCCTAGATGATTGCGAAAAACCACATAAAAACTGTAGTCAGGAGGGCCGATGCGGGAGGGGGGGCTTTGTCTCGTGCCTGGTTCCGTTGTATCTCCTCGAGTCCAGTATGCGGACGCACGGTGAATTAAACCACCCTGGCGGGTGTTGTTTACTATATTATACCCCGTAACGGCTCGGACATCAGTTTTATAGTTGTGTTGGCATTATTGTACGTCTACAGCGTTATTTTATTAATTCGTTGCGATGAAGCATTTGTTCCGGTGGCAATTTCCCTACACAACTACTTTTATATTAAACGAATTTCCACTTTAAATTATGACAGTGTTTGAGCTAAATTATTCAGGGTATCCCCCGAATAATTATTTCGGCCTTTGATTCCCATATGTACAAATTAAATTTTTTATTCTTGTTTATTTACATTTATACACACATAAAATTATCACCTATTTTGTGCCCTGATATTCAACTCAGAGAAGGAATAAAGTAAAAATATACCTTTTTGGTACACTGTCGGTTAACCTAATTATCCACGTTAATTACTATTAAATAAAATGTTCACCGTTGAAGCTGCATATTTAGTGCGGTGGAAACTACAAAGGTGGATCACTGAATGAGTTAAAAGTCAACATTTGCCTTCATTGGATAATTTTCTCGAAGAATGTATCTTCGAGGAACCTTCACGGGACATTTTGTCCCCTAAATTTCCTGTTGCAAAACGTTTGTCGTAATGTACGTCACAACATCAGCCGCGTCTTCAATGTTTGCTGTTCGATGTCTGATACAATATCGCACTAAGATGCGCTTGGCTTTTAATAGGCACAGCACGCCTTCAATGGGACATACATAACAAAAACCGACATTACAGCATATATTAAATTTTTCTGCTGATATATAACTTGGAATAATAACAGAAATTGCAAACAAGAATATCGATTTACGAGAATACTATTCACCAGCATATCTTGGCTGCCTTGCTGAAATCGTCCAAACACAAATCACAGTATGTTACGTGAATGGTCGTTACTCATCTCCTCATGTCCAGTAATGTACTGCTTCAACTTTATCAGCTGAACCATTTTTTTTCTCCTCCATCCAGCGGGTCGACTTATCGTCTGTTCAGTGGTAGATAGTATTGTCAGGGTTCCTTTGGCCCCTGCAGCTTCCTGCAGATTTCACGGAGGAACAGCTCCGCACTCCCATTACAAGCCTCGACACTGGAAGGACGTGAAGGGGTCAGTGCCACGCTCCGGCCATTTTTACCTTGCCACCGAGTTTCCTCCGCGGTACGCTTTAATAGCAGGCTGGGGGAGCCATTCCAGACGTCCAGCTTCGAGGAAGAGTCCTCGGCTTCGTCGGGGATTCAACCCCGGTCTTCCGGGCCGCAGTCACGTGCTCTCCCTCCAGAGCTACGCGGCCACTCTCTGTTCAGTGACGCTGCTGTTTAAACAAGAGTAGTTTATGCACCTTTATGGACTGCCCTTGTTTATTTGAGCTGGATTCACCCTCCCCCGATTGTTTACGATGTTCCGTCTCCCTGGAGGCTGGTCGCTTCCGGGTCGCCGACCTTCCTGTTGTTGCTACAGTAGTAACACATACGATCCGTTTCCGGAGCTGCTGTCCCAAAACAGTGGCGAGACAACTGATTACAAAACGTCTCAATCGCGCTATTCAGTCGGACGAAGAGCAAACAATCCTCGAAGTGGTCAGAGACTGTGTTAAGTGTTGGAGTAAACACAACGGGAGAGTGGGACGGCCGATACAGTTCAGCCACTTCGGTTCTATATAGTGGCACTGTGCGGGCTCAAGGCAGATTCAAGACCAGCCTCGGACAATCCGTAGTCCAGTCAGAGCTCTTACCATCGGACAGAGAGAGATGGCCTACTTACAGATTTGTAGACTGCTCTGATCCAGCTAGCTGTACAACCATATTAGTCCGCACCACTTTCACGCAATATATTTGTGGTGGTATTGAGAAGCAACCACATTTTTGGAACCAAATAACTAATAACAATGGTATTATTGAAATTACTCACATATATGCATATGAACAAAGCAGCAGGTGTTAGGCATTATTCGGAAAGGGCACTCAGCGACATGGGGCAGTGAACCAGCCGTTTATGTTCGCAATAGAAACAGGTAGGAGGCCAGAAACGTTATGTGTTCACGCGCTGACAGTTGGACGGATATAGTCACCAATCGCCCAATTACAGCATTGAGCAATACGCTTTCATATTTTCTCTCCCTGTTCGCTCTATAGTATGACTATGAACACTAACTTGTTGAAAATCTGTATTTAACTGTCGAGTTATAAGGTCTCGTCGTAACTATAGCTTAACATTTTAGTTGTTGCTGAAGTATTATTTATTTAGACCTCTCATTTCAGATCCTTACTTATTTGTGCTGCTAGGAAATGAAATGAACACTGCGTATTCCATATTCAGCTGTAACATGTATCTGATAAAAAATTAAAAAAAAAATTCTAGCGTTAAGTTTCACAACGGTCAATAAAAGATAATTGCTCCTTACTACCTTTGTTTCATTTAATCAAAATAAGTCACTAAACGAATACGATGAAAGCCTCAGGAATGATTAGATTTTCTACAAAATTTCTGATCAACGTTTTCAGTATATAGGCCTTACCACTCTTTAAGCTCTCCGTTTTTCTGTTTTTTATAATAACTTTTATTGAAATTCTAAAACATTTTCATGCGTCAATTCGTGGGTTTGTAATGACGCATGATAACTGTACGACAAATTATTATATAATAGTAGAGCATAGTTGAGATGTGGAATTCCTACGACAGTACCGACAAACATAATTTCGATAGGTAGCCAGCCAGCCGATGACGGTAAAAACGAATTATAAGTACCACTGCCCAGTAAAATTTGTAAGGTCAAAATAATTAAATCGTCTTCAATGTTTTGTTTACTTAACATTTCCTTTTCGGTTTTACTTTATTATGTAATTTAATTTTTATGAATTATTTCACTAAAGAGTATTTAACAAAATTGAAGAAGCTGCGGGAAGGAAAGGATGAAACCGAGCGTGGTGGGCGAACGGTAACGCTCTGGCCTCGCATTTGGGAGGACGCAGGTTCGAATCCCCTTCCGGCCATCCAGATTTGGCTTATCCATGGTTTCTCCAAATTACTCCATGCGAATGCCATGATAGTTCTTTCAAGTGGCAATGGCCCAATTCCTTCCCATTTGCTACTCAAAATCCTTCCCCGTATCTAATGACCTCGAAGTCAACGAAGCGTAAAGCCAGAAACTAAAAAAAAAGATTAATCTTTTTTTAAAAATAGATTAATTAACATTCGACTAAATTTCACAAAATAATTGTAAAACTACAGGGATAACAATAATCCAGCATGTAGCTACAAAACTTTAGCAGCAGTGATGTGTTAAGCACGTTGTATATGAGTTGTGGAGTAAACAGTATGACAATGGAGCGTCGCTTTGTGTGTTGCAGCGAGGTAGCGATGAGCACGGACGCGCCGGCAACTGACCGCAGCAACCAGGAGCAGCAGGAGGACAAGGAGAAAGAGAAGACGAACGAGGAGCAGGAGAAGAGCGAGGACAAGCGCGAGATCGAGGACGAGGAGCGGGAGAAGATGCTGAACGCGGAGAACAGGGACCGCGACAGAGAGGGCGGGGACCTGCAGCCCGAGGTGGGCGGCGTGCAGAAGATGAGGAAGGCTCTCGAGGAGTCCGACCAGGAGCCCGCCAGCGCAGGCAGGAAGAAGATACCCATCGGCGGCATCCGCATACCCGGCTTCCTGCGCAGCAGGTCCAGGGAGAAAACCAAGGTAACACAAGCAATACGGATCAGAAAAATGCTCACATTAAAAAAGTGAAGCACCCAGAAGGATTGGAGGACACGAAATGAAACTTCACCGTTTGAGAGATTATGTGATGTTATTCCAGTGATTACAAAGTCGAGTGATATTTGCAGAGATCTAGGCAATATCAACTCGCTTGTAAGTATGACGTTGCACCCCCTCTGGCAAGATTGCATGCACTGATTCGGCTGGGAAGTGTGTTATAGAGCCCTTGTATCTTCTCCTGAGGCAAACTGGCCCACAACTGTTGTAGCTGGTCCTTGATATCCTGGATACTGGGCACTAGGAAGGAGTTGATGTCCGAGCTGGTCCCACACATGTTCTATCCGGGACAGATCTTGGGATCTTGAGGTACGCGACAGTACCACAACTTCATGCCGTATTTGGACAAGTCTTGTCCTGTTGAAAATTGACACCACAATACTATCGCGTGAGAGGTAACACATGAGGACGCAGGATAGCCTTGACATACTGGTTTCAACAGGACAATTCCTGTCTGTACGTGGCACGTGTTTCTATGAATTGACTGCGTGATGTTGAGGTGCCACGAGGCCAGCAAGATCCCCAGATCTGTGATCGGTAGAACATGTATGGGATCAGGTCAGACGACAGGTTTGTCCCAGTGCCAGTATCCAGGATATCCAGGTCCAATAACAACAGCTGTCGGCCAGCTCGTCTAAGGAGACGATACAACGGCTTTGTGACATTATTCCCAACTGTGCATGAATCCAAGCCATAGAGGGTAAAACGTCGTACTGATAAGTAGCCTCATACTGCAATGTTCTTTGTAAATTTGGATGTAATATGTAGACACTGAAATAACACACCCTCTCAACCTATGAAGTTCCATTTTGTTTCCTCTCTCGTACTTACAGTAGGATATCAATTAATTACACAGTCAGTTGAGTTTATACAAATCCAAGATAGCCTTGTATGTGCTATTAACGAATAGTGTATCACTTCATTACGTCTACGCTACACAAGTTCTGTATGATTTGAGCTCCTGGTGGGATAAGCGCTACAGTGGACCAGCGGTGGCTGGGCACCAGTCGCGTTAACCTTGTAATTTCGTGTTCACAGCTGGCGTCTAGAAGCTTAGAGAAAATAAATACGTTCGGAACTTTGTAACACGGAACTTTATTTCAGCTTATGCTGTGCTTCTGTGGACATTAAGACACACTGAAAGGACATGTACACATTTATTAAATATCTAGAGTGACCTTACAGCTTGTTACAGATGTGGTAACACTGACAAAGTTAAATGACCAAGTGTATGGTCTGTAACGCTTTAGTCATTTGCTCGAATGATGCCTCTTCATTTTCATTATTATTAACTCGGATGGAGCATAAACTCCGGTAGAAATTATCTACATACTTTACTTCGCATTACCTGAATTTTTATTTTAAATTCTTTCACTGTTGGTTTAACAATTATCTCAATAATTTATTCTATTTCGAGCACTCTTAATTACAAACAAAAAAATTATCCCTCCACTATGCCTAAAATCAAGTGATAGTTGATGGTATTGTGATTTCTTCCAGACCTCATCGCCCTCATTCCCACCACTCTCTTTCCTGCCTCTGTATTACAGTTACTCTCTAACCAGCGCCTTTATCATATCATTGCTGATTCTACTTTACGGAATTTTACCCAAACGAATCTAGATGTCCTTCTTCGCACGCTCTCCAGCTCCTGTACCTCAAGTAAGGGTTATACCCTCATCAGCCTCTCCAGCAGATGCAGGATCTCTCTAAAGTGTCTGGTTGAAATGAGTTTATTAACAAACGATGTGTCAACATATTTACACTTTGTCTTCAATAAACAATTTCCTCTTCAGGGTATAATCATAAACTACTTTGTTTTTCTATCTGCTTACCTAGAAAGCTGACGAGAGACGTCCTCGGACTTCGGTGCTTTAGTTATGCAATCTGTCTGCCCCATATTATCCATAAACTTTTGCTGAGATTGAATGCTTACATTATTGTCTCCATATAATATATAACCTGTAAGCAAATCACATGGCGTAAGAGATGAATGACTATTTGCTCTTTTTCCTCAGCCCTGCGAAGCTTCAGGTCACTGGTGAGTTTAGCGCGCTGGACCCCTTTATTACTATCAATTTCAAACTGTTATTTTTGTACTGACACAGACGAGTGGCTGATTATGTTCGGGAGAACATTCCAGGAGTGGCCGTACAGGTTTCCATTTTCCATGTCTTCTTTTAAGTAACTTTTGGCGAATGCCGTATTGATTGCTTAACCAGCAGCAACAGTCACTTGCATTTTATTCCAAAACCGATTGTTGACGGGCTGAAAATCACCAATTGATTTGTTTACTTTTTACAGTATACGAGTATCATCAAAGATAATTTATGAACTGCTATAAATTACTGACATATTAACGAATCCGAGTTGAAATGATACGTCCTAATGACTTTAAACATTTCTTCCCAGTCACGGTTTTTGTGTATTTTCGTCAGGTGTTTTGCGTTTAATTACAAAAGCAGGAACTCAAAAGTCAGATAAGGCCGATGGATGGTTTAGCTCGTTTGGTCATCTTCACATAAGTACGAAATACATTCATGTTTGAATTATGAGCAATCATTCATGGTTGAATTATGAGCAGTTGTTCTGTTCAGCCCTTAAAATGTTAGCAATAAACCTTATCTGCAAACAGTCATAACTCATCATATTTCTGGTACAAGTGCTAAAACCTATACATGAATTTTTTAAAGTATTGAATCATTATTATGGAAGCTATTATCACCCGTGTTTGAATCTATATGTGCACTGTGCATAACGCCTCGTTAACTACAACAGAACGGATGGGATACATGTACTTAAAATCGTCGAATGGTGAGAAGTGTAGCAGCTGATAATTTATAAGTTGTTTGGTTGGCCTCTCAAGCAATTTCTTGGTGGTGTTCAAAGTGCATTTGCAGAAATTGCGTGGAAAGAAACTGATATGAAAACGTTCCCTCTCTTCTGGAGTTTTGATTTTATGAACGAAAGCACATCAATCTCACTTGTCCATCTGATGGAAGAGGGTATACATTACCGATAGTATGGATTAGAACGCACAAGGAATTTAAATAAGTAATAGATCCGAAAAATTGTCCATGACAGACACCGTTAGAGCGTATAACGGTGTATAGATCAAGTCACACTGGTAGAAAAATTTTCAGCATTCGCTACTTGGAGAGAGATTATGTGCCGAAGATTTAGTTTGAATCACAACCATCACCATAATGCACGCATGACAATACAGACGGTGACCCACCATCGAAGTTTCAGTCAATTATAGAGAACATAAAAAGGAGGCTATAAACGCCAGCACGGAATCCCATCATCTTCCGTATTCAATTTTCGATCATTGCCCTCAACATAGTGACCTGCACGTATACTGAACTGAAGTTGAGTGACTTTCGCTGTGACTAATGATGGAAGCAGTTTACCGATCATCACATTTACCTTTTGTCACGTTGACTGTCGTGGATTAAAGACCCACCAGAGTGGCTTAGTGCGCCGAGGCGCCGCAGACTGGATTGGGGAGGTACAATGGGACCGGGTACGAACCCAGGGGCCCTCATCGAATGTCGATTCCCTACCTGAATGTGGATAACCACACAGGGCTTAAAGGCTCCTCTTAAATTGACAAAATTATGTCGCAGTTATGCTATAAAGGAAGCAAATCTCCTTGCGCATAACACCATTTAACAATCCTCAGCAGTCTGCACTACTCTATTTAATTTTTACAGGAGTATATGTAGAAATCGTTCGTTACTCACAGTTAACCGTCAGCAATGAATGGATGGTTTTTTCACAAGCCAAACATTGTCATTTCATATGGCAACGTTAAAGAACTTGATAATGGCGTAGTGTTGTTATAACGGAATAAAACGCCACGAAATTAACTTAATTCTACGAGAACTAAGAAGCACATGTGAAAACAGTTGATCACCACAACCGAAAGAATCAGTGGCTGAGTTGATAGCCACTTTCACTCTCTCTTTGCTGAAGGGATGATCTTCGAACAAACATCATCTCTAAATGCAGTAAAAAGAGATCGCAGTGTCAAGACATGAGAAGAGCCTGGACCTGACAAGAGATAGCCACAAGGCACGGAAACAACTGAAACGTATCAACAACGATCCATCTAAAATTATTGGAAACTGCAACATCAATGCAAATCTGTTTGCACATCACCTACTCCTGAATGGGAAGGCAATTCACAAAAGTAGATCATCTGAAACACAAGGAAAAAACTCGTACAGAAACTATCAGAAAGAGAGGAGGAACCTCACCGAGTCCTTCAGTATCTCAGTACTCGCAAAACAAGGAAGTCAGCGCGACCAGATAACATGCGATCAGAACAAATTAAGACATTCATCCATTGTGAAATAAGACTTGATTAACAACAACTGGATATTGTGGGCCATTTCATCAATTGCGAGTTAAGCAGTTTTTATAAAGGTTAATGACACGCCAATGCAATTGAATTTTGTTTTATTCTTTGTGTCATACGCGTTTCACTCTATTTCAATAGCATCATTAGCGATATCTGTTTGGTATTTGTACATTTAGTTAGTTACATTCCGTTAAAAAAAAAAGTTCAGTTGAAATTAATTTTACTTACATGTGACTTTTTTTATTATGTTCTCATGGTCAGGGTTATCTTCTCCGTTTTGGTTTTTGTAGGATTCATTGTGGAATCTCCCCAATATGTAAAGCACTACATTACACCGACCAGATTGCACAGCATCACATTATTTACTATCACTATCGCTTTCAAAACATGAGAGTGTAAATACCACGCAATGTTTTTACAAGTCAATGGAGTCTGTGTTTCTTATGATTCGGGTTTCATTGTGTTTAGAGTTCCTTGGTTTTTATAGTTCACTTTATGTTATCTTTGGTGGTAGGCGGGGACTTAAAATTGTGTTTTTTTTGGTGAATATTTATTGCGTTCTTAATATCGCATATAGTGTTTGATTAGTCGTTTGTGTAATCATTTATTACCTGTTTTACTTCAGCTAGTGGTTTTTGGATGTGATAATTTTCTTGAAATGTTAATGCCTGTGGTTTGTTGTTGTTTATGGTGAGTATCAGCATGGCTGTGTGATTGTCTATCGGTTAGGCTGGTGACAGGTTTCCTGAAGCCAACACCAGTTGACAGACTTTATCAGTCTCCAGGAATTGCACCACCCAGTATCGGAAGAGAAGAGGCTACGAACAAGAAGAGAACAAAGGGGGACCGGGAAAGCGCTCATCAACTGCAAGGCCATGCACCACCTGCCCAGAGACTCAAGTCCAGAAAAAGCTTATGGAGAATATCTCTGGGACTACTGGATCACCTGAAAAGGCAAAATTGCAGTTATGGAAAACCTATGTCCGCAACATCGGAACCACTGACAATTGTAGAGCACTTGGGGAACTACCATAAACCATGTATTCCCCCCCTCCCGCGCAGCACTTAGCTTTTTTCCTTATTGATTCAAGAAGACATTTTGTACTGTTTTGTGTTGTCAGACTATCGTAAATTTCATACCGAGATAATTAAATGACAGAAAAAATATTTACTTGCTGTTGTGTATTCAGTACCTCATATTAACTGTGACAAATATTATGAAAGAAAAGCTACGTGGCCTGGCTCGGAACCCCTTCCCTTCCCCCCACGTAGCTCACCGTAGCTTTCCAGCCAACCCCTCCACCCCCCCCCCTTAGACCAAGCCACGTAGTTTATGGACGCTCCCTTCCCACCTGGTCTTGCAGAGGATTGGAACGTCTGGAAGTCCTTAAATCGATTGCGGACATGAGTGGGCAGGTCCAAAGCAAACGTGGTTATATTGACTCTGCCAACATAAAGTGTGAATGTGGTGAGGACCAAACCATGAAACACATGCTCGAGTGCCCTTAGTGCCCTTCGTCCTGCAACAAATATGATCTGTATGTATTTAAGGTTGCGAAGTACTGGTCGAATGTGTTTCAAATAGTAATTTGTACAATTTTTAGTATATGACGTTTGTAACTCGAGAATAAGAATCGACTGTATAATCATAAGAGAGTCAACCATACCCCGATTTTTGTTCGGAGGTGAGATTATGTACGAAGGCTAAATGGAGCAGAAGCAATAGGACAACAACGACCTGTATGATGGCATTCAGTGAGTCCCATACAGTCGCGAGGTATCGAAGCATTGCCAACCAGTTACACGGTTCCTGAATTGACTACGACGAGGGGCGTGGCTGGTGTCATAAATCTTTCGCGTCATTTGTCGCGGTGCGCCTGGCGGGGCAGCTGTGCCGCCAGGTGGGGCATGGCGCGTGCTGCCTGCAGTGTTCCCACGCGCCGTGACGTAGGCACTTCCGCAGGAAGGGGCAGCTGGTGCAGGGCAGGGGGACGTGCACCTCGTTCCCGCCACACCGCGAGGGAATCATCCCATGTCGATAAGCAGGTCATTAGAAACTAAATGTATCGTAAGGGAGAATGGACCCGAACATAAACATGGCGCCTCCTCGTTTCCGTACCATTGATTCAAATAACCATTGCGTGCAACCCCTGTACTAAGAGGGCTTACATCCATTGTTAGTCGACACGAGAAGATCATTAAAAATATATATATACTTCTTAAATAGGGAAAGTCAAAGCCTTATCCGCTGAGCTACCCAACCACCTTGATTTATAATGTGTGCTAAGTACTATTAAAATCGTATTAAAAATTGTGATTTTGTATGAACAACGTAGACAGAAATTAAGGAGAGGAATTAGCTTTTCGTTAATCAAACTTAAACTCTATTTTTCTATTTGTTTTAAGGTATACATATGCAAAGTTTCATCAACTTCAGATAAAAACTCTGTGTTTCAAACATCGCGTCCAACGCGCATATCATACGCACAACACGTCATAGTGTGTCGGTGACGACACCTCATAGCATGTCGGTGACGGCAAGTTGCGAACACATAAATTTACTCTGCCCGTGAGCTGAATATTTCTGTCTATTTAACCAAGAACGGTGTTTTGCACTTTGTTCAGCTCCCAAGCCACCTAAGAGTAATGTAAACAATATACAATCGTAGATGTTAATACTTCGTAGAAAACCAAAAAGTATTACGATAAACAAGCAACTTTTTTCCCCAGAAATGTTGCTCTCGCGGATGGAGCAAATCTTAAATTAATAAGGTGTGCTGTAGCCTGTGAGGTCTTAGAACCCCGCGGAGCTGTGTTGATGAGGTCGTTAGCAGCCGCCGCTCCACCGCTAGCGGCTATTCTCGCCTTGGCGGTCTCCACACCACAAGTACAGAGCAGGTGTCGGCTTTCGTCACCAACCTGCTCAATTTGTCCATCCCGCTTTTCACGCACATGTCAAAAAAGATGTATGAAAAGAAGCGACAAATAAAAGAAGATGCGAGTGTACGTAGTTCTCAGGCTTTTCTCGGGGGATAAAAAAACTCCGAAGTGCCGCTGAAGGAAGTACTGTGATTTTTCAGAACAATAGTATCATATACTTGTCATTTTGATAATGGTACTTAGGGGCTTTTCCATAATACTAAGAAGGTTCGAACTTTACCCCTGTAATATACACGTTAAGCGAAGGGATTAATACTAAATCATAATATCACTAAGGTTACCCTGATCGCAGACAGACGGCAACACTTATAATAGATAGAATAGACCTCCGCTAATGACACTTGGGTTGATATCAGGACTTCAAGGCCTAATAAAAATAATATCATATTCTGCCTCCGGTGTCCGCCTTCCATAATATTTGAAATAAATGTTTTGTAGATTCTTGTATAAGGTACCTATTGTACTATTATTTTTACGTATATTGAACACAATTTTTATAATTCCACGTGTGTAAAACAATCAGAAGCCTCATTTGTATTTAGTCCTGTAGGATATATAGCTTCGAAATATTGCAAGGGGCCGCAGTGGTGTATCTAGTTTTTTTAATTTAATTTGTTTTGCTCTACCAAGTCGTGTGAGGTTTGCTGGGAGGGATTCCCTGAGCTTTAGGGGTCCCCATGAGTTCAGCGTGGGCCCCTTGGGCTGCGCTTGAGGTCCCCCTGAGCTACTCTTGGGACCCTCTGAGCTACGCTTGGGGACCCCTTGAGCTTGGGGGCCCCGCTGTTCTGCACCGACTAGCCCTCCGATAGCTACGCCCCTGAGTGGTCGAATGGTTACTGATTGGCTATGTTTGTGGGCGTTTAGTGGACTAATCTGAAGGATTTCAAAATATTCTCTTCATTTTCTGTCTTCTGCGATGATCTAATCTAATATATCAACTTGATGGCACTTCGTCTTCTTGTCTTGAGGGCTGTTAGGATTGTTAATCTGAACCGTTGATTATGGTGAGTAGCAGTTTGAAAGATTATATCAGGAGCATGTGGAGAGGACAACTAATTCTAGCAATGGAACGAAGACATCTAAATGGTAAAATCTTGTTTAATAGATCAAATAATAGTTGCATAATACAAGGACGAGTTCCGAACGAGTGGCGATTCTGCCCAAGTTCCCATAGTAATAAGATGGATAAAATCTATCAGTCTCTGGCTGGTAGTCACATGCTGGCAGGCTTAAAGCTAACTGGTGAGAGCAGTTAAAGATGTTATTTAAACCATGACTGTCACTATAATGGGCGCGAGTCTTGGTCGTGAAGCTCTGAGGAAGACTTGTAATGACATCAGTGTTCGGCATTTCGTACTCAGCATGTCAGCAGTTTGATGAACAATAACCTCTGCCGACACTGCGACACGTGCATACCAAGTTGTCCCGATGTATAA
This sequence comes from Vandiemenella viatica, assembly GCA_031002005.1. Lineage (NCBI taxonomy): Eukaryota > Metazoa > Arthropoda > Insecta > Orthoptera > Morabidae > Vandiemenella > Vandiemenella viatica. The sequence continues at coordinate 144,470,538 of CM061920.1, forward strand.
CTTAATGTCTTAGAGTCTGAATATTCACCAGAAATTCCAATATTTCCAATAAAAATAGTAAAGTCGGTATCGACTTGACAATATGTAGCAGTAATAGATATTTCTCAATCCCACTGAACTGACACCGTCTGTGACAGGCCGAGTTCTAATTAGGCAATGTGGGAGTATGCGTGAACTGACCTCTTTTAATCCTTTTAATCTCTTATTTCGTCAGAATATCTTCTTAATCGTGCGCTCTTCTGGCTTGAAATCTTGCTAAGACAACGTTTACGACAGGTCTGAGACCATCCGATTAGTTATATTCCGGGAAGTGAGTGTGGTAAAGGTTAGTATCTGGCAACATGATGATAGGTTACTAACTGAGATGATAACTATTTGCTAACTGGAGTAAGAAACACCTATCCTGTGAACTTTGTTTAATGTTACACTGAAAGATGAATGATGCAGACAGTAAGATGATTACCACAACGACAAGCCCTAGATAGAGTCGATAGCTAATCATTCCCTACAGTTCAACGAACATAACAATGATCAACTGGAAATCTGAATGAGAAGGCAAGGCTGCCTAAGCTGGGCTAGGTGGCTATAGATGATGACTACCCAAGATTATCGGTGGGATGAGAGGAAATACTGTGTAAGAAGCCCTGAGGCCGTATAGTACTGACCTCAACGACTGGTGATTTAGGACGGCTAGCGATGACCTTCTGGCCATCACATCAGGGGTTTCGTGAACAAACAAGTTCTTCTTAGGTGGCGTCTCTACCTATTTGGCTCGACGTAGAAGATTCGAACATCCACTCAGTAAAAATCGTAATAAAGGCACCTGAAGGTCAGATACGACTTTTACATGGCATTTTTTGGAACATGAACACTCGACAAAATTTAATGGTTTCGGTGTATTAAATTGATTTTTGTTTTCTGCCTGATTATGAGAGTATACAATTCTCCAACCTAGGAAACTTTAACAATAATGCCACAGAGGCTTGTTAGGTAAGGAATATTTTCCTTCGCCTTGGACATTTTTAACGTCCTATTAATTAAGGCGCTAAATATATTTATATATTTTATTAATATTATCGACTTCGGGGAAATCTCCAACGATGATTTATTGTATCATTCTGTTTGTGAAATGTACATCAAATTTTTTTGCCATTGCCGCTGGTGATATCACTTCACTGACGCGGTGGATGACTGCCAACTGATGACGTTATAAACTCAGCCATGTGCTGCAAGGTCAGCAACACCAAAAAACTCTTCTTATCGTGTTGTTTGCAGTTGCAAAATATAACGTTGCTTAAATATTTATTACTAACAATTAACTTTAACTTGTTTTCTTCTAATATTTTTCATTTGTTACCATTGTTTTCACTGTTTTCCATAGCCATATCACCCTACTCCTCGCTTTTTAAATGGTTTATTTCAGTTGTTAAAAAACTTCATTTCACTAAGAAGTAGTATGGTAGGTGTAATTGTTGCTTTCTCATCAAAGAGTAGTTTTACTAAAATTTCTCCTCGTGTTTCTAGTTTCTTGTACTTTTCAGTCAATGTTATCGGTAAATAATAGACCTTTAACTTGTTCCGGCCGCTGTGTACTTCTTTTCGAACCACTAGCGCTTCCCTTTCCCTGTAAATTGTATGTTCTCACCAAACTAGGAATTCGATAATGTATCTTTCCTTAGAGCCATTGTTGTGGTTTCTGAGTTAACAGGGATTAAGAAGGTACCCAACCCCTTTACAGAAGAGTTTGTTGCTTGGGTCGACTCATCCAGGATTCGAACTGCCTGTTTTCTGCATAATACTAAGTGTTAAGACAATATGTTTTCGCCTTCTGTCGACTCTTGTATTCTATACTACAACTGAAATGTTTTGCCGAGAGGCAACGCGACTTTGCATTCAGGGACCTTGGAATGAGATATGCTGGCAGAGCTCATAAGAAATCTCAAACCTATAGGCGCGACCATTCCCCTATAAGCCGGAACCCTGGAGACCATACCAGCATGTGACACTTGTGGTTATGTGTTCCAGGAAGGCGAGCTGGACGGAGAGGAAGGCAAAGACCTGCTGGAGGCGGGCGGGCAGCCTGCCGCCCCCGACGCCGGCGCCCAGCACGACGGAGACACCCCCCGCAGGCTCAAGCTGCTGCCCAACCCCTTCTCCAAGAAGAAGGTCAGTACAAGCTCACTAAACTGCTGCCTGATATTTTGATTACTAAGGCCGTTTTACTTAGCTGCTATACTAATAATGGGTTTTTCATCCATCTATCGAAGCTAAAAAATAAACTTCGTTTTGATATACGCATTTCGAATTATTAAATCATCATCGGTGCCAATTTTTTATATATATTTTACATTACAGTTGGGAACTGTTCCATACCAGCTATGTTTTTCCCGTTTCTTGAGATTCACCCACTCACTTCTGCCTAATAGATACGAGAAAAAGTAAATTGCATTGTATTGGTTTTGTCTCCACTTTCTTGCTAAACTCCATGTAAATGAAATAATGGAAAGTATTAGTAATTTATCTGCTTAGCTAGTGAAAACAATACAGTTATAAGAATTAATAAAATTAAAGCAGCAATCGATTTGTGGAATTACCTTTCGAATATGTGCTCCTGTCTTCTATCAAGTTATACCCTGTTCACTCTCAATTGGCGGTTCAAGGTCATGTTTCCCTTGCGCCGCTCTCACCTCACCACCGCCTTCTAGCAGACTGTTGTGCTCAGGCTGACGATTTGCTACTCTTTCCCCTACGCACGCAGTGGTAAGTACATCCCACTGTAACTGAGTCGTATACTTCTGCTCTTTATTTTACTATGTATCACAGCCTGTGATTCACAGGTACTATTGCCGAACACCGCACGGTGTTTCTAGCCCACTGTCACCGAGAGTGGTGGTCTAACGGCAGGCGTTCTGGCCCCGCATTCGGGAGGACGGCGTGGCGGTTCGAATCCCCGTCCGGGCATCCAGATTTGGGTTTTCCATGGTTTCCCAAATCACTCCAGTCAAATGCCGGGATGCTTCCTTCAGAAGGCCATGGCCAAATTCCTTCCCATTCCTTGCCCCCCATCCTTTCCCGTCTCTAAAGATCTCGCTGTTAGAGAGACGTTAAGCCCACTGTCCAAGCGTGACTTCTGATGAATGATGCAGCGGAATTAATAGTTGGATACTGCGCTCCGAAAGCTTTCATTGTATAAATTATTTTTATTTTATTTTGCCTTTGAGTGGAAACAATATGAAGCGACATCACTTTTTCCTCACGCCCGAGACAAATGTTTACAGACTAACCGAAAATTGTTGTTCGCACAGGTTTTCTATAGCTTGCCCTCATCACTTTTCCGGGAGACATTAACCTGTTCCATAAGAGAACAGAAGGGAATCCTTTATCAGAATCCCAATATACGAATTGAAGGATATCTGAAAGTTGTGGATCATTTTGCTCAATTGCTGGTAATATTAATAAATAAATACTGTCAAAGCAACTGAATTTTTGTTCGTTTATTTTTTTTCCGAAAATTTAATAACATAACCACATTGTAAGATGTGTACACAATTAACAGGAGAAATTGTTGAAGATGCTTCTATAAAAAAGTGAAACGTGTTCTGAAAACAAATAAACGAAAAAAAATCAATAGCTTTAGCAGTATTTGTTTATCAAATTAAAGGCCTCGTTGTACTATAGCAAGTTGGTAAATATCACTCGTGAATTTTTCTTGTGAGTGCTGAGCTTTATCACACTCTGCGTCCTGAAGTGGCATATATGTTGTGACATAGTAGCTTTTTAGAAAACCAGTAAAATTATATATTTATACTGTTTAAGGCCAAAATATAGGTAAATTCAAAGTTAAAACGATTTATATAAAAAAATAATATAAAGTTGAATAAATATTGTTTGCTCAGAGATTGCTTGAATGGATAGGCTCTCTGAAAAAAGAAGTGAAGTTAAAATAATTGTTGTGGAGTAGAGGAAACGACCAAGACAAGATTGATTTAGCAGCAGCGTAAAAATTAAATTGAGAGATCTTGAGTAGAAAGCGAACCTGCAAATCTTCGGATATAGTGACAGGCGCGATCGTTATTGGTATTAAGAGGATTGTTAAGCAAATAAATGAGATAAATAAACTGTAAAAGTACATAACAAAAACTTCAGTCTACAAGAAATTATATATTTATTTAATTACAAAGATCGCCGTCACATTATTTATATAACCATACTGTAAGATGTGTACACAATTAACAGGAGAAATTGTTGAAGATGCTTCTATAAAAAAAAGTGAAACGTGTTCTGAAAACAAATAAACGAAAAAAAAAAATCAATAGCTTTAGCGGTATTTGTTTATCAAATTAAAGGCCTCGTTGTACTATAGCAAGTTGGTAAATATCACTCGTGAATTTTTCTTGTGAGTGCTGAGCTTTATCACACTCTGCGTCCTGAAGTGGCATATATGTTGTGACATAGTAGCTTTTTAGAAAACCAGTAAAATTATATATTTATACTGTTTAAGGCCAAAATATAGGTAAATTCAAAGTTAAAACGATTTATATATATATATATATAAAAATAATATAAAGTTGAATAAATATTGTTTGCTCAGAGATTGCTTGAATGGATAGGCTCTCTGAAAAAAGAAGTGAAGTTAAAATAATTGTTGTTGAGTAGAGGAAATGACCAAGACAAGATTGATTTAGCAGCAGCGTAAAAATTAAATTGAGAGATCTTGAGTAGAAAGCGAACCTGCAAATCTTCGGATATAGTGACAGGCGCGATCGTTATTGGTATTAAGAGGATTGTTAAGCAAATAAATGAGATAAATAAACTGTAAAAGTACATAACAAAAACTTCAGTCTACAAGAAATTATATATTTATTTATCTAATTACAAAGATCGCCGTCACTATTATTTATATAACCACACTGTAAGATGTGTACACAATTAACAGGAGAAATTGTTGAAGATGCTTCTATAAAAAAAAGTGAAACGTGTTCTGAAAACAAATAAACGAAAAAAAATCAATAGCTTTAGCGGTATTTGTTTATCAAATTAAAGGCCTCGTTGTACTATAGCAAGTTGGTAAATATCACTCGTGAATTTTTCTTGTGAGTGCTGAGCTTTATCACACTCTGCGTCCTGAAGTGGCATATATGTGTACTTTCTTTCATTTCCCACTCTGTCTGACGATTTTGTGAAGAGCTGCGTCAGCCATCGTTGTCTTGGACTGTCCCGAAGGGTTGTGTCCATTAACTCTGAATTACTCGTTCCCCGTTCCACACAGTAATTGTCTGTGAAATTAAATGAAGGTTTACAAGAGCCCACTTGAAAGCCAATCTTCTCTCCCCTGGTAGTGTGAAATATAATTTTGGCGAGCGATGATGATCTCCGGCTCGTGCTTAATCCTTCTTTGATAACTGTTCTTTGTGTTCAGTATGAGCTAATCCAGACCTTTTAGACGACCCGTATTTCGAAATTATTTTTTCTTTAGTTGGCGAATTATGAACGGAAAGGAATACAATAACTGCTTTTGTTTCTTAAGTATTCAAAACTTTCCGGTACTGAGAAATTCTTTTTGTTTCACGTTTATTGCTAACATCTAGCTTTGTTTCTACTCACTAAAAGTTTGAATTTATATCCTCGAGACAAGATGGTTAAATAATTTCTTTATGTACTTCGTTATACGAACTGTAATACCAAAACCATATAGTGACAGTACACCCATTTAACAGTAACGGCTAGCGTTCTGGCCTCGCATTCGGGAGGACGGCGGTTCGAATCCCCGTCCGGGCATCCAGATTTGGGTTTTCCATGGTTTCCCCAAATCACTCCAGGTGAATGCCGGGATGCTTCCTTCAAAAGGCCATGGCCGAATTCCTTCCCATTCCTTGCCCCCCCATCCTTTCCCGTCTCTAAAGACCTAGTTGTTATAGGAGACATTAAGCACTAAAAAAAAAAAAAAAAAAAAAAAAAAAAAAAAAAAAAAAAAAAACCATTAAAGATGCTTCGGTGAATGAAGTGAAACTCGTTTCGGTAAACAAATAAATGACGAAAAAGTTGAATTTCACTGACAGTAACCATTATCATAAATTTATAATTCCTTCATAATCATCACAAGGAACCAGCATGGAATGGACATTACACTACATTAATCAAAAAATTTCTCTAGAAAAGCGCTTCAGCATAATCTGCCAAGCAGACATGGCTACTTTAGAAGGTGTGGATTAAATAAAACATTTTAGTTGTTGAAACGTGGATCAGTATTTTGAAACATGGAAATGAGAGTGCTTCATTGACGCTTTTTGTATATAAACAGCTGTAAGGTTGATTTATAATTCCTTGTTAGCTATGACATGTCAAATTATATGACTGTAAAACTCATTTTCTAATTTGTAAAATATTGCCTGTTAAACCTACCAATATGTACAGGTATCATGGTATTAAAGGATCCCAAACTTTGTTTCCCCGCCTGTTGATGTCATAAGTGCGTTGATTGTTCGTGCTTACTACACTACGTTGCCGGAGGCACTAATAAACAGAAGTACCTTAGTAGAATCAGAGTGCTTAAGCATCCCTTACGTTCATTAGACCGCACTCACTTTCGCCTTAGAGCTGCGAGCATAGATTTTTAGCACCAAGGTTTTTTTGTGTTCAAAATTAACGATGATGAATCGGGGTTGTTTTAAGACTTAGAAAGTAGCATAACAATGGGAGTGGCAAACATTATCAATATTTTACACATCGGTGTGATATTAAGGTATCGTTGATTTTAAAGATCGATTGATGTATAGCAATGTATGGATAAAAAATGGTGGAGGTATTTTACACAAATATCGAAACTTACAATTTATTCTTTAAAACCAATAAAGCTTGGAACTTGTTCCCCTGCTCGAAGCTGTACAAAATCTTCATAAGCCAACATGAATTTTTCACCCGGTGCAAATACTACCAGTAGGTTGCAGACAACTTAACAAGAAGTGAGAGCAAACAACAAGGAATGTAGTTTTAAAGGTTATGCCCTTCAGATCACCAGATGAGTAGTTCTGTTTTTCCCTGCCAAAGTTTGATTCTTGTTTAATTTTCCCACCGGTTTCTTGTGCATGTGGGAGTTTTTTTTTTTTAATTTATTTGGCCTTTAGCCATGCTGGCCATTTAGCCATTACCAAGTGTACAAGCTTTTATTACATTGTTTGTCTATTACATCTGTAACATTTTGCACATCGTAGCAGTAAATCTTAATATACATTGTCTCTGTAGGTTATCCGTATTTCATAGTACCTTACACACATTAAAAGCCAGAACTAATACATTTACGTAATACGCTGGGTGCATAAGGTAGTAACTTTGTCTGGCACATACATACCTTAAAATGGACGATTTGATATTACATTACACACATTGAAATATTGAGTTTGGCAAAAATCGATTTACAAGGTTCATATATACATGAAATGTTAGGATATGTTACATCTGATTATACAGTTAATTATTGTTCCTTTGTTTGGCATATAGGCCTACATACATTAAAATAGTCCATTTGATATTACATTATATACATTAAAATATTAAGTTTAGAAAAAAGTAATACAAATTAATAAAAAATAAAATTATTTACAAAGACTCATATATATATGAAATGTAAGGATATGTTACACTTGATTATACAGTTGATTATTGTTACAGTTCTCGTTTGATTTGCCGTAAAAATGAGTACATGATAAAGAAGATTTTAAATCTGTTTGTATTTAGTAAGTCTTCAACACTTGCCGGGAGTTGCTGTCCTGCTTGCACCAAGTGCTTGATGAGGTTGTCAGAGGCTTGTTTGTTAAATGGGCAACCAAAGAATATATGATTAGCGTCTTCAACGTGTCCGCACTGGCAGTACGGTTCCTCTACCACACCGATTCTACATAAGTGCTTCTTGAGGCGGCAATGGTCCGAATTTAAGCCGAAAAATTGTGATATATATAGGCTTCTAGGACACCGGATGTTCTGAAACCATGGCCGTTTTGTAACTTCAGAATGTATCCTTGCGTAGTGTTTACCTTTCGTAGCAGATGTATATCTCCATTCAACGTCCCAATCTTTGTATAATTTTTCCTTTATTGTCACAATCAGGTCCGAAGTAGGTATCTTACGGTGTATAGTTACCCCGGTCTCAGTTGCTTGTTTTGCCAGCTGGTCGGCTATTTCATTGCCCCTGCACCCATCATGGCCTCTCACCCAGGAAAGTACTACTAATTTATTACTTTGTTCCAGGTCTATGATTGATTTAATAATTTCGTATATGATCGGGTTGTTGCTTTGGTTTATGTGATGATTTTTTAATGACGTTAAGGCAGAGAGTGAATCAGATAGTATGATAATGTTACTATCCGGTAAGCTCCCGGCATATCTAAGTGCTTCTAATATTGCTATCAGTTCCGCTGTCATAATAGAGCATTCTTTAGGCAGTTGGAAAGTGCCCTGTTCCATGCTATCAAGGTTGATGTATGCACAACCAGCATAACTGTTGTTCTTAGACCCATCTGTATATATGATTCCAGCCGGAAGCCATTTGTTCAATTTTTCTAGGTATGTCTGTTTGTAGGGGCTCTGTTGCGTTGTTTGACCAAAAACTGTAATTTCTTTACATGTATGCCATAATGGAGCCTCATAGCAGTATAGTTGTTCACTCTTGTTGGCTTTATCGTATAGTGATTTGGTTTCCAGATACGCTGAAGCTAGCGGTGGCAGTCGTCTGTTTTTCCAATATCCTTTTGTTAGGCAGTCTATGGATAAGTTGTGTATGGAATTATATAATTTACTGGTCGTCAACTGACTCTGTTTCAGTAAAAATTTTGAACTTAGGTAGGATCTACGTAGGTGCAGAGGAGGTTCCCCTGCTTCTGCGCATAGTGCATTTGTGGGCGTAGATTTCATTGCCCCTAGGCAGGTGCGTAGTACCATGTATTGTAGTACATCAAGCTTCGCTAAAGGCCGTTGGGAGGCCGCACCATAACAAATACACCCATAGTCAAAATGTGGACGGACTAGGGCTCTATATAGAGTTAGTGCTATTTGTGGACTTGCTCCCCACTTTAGTCCTGTTACTGCTCTTATAAGGTTGTTCCTTGAGCAGACTTTTTTTTCTATTTGTTTGATGTGTTCACACCATTTGAGTTTATTATCTATTATAGGCCTAGATATTTCAAGCTATTCTTAACTGGGAGCTGGTATGGTCCAAGAGTCATGCGGATCATTGGAGGAATCCTGTGTCGTGTAAATATGCAGACTGAGCTTTTATCTATTGAGATCTCCTGTCCATTGTCTGACAGCCATTGTACTAGTTTACACATCGCTTCGTTTAATATGGCTTGGCATCTTTCGATGCTTGTGCCTATTGTATACAGGCAGATGTCGTCCGCATATTGAAGTATTATGACGGAAGGTGGCATTATTTTGTGTAGGTCAGTTGTGTATATATTAAAGAGTAACGGAGACAAAACTGATCCTTGAGGTACCCCTTGGCTACACTTTCTTGGACCTAGAGTAATTGTTTTCCACTTGGCTACTAACCATCTATTTGTAATCATAGCTAGCAGCCTCGCTGTAAAGGGGCCCGGCACGCCATTCTCTTTTAATTTTTTTCCCAAGGTCGATGGCAGAACTTTATCATAGGCAGATGTTAGGTCAGTGAAAATGGCAACCATGTATTTATTGTCTGTAAGGCACGATTGAATATCTGTAACAAGGTGTGCTAATATGTCATTCGTGCCTTTCCCTCTCCGAAAGCCGTATTGAGTATGCGGCAGCAATTTATTATGTTCGAACCACCATTCGAGTCTATGCTTTACCATTCTTTCGAGAATTTTGAACACACAAGATAAGAGGGATATGGGTCTATATGCTGAGGCACATTCAGTTTCCTTTCCTGGCTTTTTTATAATAATTATTCTGGCCGTCTTCAAAGGTGGTATCTCGCTTTTCTCAGCCCAAATACGATTAATGAGGTCGAGCAGGTATGCTTTCCCGTTGGCAGGGAGTAGGCGGAGCATGGGGTAGTGTATGTTATCCGGCCCAGGTGCTGATGATTTGCCAAAGGAGAGTGCTCTGCTGAGCTCTTCACTCCTGAAAGGTTGACATAGGATGTGCTCTGTATTTTCCTGTACGTTTAGGGGTTGAGGGTCCACATAAGGTGGTGTTATGTTTTCTAATATCTCAGTCAGAATATTCAGTGGTGGTGTCCGCTCTGGCACCCTCGCTTCCTTTATATTTTTCAGCCTTCGTATTTTCATCCACACTTCTTTGGTCGGCGTGTTGAGACTCAGTTTTGAGCAGTAGTCTTCCCAGTTTTTCTTCTTCTTCTTTCTCAGGAGTTTTTTTGTTTTCGCACATGCCCTTTTGCATTCAATATAATTGCTCATTGTGAGGTGTTGCCTGTAATTTTTGACAGCTTTCTTTCTTTCTTTTATTGCATCGTCACATTCCTGGTCCCACCATTCAACTGGTGTTGTGTTGATTACATAGTTTTGTTTTTGTTTTGGAATGCTGGAGCCTGCGGCTTTTTCAATGCAATCTATGAAGGCTTTATAATCATTTTGTATGTCGTCTGTAGGTTTGTAATGAGAAAATGCAGCTTCTGCTTCCTGTTGGTATTTTTCCCAGTTCGCCCGCTTGATACTCCATTTAGTGCGAAAAGATAGTTTGCCCTATCAGCTTAGTGCAGGGGAGCTTCAGCAGAATCGGGAAATGATCCGAGCCCAGAGTATCTTCTATGATTTCCCATGTTAGGTGTGGGGCAATAGTCGCCGATGCTAATGATATGTCAACAGATGATTGTTGTTGTGATGGTCTATTGATTCGAGTAGCAGAGCCATCGTTTAGTACAACTAGTTCCTCCATTACTTCCACAATTAGTCGCCCGTTACGATCGTCATATGTACTTCCCCATAAGGAATGATGGGCATTTAAGTCACCAAGGAGCAGAATTGGTTCTTCTAGATGTCTTTTTAGTATTTCCAACTCAGATCTTTTTAATGCTGGTTTGTTTGGTGACCTGTATACAGATACTACCGTCATATATTCGTCTTTAAAGAGGATCCGTGCTGCACAAACTTCGAAAGACAGATTAGTAGGCGTAATGTTTACGGGCTGGAATGGGATTGATTTCTGTATCAATAGGGCAGTGCCGCCATAACCGTCCGCTCTGTCTGCTCGCACGATATTATAGTTTTGAAAAAGGAAAGATTCTCCTGGTTTCAACCAAGTTTCTGAGATCGCACTTACTGAGATTTTATGGGCCAGCATATATTGCATCAGACTTAATTTATTGGCTTTGATTGAGCGCGCATTCCATTGTAAGATTCCGAGTTCTTTGATTGCAATTTTTTCATTCGTTTGGGGATTATTATGTGGTATGTTATTTTGGTACATGGAATCTAAGCCTCCAGTAACGGGTATCGAATGCGTTCTTGTGTTCTCAGTTGAACCCATTGGTGAGTGTTTGTTGTATAAGCTGTTTGATACTTGGAGCGAATTGCAGTGGATCGATCTGTTGGTTACCGACATACTGGTTTAAGATATTCATTATGATTTCGATCATTTTGATGTGAAGATATCAGCTGTGCTTGCGCTTTGTACAGTGCTGTGAGGTTGGGGTGGGTATGGGTTGTACGCAATTGGTTGTATATTCCTGTTGTTAGGGATCCAATAATTTTTGTAAGATAGATCCCTAGAGTTGCTTCCTGCTCTGTAGTGCCTATTATGTCTTTCCGTTAAGGGGGATTCTGCCTGGTTAGTAGGCATTGGATTTATTTGCATGTTTGTTAACATGCCAGGTGGGCTGGTGGCCAACTGTGACGTCTGGGTAGGTAGTTCTTGGTGGAGTTGTTGCGATGTCCCTACAGGCACTGTGGCAATATTTAAGTTATCCTGTATGGGGGTTCTTTGCTCGTAACATTCCGAATTTACGACCGTGGTTTGGGTGGTTGCGGCCGGTCTTGCTAGTACACCGGCATACGTACCGGCGTTGATCTTTCTAAGGGCTTGTTTATAGTCTAGGTTCTCGTACGCCATTAACTGTTTGATTCTTCTTTGTTTTTCATATTCAGGACATCTTTTTTCATTAGATGGGTGGCCACTATTACAATAGATACAAATGGGGTTGTTTTGGTTACAACAATCTTTGTCGTCGTGTGCACCAGCACAGAATACACATCTTTTTTTACTTCTGCATTGCTTGCTCAGGTGGCCATAGCGCAGGCAGTTAAAGCATTGCATAACAGGTTTTATGTATGGTTCGACTGGACAGCGGACGCCGTGTATGTAAACATAGTTGGGCCGTCTTTGCGATTTGAAAGTGATCAGGCAAACTGGAAGTGGGATTGTTGTAGGTTGACCGTTTGCTACCATTTTCTTAGCAAATCGTTTAACGTTTATCACCCTGTATTCACATCGCGCTACCGCTTTAATTTCATCTTCTGATAATTCTGTCATTACGTTTCTAATGATGCCTTGTTGTGTGGTGCACGAGTATGGGATATACGCCTGCAAACCGTTCTGCTTCCAGACTGAGCTTTGAATCATAGAATTGGCTGCTATTACCGATTTCACCTCAATTTTGACACGGTTACGGCCTGCTGTAGTTATCTGTAATATTTGATTATTTGTATCACGGCAGAGGGAGTTAATGAGGCGACCTATAGCCATTGGATGCAGTCTACTGATGTTTTTATCGACACTTTCTACAATCACATAATAGGGCCCTAGGTCATAGTTTTCATATATCACTGGCGTTGCGCTATTTACCTGTTGATCATGGCTGACTGTTGTGGTTGTAGTCTGGTTTTGCTGTGTGTCTAGCTGGTGACGTCTCCATACTGATGTCTGTAGGTTTCGGCTGTTCTGCTGTTCTTGGTACTTTGTAGTTGCAGTTGTTGCTGATGTCTTCGATTGTTGGTGTGCTGGGGCGTTTCTGGGCTGCAGGTGGGGTCGTTTCTTCCTCTCCTACAAGTCGTAGTTCCTGTTGTCTCGTTTGGTCAATGGTAAGATTAGCAGCAAAAGATGGTACATTGACGGTTTCGAATGACGATTGTATGATGTTTCTCGTTTCCCTTCCATCTTCACTTGTGTTGTGATGTAGGGATGGCACTTGACTGTCTAAGCTATCTTCTGTTGCAATGTTCACGTTACCTCCATTATATAAAAGTATGTGCGGCGTCGGCTGTACCTGTTCGTAGCCGCCTTCACCACACTGGCCACCATACATGGCGGCCAATGTCACTTAACACTTATATTAGTTGTTTCTTGATTATCAATTCACTTTTCTTGTCCACCACACGAAGTTGAAAACTGTTTATGTTGTTGGCACTTGCCGTCGAGTCAACCCGCGATCGCGCACACTACTTCCTCGTATCGGAGGCGATGTTACCCGTACGACGGTCTGCTCACGACTGTGCATGTGGGAGTTAGCACGCAAGAGAGAGCAAAGAAATAAAATAAGGCTAGATAGTATGAAGTAATGCTCTTGGACAAAATTGTCATAATACATCGTTATTCGTCTGAAAGCAAAGTGGCAACCATCTGAATAGCTCAATCTTGGACAGTCCACTCCATTCCCATGAGGCACTGTGTGCTGCCACAGGATGCGGAAGACAAAGTGGAGACGGCTGGTGATGGATGCGGCAGAAGCAAGGGCCAGCTTGCTAGAGACCATCCAGCTACCGCTCGTGGCCTTTCTGCCACGCAAGAACAAGCTACAGGTAACCCACTCGCCTGCTTCGCTGCTGTGACTCGCTTTGTGTGTGCTGTCTCTGCCGACAGACCGTCTGCTCACAACCAGAACCGTGAAGCCATCAACATTTATTTGCGTCCGCAAAATCTTTTACCATTGCTGCAACTTTCTATGCTTTTGCAGTTTATGCTCTGCAGTTGGCTGTTTTGTAAAGTGGTGTGCTGATTTGTTTTATTCGCGTTTCTCTGTACAAAATTCCAGCGATGGCTTCCCGACACACTTGTCTTGCATTCTCCGAAAAAAGGCTGATACGTTCGGAAGACATCCCATACTATTTTTGACAATTTCGTCATATATTATAGTGACACGTTTGCTGTGTGTTCGATTCCAGAAATTTAAACCTCAGACTGAGAAAATTATGTCACGTCATTTACAGAGAATGGCGTTAGACCTCTGCCTGCTTATCTTGTGTATGATTACGGGGTTTTAATATACCGCGTATCGCTCTGCGCGATTATTAATATTTGCTGGGTTCTCGAATTTGTCGACGACGGACGCGATGTGTGTTTAGCGTTATAACCGCTATGTCTCCTTTCTCGCCTTTCCATTATCGATTTTAGCAAAATGTTTGGGATTCAAGTTCACTGTATCCTAAATCTTTTAATTTGTTGCAGGAATGCATTTAGCAGTGTGAAATATCTTTTTGTGTAACGTGGTATTCTGTGAGGAAGAAAACCGTTATAATCACTTCATCCGGAATGTTTAGTGTGCAGTCGTGAAGTATCATTAAATTAGCATGAGTCTGCGTAATTTTAAAAGTACCTTCAGATTTCGTGGGACTTAACTGTTCAACTTCTTGCTCCTCTCGATCTGTATGGTTGGAGTACGATCCTTATTCGTAAAATCAGTAGCTACGAAAATCACAACGTTACATTTTACCCATTATTTACATCCGTAGTAGATTTAATAATTGATAAATCTGAAACTAAATGATGCAATTATGCCATTATCTTAAATCTTCATAGATGCGTCAAAAAACTTCTTGGTTTGTATTTTGTGATAGTGATGTCTTGAGAGAATAATGACATAAATGTTAGTTTAGATGTTTCTTGATTTAGATAACGGTTAAATAGTGGTGCAATTGTTATGTTTTTGGCACCTACCAGTACAATTTTTTGTTTTTGGTGTTTAAAATGTGTGTATCAGAGACGGATTTTAATATTTTCAATTATAAATTGTGGGAGAACAAGATAATGTAAAAGAATGTAAGACATCATTTGTTTCATGTTGACACATAGTTTGAAATCGTTTACTCACCGCAGCAGCGGAGTTTTGGGTTGTCACATATTGTTTTGCAGCTCCGTGGAGGCAGATCAAGCGCTTAAAACCTTAATGGTCCTCTCGCTTTGTTGCCTCTAGTGCGGTTTGCTTGCTCTGTAGGTTATAGCGCTTGTTGGGCGATCCGCAAAACGTCCCAGAATCAAATCCCGGTCGGCTCTTAAATTGACCTTTACACCCAACATAGCTTTGCTTTGTTCGTAATGGTCAGTCTCGGGTTATATCTTTTTTACACGCTAGGATTACGGGGAAAAAATGATGTGCAGCAAGGAGTTCATGTATCTCCTACCCTAGCCATTGAATTATGATATTTATTCAACATTTCATTGAAAAATAATAATTCTATGAAATTGTAAAATAACTGCAATTTTGAATTTAAAATTATAGTTGTACATATTACGATTACTTCAGTTTCAGCGAAGTTTTATGATATGAACGAAACATTAGTTCATTTGAGAGAACAAATTGATTACATTCCTTATGTTGACAATGCATTATTTATCTAAGTACTCCATTTTTATATCCGGCCAGAAGATGGTGGGAACTTTTGTTAGTCGAGACCGTATTTCTTAAGCCAAGAGAGAAGATTTAGCATAAACCTAGTCTAGTGGTTTATCTGCATTAAAACTAATCTGTTCGGTGTGCACTGCAGAACCTAACGGCACGAGGCATATATATAGGCATCATCATGGCACCTCACTTTTCTGGTCCTATTTTTACTGTCATTACTACTCAATTAGTCGATGACTTAAAAAGAAGGCTAGCTATCTCTATACTGGAATGGATGTGTTGTGGCCTTTACCAGCGTCTGACCGACGTATCCTGAGAGGATATAATGGTAGACTAATTGTTTAAAAGTCAACTAAGCTTAGTCAGGGACACTCCGGACGATATCTTTCGATGGAAATTACTCGGTTTCATGGAAAGTTTGGTCACGCGGCTATCACATCTTCTGGATTTTGATTCATGGTGGTTTATTAGCTCTTTCCAATCCTGATTAACTCCAACGTCTTGTGGACTATCAACCATTTGTCTAGAGACAGCAAAACTGGAAAGAATGTAATAAATATCCAAGTAGTTATCCTCCATGTTGGTGTTACACTAATCTCGCATAACAAGAACCAGGCTTTGGTTAGAGGTCCTTACCGTTTTGCTGAATTTACAAACTCAGCTCTCAGGGAAGAACTGCAGGGACGTGCGAAGGTTACTGGAAATTTTCAGACTCGGGGTAGCAGCAGTACTGGATTATGCTGCCTAAATGATTGCTTGATAGTTTCTAAAGTTATCCTGTTTATTTGAATCTAAGTTTAAAAAAAAAAAAGCCTATTCTTACGAAAAGCTGCATTGTGGAATGGAACAGCCCTAACTACTACCGTTGTTTTCCTTGGGTAAGAGTTCTTTTAATATACTTTGCCTCTTGACAAATGAAGCATACCATATATAAAAAGGTGATGTTTTAAAGTTCGCGTAGTCCATTTCAAAAGTTAGGGCCTGCACTTTGTGTATCGTAATAGCATGTGTGCCCGCCACCTGTTGTTATTGCGTAGTTGAACTTCTTAATGAAACGCTTCTCACTTACAAAGGATCATGAAACAAAATTCAAGAATAAGCTTAATACTGCTTTTACTATAAATTTTAATCACCGAAAGAATTCAGTTCATGCGATTTAAAACACGTTCCTATGGATAATGAAACCACGGTCGTGTATACATAAAACTTCAAATCGTTGTACTTTTTTTTACGACATATCTGCACTAACAGCACATTTTTGTTTTAGTAAACACTCTTCTGAAGCCTAGATTATTTGAACACATCTTACTTTAGCAGCGCAAATGTTTTTCTTGACCAGAAACAGGATTCACTCTCGGATTCACTCAGTTTTCAGTTATTTCTTAACTGCACGAGGTTTGAATGCTTGTGCTATAACTCGATTTTCGTGAATGTCCAGATATATCCATATGCACGCGTTCTTGGTTAAACATTAGCTTCCATTTGTCACAAGTTTACTAAGATACTGTGCAATTATCTTTGGTAGCTTTTTCTTTTTGAATAATAAAAATCTAATAAAAGCCAGCAAGTGAAGTTTTCCGGTGATGAGAACCCTCACAAATCGATTTATAGAAAAATCCCTAATCCAAAAATTACTGAACCCGCGATCGCGACCGAATAGTTGATCACCTTGAAGAAACGCTCCTGTATATGTCGCTTCTTCATTATCTATACTGTTATAAATCTGTAAGCAAGTTGTCTGCGTCTGTATGTTTCACATGACATCACTCAAAACTACCGCAGCAGTTTGGATGGTGTTTATAAATTTTTAAAGGTTATGGTCCAGATTAAATTCTACGAAAATGGCTTATGACTGTATAGGTTCTGAGGAGCGGAGCACGAAATTATAAACATTTCTATATAGGAGAAATATGCACTCAGATCACTCTGTATTTGAGATGAGTACACTTTTCGAGAAATATTGCACTACCATCGTGCGTGGAATCTGTTTTTTTTTTTTTATCATTTAGTTCTTCAATTTTGTCCACTAAAATAAACAGGAAATGGGAATAAAAAGTAGGATTCTTAAAACGAATAGTTCGTTTGGGAAATTTCATTATCAATTCGCATTTTACTAATACCCATGGAGGAAGGAATATATGGAATATATAAGAGACCTTCACCACGCACTGGAGTGAAGCCGGGTAGAGAGAAGTGGGGTGAGGAGGTCGTCATAATGGTCGGCCATAGAAACACGAGGAATAGGCACAAAACCCTCAAGGGAATCATACGACAACCGTGGCGCCGCAATTTGATGATGGATTATTATGTAACTCGACGAGACAGACTAAAAATGAAGAATATATATATATATATATATTAATATAATATCCTGCTTAGTTCTCGAGATATACTGTCTCAAAAGTGAGGTGATTTGGGTTGAAATTAGGAAGAAACATTTCGCCAAGGTCAAATTTGGTGTTAGATTCTTATGTAACACGACGAGACATATTGAAAATAAAGAATAAAAATGTTCGAAATATCGCTTAGTTCTCGAGATATACTATCTCAAAAGTGAGGTGTTTTAGGTTGAAATTCAAAAGAAAAATATCCCCAAAGTCAAATTTGATAATAGATTCTTATTTAACACGACGAGAGAATTTGAAAGTAAACATAAAATTTTTCTATATCTCGTTTAGTTCTCGAGATATGCTGTCTCCAAAGTCAGAAGCTTAAATAGGAATAGTATACAATGTGATATGTTGTGTCACTAACATGGTGCTTATGAAATTACTAACAACTAATAATAAATTCTTTG
Organism: Vandiemenella viatica; assembly: GCA_031002005.1. Taxonomy (NCBI): domain Eukaryota; kingdom Metazoa; phylum Arthropoda; class Insecta; order Orthoptera; family Morabidae; genus Vandiemenella; species Vandiemenella viatica. The sequence goes on from CM061920.1 coordinate 144,488,882, forward strand.
TCTCTTCTGGTACAGACTGATTTCAACCTACCCACATTTCCATTAATATTGTCGCTACAAAATCAAACTATGTAGACACACCTGACACTTGAAATGCATCGCGAACAAAATTTCGGGTAACAACAACGTTTGCTTCATCACGTTTCATGGTTTGCACAGCTCAAATTATCACAATTAATTTCATCGTACACTTTCAGTGTAAACTGAACTGGACTAAAGCATGCAGAATACCATATTCATTGTATTGCGATGTAAACTTGATCCGCATAAATTAGACTTCCAACACCTGTTTACAATAAGGCTAGCCTTTTATATGCAAATTAGTAACATATGCTGATTGTCTACAATACACCAACAAATATTTGAGGACGACATTATTCTCTTGAGAGCAATGAATAAATTTATAACGATAGGCCCTAATGTTGCAGTTACCTATCAGACACTTCAAGAACAATAACTACAATGTGTCTTAGTTATGAAACGTTATTCCAGGTTGTTTCCTATCTTGTCTGTTTGTGCAACCACATGCAACACAACTTGGCATTATAGAAAATTTATTTTATTTAAATGTGCGAAAATCTATGTAATTGATAAACTAATAGTTCTGAAGTATGAAATATAAATTTTTCTTAAATTTAAATTTTTAAAGACGTGTCTGAGGGGAAAAGTAAAATGGTGATCATATATCAACTAGCTTCGAAGCCCGTCAGAGATGAAAGTTTGAATTCAATGGCCTGGCAATTTATTTTATGCTGTTGATTAATAAAATAGAATTGTTATTAAATAATGTTTATAACCCTGGTTTTGTAATGTAGTTTTAGGTACAGTAATAGTTTATATCGTCATACAGTTGGAACTTCTTACGTGCTGCTTGATGACAGCAATATGGAACCAATGAAATTAAAAATTAACTAGGAAGCCTAGAACCTTATGCTGCACTGAGTAAATTATAGGAACAATCCAACGTGCCTTATGCATGTCAGAATCTACTCTGGTTCAAACTGCATTTCAACCTAACTACATCCTCTATTTAATTTAATTTAATTGCAATGGTACTAAAGCTCTGGTGGCAATTTCCCTACACACCCAATTTTTCCCTTTCCAGTACGCACCAATTTTTGCAATCTACATATATTTAAACTCCTAATTCTTTCAACGTTTTTGGTAAATTATTTATAATTTCACTTGGTAACTTATTCCAATTCCTGATCTCCTTAACTACTAAAGAAAATCTTCCCACACCCTTATGCCTGATATCGAATACCAGCTTACGGTCATGGTCATCTTTTCCCTTCCAAGCATTAATCCGAATTCTTAAACCAATATCTTTCCACACCTCATCCCCAATATACACCTTGTACACTCCCATGACACTCTTCACCCTCTTCCTGACTTCCAATGAATCCCATTCCAGCTTTTTTATCATATCAGTTACTGATTGTGTTCTGTGATGATATCCAGAGACAAATCTAGCAGCCCTTTTTTGCACCCCCTTCAACTCCAGTGTTTGATACACAAAATGTGGGCCCTATACTACACCACCCTTTCAAGCAATGGTCTGACCGAAGTTTTGTAAGCCAGTTGCTTTATTTCTGTGGTACCTCACCTCATCACTCTCTCCTACAAGTGTAGGATTTTGAAACCTTTTCCTACTATCTGTTCAATGTGTCATACCCAGTTGAGCTTGTTATCAAATGTTATGCCAAGATATTTACATTTCAAGTCTTCAACAAGCAATTATTTCCCCACCTTTTAGTCATAATCAACCTTTAGTTTTTTACCTGTGTATCTAATAAACTGACTTTTCTTTGCATTTATCTTCATCCAATGTTTAACAACCCAGTTAGCTATCGTGTTCAGGTCATCTTGCAGCTGTTCACAGTCCTCTGAAGTTTTGATCCTGATAGGTAGCATTATATCATCTGCAAATAGCCTAATTTCTCTACAAATATTGCTGTCTGAAAAATCATAGCTACTTTCGCATTCACATTAATACATTCACTATATCTCGATCAAAAATTGACCAGTTGGAATTACTTACATGCGGCTGAAATATTGACTGCAGTAATATGGCGTCAATGAAAGCAGATTAAATTATAAATAATTCTTAGAGAACTTAAATGATATTACGTAATATTAGTTTTAATCCATGCAAATTTCTATTTTAAAACAGAAATAATTGATTGAATCAACATATAGTAAAAATAAAACCAATATTCATCAACAAATAATTTTACTTTTTAAAAGAATAAATAATACTGAAATTGAATTTTGTTATAGAATGTAAATAAACGTTTATTACTATTACTGTTATTATTATTAAACAAAACTTTAATGCTATAATACCCTCCCAAGAAGGGGAAGTCGCGGATAACTGCTAATAATAATAATAAAATCGTAATTATTGTGTTGTAAATGAATTTTACTTGAGAGAGACCCTGACAGGCCCATTTTTAGATCCATAAATCCTCTAACCCAGTGTTTTTCAATATTTTGAATACGTGGTTCCTTTACAAGCAAAAAAAAAAAAAAAAAAGACATATTTAATTTTTTTCTGATGAGAATACTTCTGATCGAGAATTCAAATGTTGTGCATGATATCAGGGGCAGGGGCGGATCCAGGATTTTGTTTTGGGGGGGGCTTGGCTTGAGTGAATTTTGGTTCAGAGGGCTTGCGTTCAGGGGATTTTGGTTTTGGGGGGGGGGGCTTGAGTCGGGAAAAATGTAGTATTTATAGCCTCCTCGGGCCTCAAATCCGTAGAGCTAAAAAAAAAAAAAAAGGTCTCAAAACTACAATGTCAGGGGCGGACCTCGATACGTTTGGGGGGGGCTTGAGCCCCCTAGCCCCCCCCCTGGATCCGCCCCTGGTCAGGGGCATTCTGCAGACAGAGATATATTCTGAACGCGGTGGCGGGAGGCGAGAAGGAGGGGTCGGCGTCCATACAGGGACAGTTTGTTTTTGTTCACTGAAATCAATTGCCCGAGTACGTCAGCGAATACGGACTAGCTTCGCTGTGAGCGAGGAAAAAAAGTGGAGTTCTCAAAAGATCTGCACAGCCCTGCACGGCTACTGCTAAAGCAAACCAAAATCAAAATAAATAGACTTTATGACGACAGTTACCTGAAATATGGTACAAAGAAGAAAAATGTTCTAATTAGAAAATGATTTGATTCTTTGCGTCTCAAAATACAACCACATTCATCAATTTATTAAAAAATAAACAGTCTGAAAATTTTGCTTTTTAAATTTATCTGGTTTGTGGCCGCGACCTTCCTGGGAGTCGCGACTCGCAAGTTGAAAAACAGTGCTCTACGCCATTATATCCATCGAAATTAGAAATGTTTTCAGAAAAAAAAGGATCGTATAAAGTAGATGATAATAATAATAATTACAGTAGTAATAGCAATAGTTGTTGCGCTAGAATTGTTATCTCAATATTACTTCTGCACGGCCAACGTTTCTGCTTGCCTAGTATTTTAAGTATGGTTCTGGACAAATTTCTGTAATCATCAATCCTATGTTACAATATTTTTTCCATTTTATCCTCGAAAATATGTTTTTCAATAGCAAAACAAAATTTTGTAAAAGATATTGATGAAAAATAAAGCTGTACTTAGGTGTTAAAAAGAGAAAGAATCGTTCATACAGTGTGCTATCGCACATGATCGATTCTCCGACGTCAATTTCATTTGGGGATAGGGAGAATAATAATCTTCATGGACTGAAAATGTGGTTGCGTACTTTACGATAAATGTCATAATCGTGTCTGCCGTACAGGTAAGTCCCCGGAGGGCGCCTTGCCGTCTGCTTCAGTTGTCCGACCAGACGGTGCGCGGTCGATACGGCGCGCCCCTCGCAGATCGATGAGGACTCGACTCACACTAGCGAGGGTTGCTTTGTCTGTCTCTCACTCTCTATATACGAACAATTTCGTTGAACACGTGCTATATGTTTGAATAATTGCTGTATGTTTTACTTAACGTCCGTTGGCAACGGTAACCACAGCTAGTTCTTAATTTCGCCGTATATAGTGATACACATGACTGAAACTTTTTTTTTCTTCATTAATTAATAATTGCGATAGAGCTAACTCTCGGGTGGCAATTCCCCAGTCATAAATTTACCCATTTTTTTTATATATATATATATTTTTTTAAATTTATTTTATAACTGGAATGTTAAATTCCTCCCCCATTTACTATTATAATTTACAAATTTTAATTTGACATGACTGAAACCTTTCAAGAGACCGTTTCATATCTAGAAGTAATTTTGAGTTTTCTTCCTTTTTATTAAAGAAAATCACGGTGTTTATACTTCTTTGGGCTGTAAAAGTTTGCAAAACATAATAAATTCTCCACGAATAATGAGATAAAACAAATCTGAATTTGAACATCAAGAAGTAAATATTCTAACTACAGCCAAAAATGATGCAAGAAAAATCAAGGTCGGCGATATGGAAATTGAATGTAATATAATCTTCCGAGGATCATAATTTCATCACATCTGACAATCTGGCGAAGAAATTACCTAACTCGATAATTCCAATGTAATGCTATCAATGAATGTGATCATAAAAAGGAAATACTTCAGTATAGTAACAGAAGTCTGGGTGTAAGCACTACTTCACCATTTGGGGTTTAATTAACTATTATTAGTTACATTAATTGCCACTATGTTGCTACTGGTACCTTCTTCTTTCTGAAATCAAATGTGAAATGATATTCAGGAATGTTATAAATTTTTCATGAGATATGCGCCATGTCTCTTATGCTTTCTTTTTCTTTCTGATGGTTTGACTGCAGTCTTTGATCTACTTCAAGGGTCAAGTCTACTGCTGATTTTAAATCCCAACATCTGCTAGAGAGACTAATGAGGGAATGTATCGATATTAATAATGAAAATAAATTTGACAGAAACAAAAGATGCTCATTTGTAATTTTTTGCATATTGAAGATAATGACACATATTAAACATTTTTGGCTGTTTTTATAAATATCTTCACAAGATTAACACTGCATCACAATTACTCCTCATTCTTCCCAACATTTTGACCAAGCGTACGGTCATTTACACGGGACATAGCTTCCTCCTGAGTCCGCTAAACTCTGTAGCAAACTCTGCAGGAGGCTAAGCCCCTGAAGATGACCTTAGGCTTGGTCGAAATGTTGGGAAGAAGAAGGAGGAGCATTTGTGATACAGTGTTAGTATCGTGAATATATTTATAATAGTATGGCGGCTGCGAAAACAGCAAAATCTTTTATAACTTTTGGGTATTAATCCTTCGTCAGCAGAAGAAGTGGGCAATTTGTATGTTGATGTGATCCTACTGTCATGTTTGGTAAGTGAGACTTCCTTCCTCTCACCTCACTTTTTTATATTAATAGTTTCACATATCATCATTTATCACTTTGAGAACAATGACCATCTTGTTTGTATGACAAAGAATATAAAGCTTATATGTTGCTGGTTGCTTATGTCTGACTAATGCCATATCAACAACCATTGATGTTAACTGTCTTTTCTATTTTTGTTTTTGTTGTGCTTTGTGTGTATTAAGCTATGTATTCAAAGTCAAAATGTGTGTCATACCCAATAACCAGGCATAGATGTTTACCGTGGAGGGTGTTATTCCTCCAAATGTCCCTTCAAGATGAAATGGGGTTTCTAATTTCCTTATTCAGTGTGACAATGAGTGATGTTGTTTGAATCCAGTGTAAAGGGTTGTGTGTGAGATATAAAAGAAAGAAGAGAGTTAAGTTCAGCACTAGCTCATTCATGCGTGTTGTGAAAGACATCTAGGGGTCTGCTGAGTTATACATTTGTCTCCATCTAATGGTTGAATATCCATCAACAGTGTCGCATACACTCACTCTTGAGGTTGTGGATATAACTTGAGACTTTGGCACACACTCTGCTGGTGAGGAACCATTCACCACATCCTAACCTGGTAGCCTGATGATAATAATTTCTTCCACCACCAGATCTCAAACCAACTAGCCTCATGTCATGTGTCAGATATCATCATGGTCCTGCAATGACCTCAGGTGGGTGCACAGCTACCTATTACTAAATAAATAAAATTGAACGATTTAAAAGCAACATGTTATCCGACATGACTAAGTGGCAGAATTATGAAAGATTTGAGATAGGGCTATTAGTCAATGTCCTCAATGTACCTACAATGCAGTAGAGCTATAATCCACTTAAGACAGAATTAATTGTCACTGCTTCAGCAGTCACTTACCGGTACTGTCTACATAATAAAATATCTCTGGCATTTTTTCAAAGATGAGCAATTAGTCTCCAAAATTCCTCCAGTTAAATTCACAGTATTCTAAGCCAGTTTCCAACTACTGTGTGAATCATGGAACTGTCTGTTCACTCTAGGTGGAGTATTTGTGTTGTTTTTTTTTTTTTAAATATTTTTTTAAGAACTTGAATCTGAATATTGGTACTAAATCTTTTGTGTGGTTACAGTATTGTCACTATTCACGAAATATCACTGAAAGTGACCACAAATCTCTGCCGGAAGTGAAAATATCTCCTTGTTTAACACGTGTCACTATTTAACCTTCTTAACATTTCTACACATGCATGTTCATGTTTGGCAATTTGACATCCTTCTGTTCGGTCAATTATTTGTTATTAAGATGACATGCTCAGTTTGTAAATGTGTATGGCAAGTTTTATTTGTTGTTTATACTTGTGATTTCTCAGGAGGGTGAGCTTGGAGCAGCAGGACTGGCCTCCATGGAGACACTTGATGATAGTGGCGGTGGCACTCAGGATGATGGAATGGAGAGTGTGAAATTAGATATGGATGTAAGTCTGGTTTGTGAACCCACTATACTAAAATTTTATTTTTAACTTTGCAAGAAAATGTGTACTGGATATACATACGTACTGCACAGTTACATAGTGTGTTTGATTCATATAGGATATTAAAAGCCAAAATAAATATCTAATTTTACAGATTTGTATCTAAGAAATGCCTTTTTAATTTCAATAAAAATAATTGCTGGTTGAAGCATATAATTATAAGTCACTTTGAAATAATTTAATAAAAACTTTGTGATATAAATGAGTATGGACAGCAGTAAAGAAGAAGAGTAAAAGGTATTTTGAAAAAGATTGCAGAGAATATGATAATAGCTGAGATGCTTAGCAGCTGGATTGATGAGACAATTATGGATTGTAACAAGAACAAATGGAGAATTAAATGATGAGTGAATACAAGCATACTGGAAAATTAGAGTCACAGGATATTACGATAGAGCTGTGTAATTTTTTTTTTAAGTAAAGTGCCTGGTATGTATATTACTGCCACATATTATTATTATTATTACTCTGTGATTCACTAAAAGTTTATGGTGGTGGGTGCATTGCACCTATCTGAAAGAGTAATAGTTTGGAAAGGATATACGAGATATGGCAGGAGGCGCCCATCGGCTAATGTGAGGAACCATCCCAGCATTTGCCTGGAGCGATCTGGGAAAACTATGGAAAACCCAGATCAGGATGGCTGTAGTGCTTTATCGAAAGCTACTCCTGTCGGATTTTAAGTTTACTCGCCCGGTAAATCCTTTCTACTCCATTCCCTAATCCCTCGTGGGAAAAATGAGTACAGAAATGAATCGGATCTGGCCCTGATTTCTCTTATCTTATTTTTGCAGTCATTCTGAGATATGAATGTTGCTGGTAGCAATATTTGTTTGCTGTCATTCTGAAATATGTCAGTCGTGAATTTTTCAATTAGCTTCTGTCGAGAGCAACGCCTTCAGTTTTCCAGGTCTTCCCAACCTAACTCCTTCAACATCACACTTACACTTTCTCTCCAACTGTATACACCTGTCATGGATTGGGCGGCTTTTCTTTGGAGCTTCTCTAATGCCTCCATTAAGGCGGCATCCATTAATTATGTGAGGTGAAATAGGGGAGGAGGGTCTGGCAAAATCTCACCAAGGGGGAGGGGGTCAATGGAAATGTCACGTTAGGTTTTTGAAATTTTTGTTGGAGTGTAGAGCTTAAAAAAAAGGATCTAGAAATGACGCAAAAGTCGATTTTATGGGGGTATTTTGTCGAAACGTGGAGGATGTAACCGGCTTCAGAAGGGTGAAACCTAAGAAAAAAGTTCTCAAAAAGTTGTGAGGGCGATTTCTAGGGGGGAGGGATGGGGGGGGGGTGTCGTACCACATCTCATGCTCACCAAAGGGGGGAGGGTTCTGGCAATCTGAAAAAACATCTCACATAATTTATGGATGCCCCCTAACCCCTTTTGATGGGGACCCCATACAAAACAACAATATTCTAAGTGAGGGTGCACTAGTGACTTGTATGCAATCGATTTAACTTCCGGAGTGTACTGGTTTAAATACAACCTATAAATCGGAGCATATGATTTCCTTTGCCAATTACATTCTCGATATGCTCATTCCACGACAAATTATTATGAATTGTTACATCTAGGTATTTAGCGGAATCTATCGTTCTAAGGACAGTACCATTAATTGTATATTCAGAGCTAATTGGTGTCACCTTTATACTTACATGCATGACTTGGCACTTTTTAGCATTTAACTCCAACCACCAGAACTAAATCAACCTGTGATTAATAATGTGGTACAAGTCGTGAATTAGAAATGCAAGGTGCAAGTTGTGTTTCGTAGCATTGGCCTTTTCTGAAGCCATGTTGATTTGACTGTAAAAGCTCACCTTCATCCAAAAACTGCACGACATTTGAATAGATAATATATTCTAAAGTCCTGCAAAATATTGAGGTTAATGAGATCGGCCTATAATTTTGTGGATCATTAACATTCCCTTATTTAAACACCGGATTTACGATAGTGGTCTTCCATTCGGCTGGTATTTTTCCTTGATTCAAGGAGGCAGTATATAATTTCATCAAATATGTCACAGTTTCCTTTGTTTGCCTGATCCAGGAGCCTTATTGGTTTTTACATTCATAAGCAGTTTAGTTATTCCATCGACATCAAGAACGAGATCATTCATAATTTTGTTGGTATGATTGTTAAATATCGAATTCTCCTCTGAGTTTTCTGTCATGAAAGCTTTTTTTTAAATATATTATTAAAAATTTCTGCTTTTCTATGCTTTTTTCTGATAATTCCCCATTTTCCTTAATCAGTGACAGTATAACCTAACGAGAGCCTCTTATTACTTTGACATAAGACCAGAACTTTTTTGGATTAAAAAGACATTGTACCATACCCGTAAGTATTATTTGGTTAAAGTTTGCAGCATCCCAGAGGACTGGAAATGTGCCATAATAGTAGCAAATTTCACAAGGGTGGGAGGACAAATAGGGTTGAGAACTACAAACCCATTAGTTTGACTTTCAGTGGTGGACAACCTATATTAGGAAAATCTGTAAAGAAAAGAAATGGTTTGTAAGGAAGCAGCATGATTTAGAAGATTCATGTGAATCTCAGTTAATAGGTTATTTATGAGATATTTCAGATAAATTGACTAGGTAGGGCAAGTAGATAGTATGGTACTGAATGTTTTATTTGACTGAATTAACCATGGTAAGGTTGGGGAGAAGGTTAAGGCCATTGGGATGAATCAAGCTGTGATTTACTGGGTGTACAAATTCTTAAGAGGAATGAAGGAAGCAAAGTGTCAAAGTGGGTAATGCAATATCAAGGGAGGTAGATGTGAGATGTTGGAGAAGAAAATAAGAGGATGTACCATGGAAGTAAGAGAGCTGGATTATAAAAAGTTGGCCAGGCCCTTGATGTAATATTGTGTGATGAGATGAAACCCATTCTATAGGTTTCAAATGCTGGAATTGATGGTGATGCAGAGGAGGGCAGATAGAATTGAACGTGGATATTACCAAAGGAAGAATTCAATAACTGAAAGGACAAAAGATTTGGGTTGCAAGTCATTACAGGATAGAAGGTGAGTGAAGGGAATTGTGGTCATGTACAAGATAGAAGATTCAGAAATAGCGAATGGAATCAAAGAGAGGATCGTGACAATAAAGTATCAATCAATTTCAAACACAAGGGAGTATAAAATTTTTAGTTTGTAAGTAGGGGAGTGGAAGACTGAAACAAATTACCTAAGGAATTAATTAATAATATACCTTGGACTGTGAAGGACTTTAAGGCAAAAATATCATAATTAAATAGGGAATCTAGGGAAATGGCCACTGACACATTAGCTCCATCACAATTAATAATAATAATAAAAAAAGAAGAATTCTTGAATATAGTTTAAAAATGAATTGTTTTAGATTTGTAGTCTTATTAAATTACTGTGTGATAGTTCAAATGTTCTGTAAAAGCTATTAATCAGTCTTTTAAGAAAGATGTGATTTCATCTTAAATGAACTATTATCTTTAAACAGCACTTACCAGAGAACCAGAAAAATAATTCACTTGCTGTAAGTGAATATTTTAAGGAATTTTAACAAAAATAAAAAGGTATAAATATATAGAAACATAAAATAGCAATCCTCATTCTGCTAAAAGAAGCAATTTTCCAAACATAAAATGTAGAAATCTCTCATCACTGATGCCAAAACATTGAATGAATTAGTTACGGTCTAAATTCAACAATGTTTGTATCAACTGCTTGGATTCATAATTGCAAGAGCACAATAAACTTTTGATAGCATTTTCTAAAAGCAAAATTGTACCAAAAAATTAATATAAAAGATTATTTGACCACTTGTTCAATTTTACTTCAATTCCAAATGAGATTAAATCAACTGAACATGAGAGCATTGAAGTTATGTTATTGCACTACCTTGCTTTTTAAACACGTATGAGATATTTTGACTTCCAGGGAAGAGCATATAAATATCAGTTGACATCTGGAAACATTAGTTGCATGATTCCATATATATATATATATATATATTGCATACATGCTGACCAATAAATTGTAAATGAACATGTATCTGCACAGACAGAATCTGAACCATGATTCTAAAATAATTTCTCAGTTCACCTCAAGAAGTTTGATTATTACTGTGGATATTTTGAACTTACTTATAAGGATCACCATATGAATGAACCAAAGATGAAACAAGAGGTAAGGGTGTGGATTGCACCAATGGTGGGAGGAGTAAGTTGACCAGTGATAATTGTAGGATAGAATCAACTCTGTGAGGGTCATTTGAAGTAAAATTTAAAAAAAAAGATATTTAAAAAATATACTTTCGATCTGTTTTAAGAGACAAAAGTATATAAATAAAATTAGATGTTTTATGAGGATTCATATCTCTATTAAAAGACGTTATATATCACAAAATGATTAATCTACATTACTACCATTTGTTTTAGGAAAAACCTGATCCAGAAAAATCAGGAGCTGAGGATGGTTCAAAGCAAGACTGGTTGCAAAGACTGAGAATGCTGTCAAAATTCCGACTCATTGTAGGTGAGTTCTCTCGCCAGAAAATATTAAAATTACATATTTCATATTCCATATGAGACAAAGTTAGAACAAGAAAAAGAACAATTTGGTGCAAAATGAGTGAGAAGTACTTATGAGTGGTTTTCTTATATTTATGTTTGTGTCTGTCATATTATGATGTAGAAGTATTCTGTAAAATAATATTAGTTACATTTTAAGTTAAGAAATTTAAATTGAAAGTAAGATAGCACAGAAAGAGATTCTCAACCAGTGAATGTTATGTTATTCTGATGAATAATTTTAAACTTAAACATTTTGTTATTCTGGTTCTTAACATTTTGTTTTTCTGCATCTTAACATTTTTTTGTGTCTTTGCCATCTTTAAATTATCTGTGGCAAGCAGTGGTTGTTTTATTAGACTAAGTTATCAAGAAACTGAAGCTATCACAGTGGTTGTCCTTGAAAATTTTTGTAAGAAATACATACACAGCATTTATACCCTGCAAGTTGGAAATGTGGGGGAGGGAGGTGACGTGACAGATGTGACCAGTGTGCATCTATTCAAATTAAACTGCTGTAGAAATGAGTGTTGGGTTCCATACAGGCAAATAGTTTGTGGTAAAATTTATGGCATTATTAATATGGGTAGAAAAGGTAAATAAACCCAACACTAAATCTTTGAAGGGAGGAGGGCTGCAGAAGAACCCCTACACAAACACACACACAAAAAAAAATATTGCAATACTCATATTTCAAGCAGTGCTTTTATTCATGAAATTAGAAACACCTGACAGAGCTCCCATGGTCAATACAACTACTACAATGGTGGTATTTGACTATTACGGCACAGTAGAGGTGGCAGGGGAGACAAACAATATCAGAAAAATAATATGTGAGGCAAAGAAATTAATCATGAAAAAATGGATATGTATGGGATTTGAAAAATATAAATACAGTAGATCTCCAATTATCCGAACACCGACTATCCGAATCGCTGATTATCCTAATTGCTTTTTAAATTATGATGAAGATGGTCAGCAAGCAAAGACTTTTATTTACAGTGCGGTACGTACATACTGTACTAATGTGTAGCACTTGTAAGTATGCCTAATATGTAAAAGCATTGCCTTTTCATTTAATTAATTAAAAGCTCTTTTTTTAAAAAATAGTTTTTGTCTCATTTTCAAAATACATACAGTAATTAATTAAAATAGACTCTTTTTCAGAAAAAATCCAGTTATCCAAATTTTTGATTATCTGAATGGGGTCTGGTCCCAGTTGATTCGGATAATTGTAGTACTACTGTAAAATGTAAAAGATGATAATAAAATATTTGTAATTAATAAAAAATATGTTGGAGAGAGGAAGATGACTATTATCTGAGATTGAGCTGAAGACCCCCTTCAGCAGTATGCAGTATGGGTTGGTAGGCCAATTCCCACCTGCAGAATTCAGATGGGCATGAGGTATCATGGAATACCTATGATGGTTCTGACTGTGGAACACTTACGTAGTTCATGTGAGAGTTTTTAACAGCAACAATGTAGTGTAGATTTTGTGAGGAAATTGTTGTCTGTGATAGATAACTGGTTCATAGTGAGGCCGATGTAAGAACTCTGGTGGTAGAGGCAGGTAAGCTGGCATATGAGGTGGGACATAGTACTGCTAGCATATTCTGTGATGGAGTTGGTTTTACAAGAGATGAGGTTACAATAGATTGTGGAGGGTACATGCATATTGTACGTTTTGAAATGAGGCCTATTACAAGAGAAGGAGCCATAGAGTGGTTTAGGAGTATTAGAGGGTTGGTATTTATGAACAAGTATGTTTTTAAGTTAAATGATCTGCTGAAGGTGAAGTTGGAAGTTATGTGTAGGATCAAATAGAGAATGTGGCTTATTTCCAGAACAGAAAGTCATAGCCAATGATGAAGAATTTAGTTTAGGGATTCTGGGCCATGATAGATCCGTGTAAGAAAGAAAGGATTATGGTTTCTCTTGGGTTGGGTGTTATAGCAAGATGGATAGTATCTGGCTTGGGATATCTGTTTACATACCAATTGCAGGGGATAGTTATGGGACCAAAGAACTTGTCGTAGGTTGTTGGAGTAAAGGATTCTTGTATAGAGAAGGTCCATCTGCCTCTGGTGACTTAGCAGGAGGGAAGTGAATATTTAGTGTGCTATAAGTGTAGATTTTGCAGGTTTGTTAGTTTGATCTGGATAGAGGTAGCCATTATGCTTTGGAAAAAAGGTAATGTGTGGTGAGAGTAGGACTATGTGAAATTTAAGTAGTCGATGCTGTACTTTGAAAACCTACACTCCACTGTCCACATCAAGTCAAAAAACAGCAACAATATCTATACTTTGATTTTTTGGTCTGAAGAATATTGTTAAATAAAAATGAAAATCATGTCTAAAGTATTAAGAAGGATAATTTACAATCTACAAGAACTATGTAATTATAATAAAAGTGGCAAGTTACAAGCAACAAATATTAGTTAAAAAAGGTCTGATGCAAATTTGTAGTCCATCCCCATTAATATCCTTTTAGATAATAAGAGTGAAAATATTTAGGAATTGCAGAACAGCATACATCAGCCCAATTAGAAAGGTGCTTGGCCAAGGTAAATTGCAGATGGAACTGGAATAATTAAAGACAAGTTAAAGTACTTTATGCTATGAAAAAGATTTACTTGAACTATGCTAGAATACTGTGAGGCCTTGTAGAAGCATTTTTATCTGTGAGGAAAATAAATTCAGATGGCCACATTGCACTTAAGGTTCTCCACATTGCACTTAAGGGTCTCCCAGCTGATAATGTGATACAATTTTATTTTATGAACTAAATGGAATGAGCAAAACATTGAGAAAGATATTTTGATAGAATACAGACAGAAACAAGATCATGAATAGCAATAAAAATGATAACATGAGGTTGAATATAACAATAGAAATATATGTTGAAGAATTAGAAGTTTCCATTATTCAGGAAGTAAAATTACATATGATGGGCTGAAGCAATAAAATGAGAAACATTTTAGTTTCAAACACTGATATAAAGCTGAAGTTACTTAACTCTCTCTCTCTCTCTGTATGTGCATGTGTTGTGTTTCATCATTTTATACACTGAAACTTGGAATGAGTAAAAGCCAGTAAGAAATGAAAGTGCATTATTCCAACTTTGGTGCTACAGATGGATCTAAAAATTTATTGTGGCAAGTAAAGCATGAAATGAACATATTCAGGAAATGATACATGAGAACAGGAGTTGTGTAAGGATATCACAGAAAATTTGGACATACCTATGTTACTGAAGGTATTACTTCATGGGGATGGAAGTAGCTCCATATCATTGGGTTGCATTGTGTCTGGACTGGGAATAAAACTGATATTACATGCTAAAGCAAAAGTTTTTTGGGATTCCTAATTTATTTTTAATTTGTTCCTATATTTCTGTCATTATTAATTCAGTAGAAGTTATTACTGTATTGCTACGTGAACTGCAAACCAAATATGTAGAACATCATAAAATTAAGGTTATGAGCAATATGTAATAGCAATTCTGTATAATTAACTAGCTGCAAAAAAATGAATTGCCAGAATATTGTATTCATACCATCATCTTTGACTGGCTCGATGCTAGTTATTGGTATAAAAGAAGTTGCAGGGTGGAAAAAAAGACCAACTAGATATGTTTGTTGAAATTACTGCAAAACTGGGTCAGAAGGTGGGATGGAAGTCTTTGGAAGTCTGAAGGCAGCTGAAAGGTGCTGGACGAATAGACGATGAAAAATTGGATGGATATAGCAGAAGAATCAGGAGTAAAATGTGGAAGGAAGAGATGATCTTGACCACATGATGGCATTTGATTTCTAATACAAGAGAGTGGGAAAATTTTGTTTTGTTGTGAAGGAATCAGGCACTGAAATAAGTAACCAAATGTAACTCTGAAATTATTTCAGATTAAAATTTGTAAAGGCAGGTATTTATATAGGTTGTCCAAATACCCTTAAATAGTTAAGCGGAAAAATAGTCATGAAACATGAAATTTAATAAAAAGTATTTTGAAATGAAGAGATAGTACACAATAAAAATAAATGGAGGATGTCAAAACCATGACAACAGAAAAATAAATATAATTGAGAATGTAAAAATTAATACAAAATCTCATTAGCAAATATCAGTTAGTTCACTGCTATATTAAGCAGCCTTATGGCTCTGTGATTAAGGTGTATGACTATAGATCAAAAGACCTCTGGTTAAAATCCATGTCGCAGTGGGACTTTTTATAGGTGCTTACTCTCACCTTTGACACAGCTCACAGCTTGCTGTGCAATGTGATATACATCAGATAGCTTCCATTGATTCAGATTCCATGTTAAACTGTAGGTACTATATACAAAGAAGTATCAGTGGGATAGGTTAGGAGGAAAGGCCACCCTGTCTCCAATTTAAGGCTAAGTATACCTCCGTTGGGAGGATGTAACCAATCTTCGGGTTGTACAGCAAGCTCAGGTTTTAGCACACTTATATTACTACTTGTTGTATTATTGTGGGGGTGATAAAAATTTGAATGATGTCCTTACCAACACGAATTGAACAAGCATTATAAGGCAGACTTCTACAGTCATTCCTGGCTATGAACAGTCTTCCTGCATGTTTCATGGTATTGTACTTAATGACTATAATTAAATCACAATTTTAAATATCATTAAAAAATTTTTTAAAAAATAAAATAAAAATTAACTAATAGTAGTGATATTAGTCCAGAGTCTGCACTGAGAAAAGTAATTTGGAAATAAATTACCTTAACTGTATGGGGAAAGGTAGTGTGACAGTTGAAATTATTGAAACCACTGATGAAATATACCCAGAGCCTTCCAGTGAATTTGCAGTTTCACTGTTAAGAATACACGGAAATCATGAATAAATTAAAAAAAAGAAAAAAAAAAAAAAAAAAAAGGCTTTTCAGTTGGAAGAGTCATGGAAATTTTGCCACTTAGTTTTTATTTCCTTTTTGACAATGATTATGTTCACATAAAATCTTCTTTTAATTGTTTTAGGAGGAGTCATGCTGTTCCTTGTTTTGCTGATTATAATTGTGGTGATTGCCGCCTCAGGACCAAGACGAGGACCACCCACACCATCTCTGGTCGATGGCATTTATGTCCAGGCTGTTACAGGGTGTGGTCCTGTACATGGGTATGTGCCAATATAATATGTGAAAACAGTACCTTCTTTTAATAGCTCCGAATTCTAGGAAAATAGTAAAAAAATTTTAAAAGAAACTTGACCAAATACCCTTAAATAGTTAAGCGAAAAAATAGTCATGAAACATGAAATTTAATAAAAACTATTGACTATTGAATGTCAGACAATTTTTCCTATTATATTTAGAGTCACTAGTTTAGCAGAATATAACAAATTTTTCATTCCCAAGTGTCAGATGTTTTAGAAATTAAGTAAAGATATAATGTTTTAGGCTGAGATTTATTTAAAATAAAGAAAAAGAGATATGACATTTGAAATTTAAAAAAAAAAAATTAGAAAATCATGTAAATTACATATGTCAGTAAGAGCTTTGCAATATAAACATAAAAATTGTCTGTTACTATGGAACATTTATTTCAAATCGTATAGAAATATTATAAGTTGTAGTGATTCAATTTTACTAAAAATCATCATATTAATGAATTAACAGTTACACACAACAACATTTGCATGAACTGTTATTGAACATACTACAGTTTTTAAACCAACATGATAAAAAATTACTTGATCTGGAGCATCTGTGGCTCAGGGAATAGAAATTATTTTTGCACCAACAGTCTCCACTGTAACTTCATTCATCCAAATAATACAATTCTACTTGTACTCTGAAATCACAATAAACATTTTGACTGTGAGAAGTAAATGGATACAAATTTGTAGCCTTTTTTAGTTTATCCCTTAGCTTATTAAAGTCACATCAAAATAAAAAGTACCTTACTCCACTCATGGGACCATGGTCTGAACTTTGAACAAGACCCCATCAAAATCCTACAAATAGCTTTCATACCAATATCAATGAAAAACATTATATTTCTCTTCAAATTTTTGACTTCTCATCAAAATGAAACATATCTTACTTTAACAGTGGGACCAAGCTCTGTACATTGCTTGAAACAAAATAAAAATCTAACCAGTAATTATTCTGTGAATCATGTTCAAGAAAAAAAATACATTTATGAGCTATACCATGTCACATCTAAATGAAACTCATCCTATTTTAACCACAGAACTATGTGCTGTACATTCATCAAACATGTTCAAAATTTGAGTAGTAGATTTTTTGTAAATTGCGTTAAGCTAAAAATCATTTTATTGCTCAGATTTTTTACGTTCCTTCAAATTTAAACATGTCTATTCACTCACTGGATCACAGACTATATATTAATCAAAACTCCATCAAACTCTGACCAGTAGCTTTGTGTGATTAACATTTAACAAAAAATTATTCAAAATTTCTCATTCTTTTGATGTAACATAAAAATTAAACATGCACTACTTTATCAAGGCAACAAAATGTTTGACATTTATCAAAATCCAACCAGTATTTTTTGAGTGAATCATACAAGTCAAAAATGAAACTAACTAGGTAAATTTCTCAGTTTGTCAATATCACATTAAAATCAGACATACAACCAAGGCTCATATATGAATCAAAACTCCAAAAAGTACTTCATGCGTGATTCATGTTCAATGGCTATTTATCCAAATTTATCATTTTTTGTCATCTCTGAATGAATCTTACTTTATTTTACCTACTGAACCACGCGCTGTACATTAATCAAAGCCCTATCAATATTTTCTCACTAACCACATTCAACAAAAAATTTATATTAACTTTATAAATTTATCAGTTTTCCAACATCACATCATTAGAAAATATACTCTATTTTATCTGCATCACCATAGTCTATAATTTCATCAAAATTCCAAGTTATATAAAAAAAAAATTATTTCAAATTTATCACTTTATCACTATTTCACCTGTGGCACAAAGTGCTGGAAAAGTCCAATTGATTCTTTCTCTGTAGCTCATTAATATCACAACATTTTAAAAAAACAATATATTCTGAGTTTTAAATTCATTATATGTGTACATTTCTTGAACTATTACAAACCAATCTTCATTTTATTCATAATTACAGTGGAACAAAAATTTCTGCAAAATAATATGATTCCAACAAGGGTAGGGAAAAGAAATCAACCACTAAACATATCTAAATAAAGATGGGTAGTGATAATACTAGGAAAAAATGAATTGAAATTTTGGATGATCATGTAGGTTACCAATGTAACAGACTAGTAGAAATAATGGCAAGTAGGAATCTGGTTGCCACAGTCAAGTGTGTTGAACTGTATGGTATGCCATAATATGCAACCAAAAGAAGTTAAAAAAGGAGGGGGAAAAACCAGCTAATTTGCTATGAAATGTGATCTTCAATAACTTTATAATGCTATGGAACTGTTTATATATTTCCTTAGGTTCTAAGCATTTAAGGAATGAAAATTCAGTTAAAATCATATGAATAACCTGAAATAAAGTAATTAAAAGCCCGTGGCTGTATATAGGTATGAATTCTCACTTAGGGAGCTTTCTGATACATGGTAGAGTTTGGACTGCTTACTGAAAGGACACCACAGACTATATCTGATCCATTGTCTTCATCAGCTATTCTTTCCAAAGAGCGCAGTCTCTCCATTCCTCCTTTTCTGGAATATTTGCCTTCATTATATCTTCTTTATTTGTGTAAAGAACATTACTAGTGTTCTCCAATTTTTTTTTCCTTCAAAATGCCATTCTTTCCAGATTTTTTATGAAAACTTCATCTTTTTTCATTATATGACCATAATACATTTGTATTTGTTCTTTTTACTGTTGCAACTGTATGATGAAACTTTTAAAGATCTCCTTTTTTCTTTTCCCCTCTTTAACAGTATAGAAAATGTGTATTATAATACTACAGGGTCCAGCAATAAAAGCTCTCGCATTTGTCGTAGCCGATGTGCAGGTTGTAGTGAGGATACTAGCGTGGAGTGTGTTTTTTTTGAAAGCGATGTACGTGCCATTTTCAGTGTGTGTGACATGGTGTGGCTTGGTGAGCATCATGTGATTGTTGTGGAAGCATTTATTCATAATGGTGGTTGTGTGATTAGTACTACATCGAGCGTTTCAGTAGACGATTCGAACTTGGCCGACATAATCGTGTCCCAGGTAGTAAAACTATTCAACTGTGGGTGTCAAACTTCAGAAAGAAAGGTTCAGCACTGAAAAGAAAACCTACAGGCCATGCTGGGACAGCAACAACGCTGGAAAATGTGGCGCCTGTGAGAGTGTCTGTCCAACAATCACCAATGCGTTCAGCACTTAAACATGCAGCTGCTCTGGGATTATCTGATAG
Source organism: Vandiemenella viatica (assembly GCA_031002005.1). NCBI lineage: Eukaryota > Metazoa > Arthropoda > Insecta > Orthoptera > Morabidae > Vandiemenella > Vandiemenella viatica. The sequence goes on from CM061920.1 coordinate 144,508,722, forward strand.
GAGTGTAAGAAGAATTCTTCATAGAGAACTTCATATGCACCCCCTTCAAAATGATGGTTACCCAGGAATTAAGTGAAAGAGACTTTGAAACTCACAGAGCTGCATGTGAGGAAATTCTTCAAAACATTTCCACCTGGTGCTTTGTTTATTTTTTAGGATGAGGCCCATTTCCACTTACCAGGAACTGTAAACAAACAGAATTTCCTCTACTGGGCTGCAGAAGACCCTCGTAAAATTCATCAGCGACCACTACAGAGCCCTCATTTGACAGTTTGGTATGCTTTTGCTGAATGTTTTGTGTGAGGACCTTATTTCTTCAAAGAAGGTGGCCACACGGTAACGGTTAATTCATACCGTTATTGTCACATGCTAGAGACCTTCCTACAATCTAGGCTAAACCAGTTTATTGCATATCATGAAGATGCTGAGCACCCTTCTGCCACCCACAATTTTGTGAATTGCAGAGTATATATGTAGATGTAGATAAAGAAGTGTGGTTCCAGTAAGATGGAGCAACATCCCACACCTCTCGGCTTTCTATGGAAATGATGCGCAAGTTGGTTCCTGGGCATCATGTCCCTTTGTGAGGAGACATCGCATGGCCCTCAAGGTTGCCTGATTTATCGCCTTGATATTTTTTTTCTTTGGGGACACTTAAAGGCTCTAGTGTACAAACCTTGTCCCACAACACTGCTAGCACTTAAAGAGGCTATTACCCAAGAAGTGGTAGCCATTCCAAGAGAAATGACACGAAGATGTATGGAGAACTTCATCAAGTGTGTCGACAATGAGGACATCATTTAGCAGATATAATTTTTAAAATCAATTAATTAAAATGGCAAAGTATGTATTTTTCATAAATAAAAGTAATAATTCTCTATCATATTTAGATTTTCTGTGACAACATATTAAAATGAGGGAAGGTTTTATTGCCAGACCATTATCAAATATAATTATTAATTTATCCTCCTTCTCTGGATTTAAAATACTTACCTCAACACTATATAATACTGTTAAATTATCTCGTACATTCTAAGGTTTGACATTTTCTTAAAATAATTTGTAAATCATGAGGACACAGACAAATTTTACAACCATTTGAAGTTGAATGCAGTATAAGGAACAAAAGAGAAAGTATGCAGCATTGTGATAATATATTTGAGACAAAGCAAAGATACATAGAGTTGGCACAAAGAAACTGGGTACCAAAAACTTTAAAATACTGTTTTGTTTTGGGATCAATATCTGGGGTGACCAATACAGAATTTTTTAAAGGTCTGGTACATAATTCAGAAGTAGAAGGTTAAAAAAGGTAACACAAAGACATATAATAAAGAGGTAAATGTGGATGTGCCATGATAAGGAAATGCCACAAAATATACATATAATATATCAAACTGTAGGACATAATGGAAATAATGTTGAATACAGAATGATGCTACCATCTGTCAGTTATGGAGGAGCAGTATCAAAATCTCTCATATTTGAATTTTAATTGGAATGGATTTAGTGATACTTTTGTGATTTGGTAGTCTTCTGTGGGCTGAAATGTTTGTGAAGTTGATGGGTAGAATTTAGGGATGAAAGCAAAAGGGTTGAAGCATGATATTAACTGAACATAGAATGACATTATATACAAAGAAGGAGCACATTTTTTTTCCAAATATTAGGGACAAATATTTACTCATTACGGTTTATATTGATTTTTTAATTCTTGCTTATAGTAAGCCAATTTGAAGTTTCACATGCTAAAAAATAATTATACATGTGCTTATGTTATACTCTGAGAAGAAACAAGAAATAAATATTTTACGTCCATATAGAATTTTACAAGGAATAATTTGTTGTGGAAAAGTTCTGCACTTCTGGGGAAAAGCCTGTATAAGATTATATTAAAATATTTTAATAAATTGTACCCTAATTGACAAGGACTTTATTTTAATAAATTGTACCCTAATTGACAAGGACTTAAGGTAAATAAAAAGTGGATAAGTTTATGCTTATAAAGAAAACTAGGTATTATTAAACCTTACCCTCAGGGCCTAATTTATAGTGTCGTAGTATTCCTGATACAGAATCACCTATACAGTCACAAAATCATAAGAGACTGTCCAAAAACCCTATAGTAGTGTTCTTAGTATTCTTATTTTAATTCTTCTTATTTTACTCTGGTAGTTAAACAAATCCATAAGCAATATCAAAATTGATCATACCCAGGTTAGTTGAGGAGGGAGCACACGTTTTCCGAGGTATACCGTATGCACGCCAGCCTGTTGGTGAGCGCCGCTGGCAGCCTGCACAGCTATTGGAGCACCTTTCAGACTGCTGGAATGGCACACTGCGGGCTGTGAAAGAGGCACCACCTTGCTTCCAACGGCTTTCTAATGGCAGCTGGTTTGGTTCAGAAGACTGCCTCCATCTTGATCTTATCACTCCACGAGTCACTTATGAGGGCCAGCTGCCAGTGGTGGTACTCATTGGAGCTGATACAATGCTGGGTCCTTCACCCAGTGCACTACGCACACCTACACCTGAACTCTCTCGCACCCGTGAGGTGGTTTTTGTACGACCAGGCTTCCGTCTGGGACCCCTTGGCTTGCTGGCAGCGCATCCATTATCCTTGTCATCTCGTCCACGCACCTCTGGAAACTATGCACTTTCTGATATTATAGCAGCACTGAAATGGGTTCAGCGCAATGTGCACAATTTCGGTGGTGATCCAAAGGTAAGCTTAAATTATGGTTACTGTACTATCTTAAACATTTAAGCTATTCAGATGAAGATCTGATGTACTGATCTGACCCATTAAGATAATTTTTTGAAAGGTTCTTCACTGTCTTATTGTCAATGTGTGCGGGAATGACAATTTAATTTTGTTACATAGCACTCCATTTCACTGAAAAATTTAGTTTCTTGGTGCCACAATTAATTTTATCTTGCATGTTCTTCTACAGTTAAATAAATATTACAAGAAAATAATTTACTTTTCAGCTTTTGTAGCAACCAGAGTAACATGTTGTTTATTTTTGAAAGTTGAGATATAAAATAGTTAAATTGAGAATCATTTCACCCTAGTCTCCAAGTAAAGCAGCTGAATCGATTTAAGACAGTACAGACTAAATATTTGTGACAACTTTCTTGTTGGGATTTGTTCTTGTATTGAGGTTTTAAGTCAACTAATCCTAAGAGAAAGAAACTACAGCTCCCATTAAAGATATGGTTTTCATTTTTATTAATCATAGCCACACCAGCAGAGAAAAAAAGTGTAGAGGACTATCTCAAATTGATATTGGTCATATGTAGTATGTAAATATAGGTCAGCTCCTGCCACTTAAGTTAAGATAAACTTTTGTTAACAGGAAAGACTCTGATAGTATCAATTTTAAGTCAAGAATTTAACATATTTATCTGCAGTTGCATGTGCCACAACTGGATGTTCATAATTTTTGATGAATTTAATGTAATTCATAATTGATTTGTAGTTAAATAATATGCCTTCAGAGTGTTAATATTAATCAACTGATAATCTGTTCCAAATATTCGCTCATTTTGCATCATTTCATAATGCTCTCAACAAGAGTTGCTGATTTGTTATGAGAAATGATGATTGAACTTCAACCAATGATGTAGATAAGAGAGAAATACTTTGCTGTGTTCACTTTTCAGCAAGTGGATAATCAGGGTAAATCAGTACAAACAAGTATCTTATTTGAGAAGTTTGCAATGTTCTTACCAATGCTTTTACTGAAGGAAAGCTATTTATAACTATTGAATGCAATAAACAACCGTAGGAAAACTGAAGATAAAAGTCAGTGTGATGTATGGGGAAGAGATTGGTTGATTAATTAAGGTATGGTAGAATCTTACAAAACAGAATTCAATAGTTTGTAATGAAAATGAATATGAAGCTAAGCTATTTTCAGAATACACCTAATGACCAGAGATCAATTTTTTTTTTTTTTTTTAGTGATTCAGTCTTGGTAAGAAGGAACTTGAAGCATAGGGAACAATAAGTCTTGAGGAAATATACCTGTTATAGGCAGCAAGATATTTGAAGGAAGTATAAAAGAAATTAGCATATTGGAATAAAGATTATTTTTCATGTTATAGTACGTTCTTACCGCAAATATTTTAGTTTTTGCCCCCCAAAAAATGATAAGAGTGTTGGAAAATTCTCCTTCATGGGTAAGGGGGCCAGGGATTGGAATAAATTACCAGGAGAAATGAGAAATAGGCAGGCAAAGGAAAGGAACAAATGAGTGTGTAGGGAAAGTACAACTTTCTGAAACATCACTCCAGAGTAATATTTTTATTTACAAGAGTAAAATTGTAAAAATGCATGATTATTTGAAGGCTATGAAAATGTTTTTGTTAAGATTTTTAACTAGGGGCTGACTATATTGTATAAAATACTGGCTTTTGGGGAGCGTTCATAAACTACGTGCCTCAAATTTGGCCTCCAGAAGACTTTTTTATGCTGTTTTCTCTTATCAGACTATCCTAAAAATTCTTGCATATATAACGAACACAGTAGATATTTGTTTTACATATTTTTCTATAATTATAAACATTCTGAATTAAATAGTGACAGAAGCCACTTCTGAAAATGATCACTTGTTGGTATAACCTCTTTCTTAGGACAGTCAGGGATCATCATCTCATTCATCATTTTTAATTAACTTATGAAATAGAACAAACTATATCTGCCATATATATATATATATATATATATATATATATATATATATATATATATATAACTGAGAGGAGCTGCATTTATTGTTTTCTATTGTTGTAGTTTTGTCACTTTCCTTGCTAAATTATTATGGAATGATTGTTTGTCTTCCTTAAAAGATTTCCATAGTTCATTGACACCATTTTGGATAGTGAAAACTCTCTAGAAAAATATTTCTGATAAACTTCATAAAATTTGCTGTCCACTGCCATTTCATACCACACTGTTAAGTTGAAGTAATATTTCAGCTAACACTATAATACATTTAAGTTAAACCGAAATTAAATTGACAGAATGAATTTTTTATCAATGAGCTGTGTCACAAAAGATATCTGTAGGTGAATTTGATTCTGGGTTCCATGTGCTTAATGTGTTTTTTTTTTTTTTTTTTTTTTTTTTTTGCGTAATGTTTCATGGCATATTGGTTAGTTCAAACGCACCAGCCCCGTGCGGCATAAACACTATGACTACAAGCCACACGCATTCGAGTTACTGTCAGTATACAGGGCATCTAAAGTGCAGAGATAATTAAATGACAGAAATAAATATACACACACTGTTGTTATGTATTTTGTGCCATGTTTTAACTGTGATAAGTTAGATAAATAAAAAGCAATGTAGCTTGGCTCTGACCCTCTTCCCTCTCCCACACATAGCACAGTGCTGCTTTATACCCCCCCCCCCTTCCACGACCGAGCCATGTAGTTTAGGGACACTCCCTTGCCTATGACTTCATTCATAAGGATTACTAATGTACAAACCAATTTATTGCATGATTTTGGTAAGAAGTGAATCTTCAATCCACAAAACTAAACAAATAAAACAATAATTAAATTTCATTAGACATTTATGATTATTCATGCATTCAGATTTTAGTTTATATTTCATTACAATGGGTGAACTGAATCTTGAGTTGTAGGATTATTAATGGAAACTGCAGCATAAAGCATTACTCACATGGACTCTGCTAATTATCTACTTTATCTAGCATCATAAAATACACACTATAACCTATGGATAATAAATCAATTAATTAAAAAGAAAGTGTGCAAATGGGATCACTGATTATCAAGTAATAAGGGTAATAACGTAAAGCTGTGGCATAAAAACCTGTTTAAATGACTCTTCATAAATATCAACTTTATCCTGCATAATAAAATATTTGCTAAAAACTGACTGGATAATAAATTCACAAATTAAATAAAATGACTATACAAGTCTACAAATATAATAAAATTGGGTCTGCATAACACCTACTTTTTCTACTGAGAAAATATACACTAAAACCTGGGAAGATTAATAATAAAAAACTTGTAAATTAGTTTGAAGGTTCTGGAATTATAGGCGTTCTAATGGAAACACAGTAGATGAGAAATATTGCATTTTGTAGAATGTTGTCAGACTCCATTATTGAAGATCTTGTTAATTATGAATTATTATGAACCTACCAGTAGGAAGGATAGTCAGAAGAATATCCAAACTGTATAGAAATATTTTCAACCACTGTGCATAGCTCTGGACTCTGCTGAAAATAAATAAATAAAGGGAAACTTAGGACCATCCAAAAAGCTGGGTAAACATTAATGCTAGGTTCAATTAGAAAATACAAGAAAAGAGCAACATACATTAGATTAGTAACAAGAGTCACAGATATCTTGGAGAAGACAGCTGTCTTGAAGTGGCAGTGGGCTGGCAATGTTGCTCAGAAGAAAGACAGAAGGGGGACAAAAACAGTATTAAAGTGAAACCCGAGAGATCATCAGAGACAAAGAGAAAGACCACCAGACTAATGGGACAAAGATATATGCAGGCATGGTTGTTAGAGTTAATCGCTCAAGATAATTTAACCAAGGGAAGAATACTCAAGCCCTACATGAATTCATGACTCTAATCATCATTTAATGATTGATTTGACTGATGATAAACCCACATCATTCTCATCCTCTTCTGCAACTCAAGATTTAATTGCAAAAATATACTTTTACAATCACAGCAACACTAAAAGCTAATGCTGCAGTGTGAGAAAAGTACTGACAAGAATGTGGTGGGGAGAATTAATGTAGGACTGCTGCAGTGCAAAATAAATAATCCCAGCTTTACTAAAGGTCAATTATGATTACTAGGAGGGAAAAGAATTGCTTGCTGAAGACTGGATATGTAAATACCTTGCCCTAACATTTGATAATAAACTCAACTGGGCAGGACACATTGGATAGTTAGCAGGAAAAACTTTCAAAATCCTTCACTCATTGGAGATAGTGATGAGGAGATGTACCAGAGAAGTGAGGGAATTGGGTTACAAAACTTTTGTCAGACCATTGTTTGAATATGGTGGTGTAGTGAGAGACCCACATTTTGAGTATCAGGCACAGGGGTTGAAGCATTTACAAAGAATACATGCTGTTGCTGATTACCATGTAGAATGTGTCAACCCCATTGAAATTCTTTATATAATTTTTTTTATTCTAGATTGGTTTCTTGTTACCTTCCCCATTATTAATAATATTATTACTTTGTATATATGTAGATGGAGCGTTCTGGTAGCTCATTGCCTAAGCGCTTGCTTTCAAAGCGTTCGCTGCACGAATCCTGGCAGGCACAGGAATTTTGAGAGTTGTGTTTAATCATATGAGCTATGCCAGACGCTCCGTGGTTCGGATTCCACGTTAAACTGTAGGTCCCAGAGGAAAGGAACTGGCCGTCCTACCTCTGACACAATGGCTTAGTATGCCTCCTTCTGGAGGATCCAACCAACCTTCGGGTTGTGGACTAAGTTAAGTTATATGAAGATGATTGTATATTCAACATCATGTGTGAATGTGTATATGCTGAACATTCAATATAATGAGTAATTTGTGCTGTGTATTATGATAAAATATGGGAGAGGATAAATCAAAAGTTGGTCTTATAGGGCTGCTTTCAAAAAAGACAACAAGGTGGTCCTCTGTTTTTAACATTCCTGATGTTAATCACCATCAACAGTTTTGAATGAACAACTTACATATGCACTGTAGAAATGTTTGAGAATAAACTACCAGGCATTTTCTATGCAATTTGGTGAGTAATTGTGCTCCACCACCTCTCCTACCTGCTACCAGACAGTGTTATTTTTTCCATCTCTAAGTATTGAACTAGACTAACCAGGAACAATTATTGCACTTTAGTCATCTTGACTCTGACACAACTTTAAGGCAACTTATTTATTTAAAAGCATAATATAAGCAAGCATGCTGTATTTAACAACTATTTTTTTGCTTTAGTCTGTAACAGTGTTGGCACATCGAGCAGGAGCTACAATGGTTGCAGCCTTGGCAACATCCCGCCAAGCAAAGGGCCTTTTTGGGCGAGCTTGGCTGGCTAGTGGTTCAGCCATCTTCCCAGGGCTGCCCTTGGCAGAAGCAGAACGTGAAGCAGTGCCTTACCTGAAGCGTGTTCGCTCATGTGAAGACAATCTATCCGCTGAGTGTCTGCGCGAAGTTGATCCCAGTGAGTTAGTGGAACATCTGCCTGCTGACTGGGAGCCCCGGCCCTCTGAACTACCACGTCCTGATGTCTCCTCTGTTCCTCACCAGTGGCTTGTGCTTGATGGACACATTTTGCAGAAGAATGTTTATGAGGTGCTCAGCAACAACAATGCATCAGTTTCACTTGTGATAGGTAAGACACACTATAATATGCGTTTTAATCTACTTTTGAAATATTTTTTACCTGGAATGAAGTGAACACTTAAAACCTATCCATCAGAGGTCCTTTTCTTGCTCCTTGGCTTACAATAACTTGAATATCTCCTTGTCATTGTCATTGAATGTAATTGTGATGGAGCATATGCTCCAGTGGCAAGTTCCATAGCCATCTTTTATTATTATTATGTTATATAATTTAAGTGTTAAATTTCTCCACCCATCTACTTTTGCAATTTATGGATTTTGATTTCAAATTCATTCAGCATTTTTGGTAAATTATTCATGAATTTCCTTGGTACTTTATTCAAATCCTGGAAGCTTTAACCAGAATTTACCTTCTCCCCCCACTCTTGAATGCATGACATCGAGTGTCAGCTTGTTTCCATGGTCATCTTTACCTTTCCACGTACTACTCCTAATGTTTTGATCAATATCCATCCAAGCCCCATGACCAACATAATACTTGAACACTCCCAGCACTCAATTGTTCTTAATAAATTTTTAACTTCATATTGTCTATAAAAACTTGTTATGTTAATTGTTCCTGCTCTATTTAATCTACAAGTCAAAATATTACTTTTGTCATAAACTGATTGATATAGTAAAATTCATTTTGTCCATGATTTGTGTAAAAATCAATATCATTTCACCTTTCCTCATTTCATGTGGCATCAATAATATATGTAGAGAGGTTATTTTGAGTTACATACCGAGCATGGTGGGTGAGCAGTTAACACTCGCATTTGGGAGGACGCCAGTTCGAATCCCCGTCCAGACGTTCAGATTTGGGTTTTCCAGGGTTTCCCCAAATCACTCCAGGCGAATGCCGGGATGCTTTCTTCAAAAGGCCATGGCCGATTTCCTTCCCTTTCCTTGTGCCCAGTCCCATCCCGCCTCTAATGACCTCAACAAGGAGTAAAGCCATAACTAAAAATAAATAAAAGTTAGTTACATATTATTTACATTATGTTCACCATTAATTAACAAGGTATGACAACTTACAAAAAAGATAATATTCTGAAATGAAAATTAAGTATCTATTAATTCAAGTTCTAAAGTATGGACAGTTCCAGCTAATAAATGTTCCTCATTAAGATTCTTAAATTAAAGAGCAATCGTTAAATGAAGTACTCAAGTACTCTGTACCATACACTGTAAGCAGTTGTATCCTATATGTATTTGCTGTTGTGTGTCCTTTACAGTGGCGTACCTAGGGTGGGGCAGGTAGGGCATGTGCCCTGGGCGCCAATGAAAGGGGGGCGCAAAATTCGCAAATTTTCGAACTGACAATGCTGCTGTGATGACTGGGGTGTTCATGAAAGAATAAAGGAAAATAATAATCTGCCGATATTTATGAATTGCGATAGTCATTTACTCATTTGGGTGGTGTACATGCAGCCAAGCATAATACTATAATGGTCACGTTTTTCGAAACTATTTATGTAGTCCTTTCTCGTTCCACTCTGCGCTGGGAAAAACTCAAGAACTCCGTGTCAGTGATTGTAAAATTAGAGTATGAAACAAGATGGAGAGCTAGGGTTGAAGCAGTTAAGCCAGTTGAAAAATATCAGCTGATGGCAATCAAACTAGTGAAACTAGAAGTGAGGGAACACTTCTATATAACCGCATTTTGTCATACGATTTTCTAACATTGTTCTATTGACTGTGTTCAAAAGCTGCTCCAGGATCCCGGCATAAAGTTTCATGATTTAAAAATTCTCAGAGACCATTTTACTAATGAAAGAGTGAGGTTATTTAATGATGCACTCAAGAAAGTTTTCAATCTTTGCCAGGAATGGGATATAGTGACTGAAAGATCCCAAAGGCGAAAAAAAACGTATGGCTGTAGAGAATGTGAAAGACACTGGGTTGAGTACTAAGGAAGCAATAGATTGAATTATAAAGGGATTGCTTCTTCGTGTTGTGTGTGAAATTAGCGAAAGGTTCAGTCGTCTGCATGAAACTGAATTCAGATTTGGAATTCTACTAGATATTAAAAAACTGTACTATGGCATCGACGATTGCTACCATTTAAAAAAGAAATCTAAAGAATTTTGAGACTTCTATGGTTGTAAGGTTAACGGAGAACAGATACCAAGAAATATTAGATGTTCGAATGCCAAAATCCACAAGAAAAATGTAAAGTGATCTGAAGAACTTCTTGAATTCAGTGTTGAGCATGGAGATGAGAGCGTTTTCAGAATTTGCGCATTTCATTTCAGTTTATGCTTATGATTGCAATATGCATAGCAGTTTGCTAAAACTAATACTTTAGTATTTGAGGGCTACAATGGGTCAAGAAAGGTTATGCGATCTAGATTTTCTCAGTATAAAATGAGAACAAACCGAAGAAACAGATTTCGAAAATGCGATTTTAAGTTTACGATTATGAAATAATATTGTTCTAAACAGAAAATAAAGTGTTTATTATCATTTATGATTGTTTTATTTAGTGTATCTGTTTGTTTTATATTTAGATAATTTACGGAAGGACGCAACTTCGATACTTGCCCTAGGCACCATTTCCAATTGGTACGCCCTTGGTACTTTACTTGTGTGAGCACAGGTTTGGGACATATTTCAATTTTCTCCCAACTCATCACTACTGATTAGGTGGTATTTGACCATGAATGTTACTCTACAACCTTCATATTCACCTGAATTAGACCCCAACAAAAATACTCTTTGAAAGCTGAACAATTTTAATTCACCAATTCTATACAGATATAATTAGGAACATAATTGTGTAACATCTAGAAAGATCATCATCATCCTGCGCAGTCTCCAGCTGGTTCCTCTCCAGCATCACCTGTCTTTTAATAATTGTTCAGCACAGTATTTTGCACTTTGTTTTCTAATCCCTTTATCAGTATTTCATGATCTCCCTCAAGGCTTTTTTCCTTACAACTTCAAAATAAACATTTCTTTGGCATCGTCACTCTTTATGTGTCCATAGCACTGGAGACTTCATAATTAATTCTATCCTGTACAGCTTCTTCTTTATATACTTTTCTTATATGGTCATTCAACAACTTGTCAGTCTCAATCTTACTTCAACTGTATTACTATTTCAAACCTGCTAATATCTCTTTTTTTTTAATAGCTTTCAAAAGAAACTTTCTAAAAGTTGATTAACTTTTTGGTTGGACATGGTCTGTCCTACTTTGTCAGGAATGTTGCATGAATTTGACAAAATTATCCACACAGGGAAAATAAAAGTAAAAACAAAAAAATGACAGAGTAACATATATCTTGTTAGTGATGGGTGCAGTATTGTATTTTTAAGCAGCTCAGTGCTTGTGATGCAATAGATAAAAAACATTATTTTGAAAGGTAAGTTTTAAACAATAAACTTAGAGGGAAAAGACAGTCAGTCACTTTGGAAATACAAGCAGCAAGAACAATAGTCAGTAAAACAAAGGTACAATCCTTTGTAGTACGGTATGGGATACATTATGACTTTTAACCAAGATAAAGAAAGTAAAATAACCAGATAATGAAAGAAACAAAGTAAATGAAGTTTCTAGGAGAAATGGCATATTCAAAATATGTATAACATAAAATAACCAGCTAAATAAACAAATGTAAATGAAATTGCTGAAAGAAACTGAAATTTTCAAAGTGAGCATAAAAGTGTTAATTAATGATGATCTTATATAATTGCAGTAAGGTATTTATATGGAAGACTGATATAAATTTTTACACAAATCATAGATGAAATGAATTTTGCAATATCAATCAGTTTATTACAAAACAAAAACTTGAGAAATTTGCAAGTAATATGTTTGTTTTATTGTAAATTAAATGAAACAGGAATAATTAACAAAAAAGTATTAGACAGAATGAAAAATTAACAGTTCATCTAAAACATTGTCAAAGTCGTGCATCAAAAACTATGCTTCAATATTGATTTCTAGTTGAGTCATAAGAGCAAAACTATACCAAAATTGTAAAACCAAGTGCAATAGCGTAAACAACATGCTGGTTGAGGTCACAGGCGACCAACGACCACACCTCAAAATACAAATGTAAATCAAAACTGTACGCTGAAGATACCTCGACGAGAGGCGAAACATGTCAGGAAAAAAAAAATAATATCCAACAATTGTATTGGCGTATTTATTAAACAATAATTACTAGTGTTCAATGTATTTAGTTAATTTTTCCTTAGTACATTGTTTCATTAATATACTGGTGTCATCTGCATATTTGATATACTTTTGGCAAGTATTTGTTGTTTATAGATCATTTATATATATTAAGAACAGTAAAGGCCCAAGATTTGACCCTTGTGGCACTCCATATTTCATGTGTTTGCAATATTAGTGCACATAGTTTACACTGTTTTTAGTCTTAAAACTACATTGAACAATCTGTTTCCGATCATACAAGTATGACTTCATCCAATTTTTAGCTACTCCTCTAACTCCTAAATGTTCAAATTTTGTGAGCAAGATATTATGGTCAGTTACATCAAATAACTTTGAGAGATCCAAGCATATTCCAGACACATGTCCTTTCCCACCAAGTGTATGTAAGATTTACTTTTTTGAATAGGGGTTTAACTTTTGCTGTTTATACCCTCTCTGGGAATATTCCACTAGAAAATGAGTTATAGCATATATTGGAGAGAGGGTATGCTATTAATTTAGCACTTTTTTTTAACAGGAAATCTGGGACATTAACAATTCCGGATGAAAATTTAGGTTTTAATTCACCAGTAAGTTTTAATACATCTTCTTCATTTGTGGGTTGAATAAAAAGGGGTTTCCTGTTATATTGGCTGAGTGTTGAAGTTGGACTTATCAAAAAAAATTCATAATCAGGTTTTAGCATTATTTGAGAACATGTATTAAAGGTATTAGATATCTCTAAAGGATCACATATTATTTTTTTATTCTCTTATTTTTTCTCCTTGAACACTTATGCCCCATTCAAATCTTTTTTTACTTCCTCTATTGCTTATTCTACATACAAGATGAATATTAATGGGGATAACCTATTTTTCAAATAAATTGTTCAAATCAGCCCCGTAATACAGTTTATCCATGTATTCCTTCCATCGGTTATTTCTATTCTCTTAGCTTAGAAGAGGTTTTGCATCGGCAGCTTTAATGTTTATCCTCATTTCGTCATTTCTCCAAAATTCTGTTTGATCTTCCTGTTTTTTTGCTGTCGTCAGTCTTTCGACTGGTTTGATGCAATCCTCCATCCATTCCTATCCTGTGCTAACCTCTTCATTTCCACATACCCCTTACAACCCACATCCTCAATTATCTGCTTCATATGTTATAATCTCTGTCTCCCTCTACAGTTCTTACCTTCGACTGTTCCCTCCACTAACAAATTAATCAATCCAACATGTCTCAAATTATGACCTACCAACCTATCTCTTCTTTCTGTAAGCTTCTTCCATAAACTTCTTTTATCACCCATCATTTCCAAAACTAATTCATTTCTTACTTTGTCTGTCCAGCTAATTTTCAGCATTCTTCACATTTCAAATGCTTCAATTTTCTTTCTTTTCAGTATTCCTAAAGTCCTTGTTTCGCTACCATAAAGTGCTGTGCTCCACACAAAGAGTTTAAACAGTTCTATCTAATTCCTAGATAAATATTTGAAACTAAAAGGTTTCTCTTTTCATGAAAGCTCTTTTTGCTAGTGCTCTTCTGCTTTTAACATCATTCCTGCTTCAGCCATCGGTTGTAATTTTGCTTCCCAAGTAACAGAACTCACTTACTTCTCCTATTGCATCCGATCCTATTTTTATATTTAATCTACTGTGATTGGTATCATTTCTGCTACATTTCATCACTTTTGTCTTGCTTTGATTTACATTCAGTCCAAAATCTTCCTTCAGTATTTTGTTCATGCCATTCAGTAATTTCTCAATGCCCTCAGCCCTTTCTGCTAACAAGACGATGTCATCAGCATATCGTAGCATACTGATTTTTTCTCCCTGAAAACTTATGCCACATGGAAATTTTGCTTTGACTTTCTTCATTGCTTCTTCTACGTACAAGTTGAATATTAACGGGGATAGACTATAACCCTGTCTCACACCCTTTTTAAATGATGCATGTCTCTTGTGATTCTCTACTTTTATTATAGCCACTTGATTCTTATATAGTTTATAAAGTATTCTTCTATCTTGATACTTTAGACCTAACTTCTTTAAAATTTTGAACATCTTGTCCCACCTAACATTATCAAAAGCTTTTTCTAAATCAACAAATGGCATAAAAGTATCTTTGCTTTTCCTTGACCCACTCTTCAAGTATTAATCTTAAAGACAGAATTGCTTCCCTTGTACCACAATTTCTCCTAAACCCAAACTGATCTTCACCTACTATCTCTTCTACTGCCTTTTCCATCCTGCTGTATATTATTCTGGTCAATAATTTTGAATCATGTGATGTTAGACTAATGATGCGATAATTCTCACATTTGTCGGCTTGTGCTTTCTTTGGAAGTGTGAAGATGATATTTTTATTAAAATCAGTACTTAAATAATCTTTCGATTCCTTCCTCTCCTAGGGATTTAAGAGTTCTGGAGGGATCTCATCAATTCCAACTGCCTTATTTGCTTTCAAGTCATTCAGAGCTTTATTAAATTTTGTCCTCAAAACAGGATCTCCTAAGTCATCAATGTCGACATTGCCTTCCTTTTCCATTACACTATTGTACAAGTCGTCTGCCACATACAGTTTCTCAGTGTATTCCTTCCATCGGTTAGCTCTATCTTCTGAGCTTAAAAGGGGTTTCCCATCAGCAACTTTAATGTTCATACCTCTTTTCTTCATTTCTCCAAAATTCTGTTTGATCTTTCTATATGCAACATCTTCTTTTCCTACAACCATTTCCTTTTCTACTTCTTCGCACTTTTTTTGAAGCCATTTTTTGTTTGTTTTTGGTGCTATTTTGCATTTCCTATTTATTTGATTTCTAAATTGCCCATACTGCTCTCTTCCTGCTTCATACTGAGCATTTTTGTACCTTCTCCTCTGATCCATTAGCTCCAAAATTTCTTCTGTGATCCAAGGTTGTCGGGCAGCTTGTTCCCTAAAGCCTAATTTTTCTATACCGGCTTTCATTATTTTGGTCTTTAATGCATTCCATTCGTCCTCAGTTGAGCCCCTTTCACATTTACTTCTTAGACCTATGTCTACCATTTCTGCAAATTTTTCTCTCATGCTAGAATGTTTCAGTTTATTCACTTCCAGTCTGTTCTGCTTATACTGCTTCCTTATTCGCTTAAGTTTCAGACTCCACTTGATTATTATCAAATTATGGTCAGTCTATGTCTGCTCCTGGGTATGCTTTACAGTCTAGTACTTGATTCCTGAATCTCTGTTTGACCATGATATAATCTAGCTGATATCTGCCTGTATTTCCAGGACGTTTCCAGGTGTATATTCTTCTTGCATGGTTCTGAAACAGTGTGTTTGCCACTACTAGCTTATATCTTTCACAAAATTCTAGCAACCAGTTTCCTCGCTCATTTCTTTCTCCTAGACCAAAACTTCCTACAGTATTCCCCTCTTTTCCTTCTCCCACTATTGCATTCCAATCACCCATGATTATTAGATTTTCCTCCCGCTTTACATAATAAATTAATTCTTCAATTTCAGCATATATTTTTTTCTATTTCTTTGTCATCTTCCTGTGATGTTGGCATATACACTTGTACTAATGTGGTTGGGACGGTCTTAGTTTCTAACCTCATCAAAATAATCCTGTCACTAAACTGTTCATAATAACTCACCCCTTTCCCTACTTTCTTGTTCATTACAAATCCTACACCAGTGACTCCATTGACAGCTTGTGTGCTAACTATATTGTGTTCCCTAGACCAGAAATCCTGTGTGTCCTTCCTGTATGTCACATCTATTTTACCTAAGACTATTTCCTGTTCTACTTCTTCACACTTTTCTTGCAGCCATGTTTCATTTCCTTTTTTTATTTCCTTTTTTTCAATTTATGTTTTTTTTAATTGCTAAATTTTCCCTTTTTTTTACTTATGGATTTATGCCTGGTCGATGTCAAGGTCATTAGAGATGGGATGGGACTGGGAAGTAATTTATTCGGTCATGGCCTTTTTGAAGGAAGCATCCCAGCATTTGCTGGGATTTGGGGAAACCATGGAAAACCCAAATCTGGATGCCCGGATGGTGATTCAAACCAACGCCCTCCTTAATGCAAGGCTAGAGTGTCTAAATGGCCTATATTGCTTTCTTCCTGCTTCATCCTGAGCATTTTTGTGCCTTCTCCTCTGATCGACCAACTACTAAATTTCTTCCGTGATCCAAGTTTTTTGATTGGCTTGTTCCCTAAAGTCTGATGTTTCTTTACCAGGTTTCATTATTTCAGTCTTTAATGCATTCCATACATCCTCAGCTCCTCTAAGAGTTACTTCTTAGACCCACGTCTACAATTTCTGTAAACTTGTCTTTCATGTTAGATTGCTTCAGTTTATTCCCTTCCAGTCTGTTCTGCTTGAATTGTTTCTTTATTCTCTTGAATTTCAGCCTGCACTTCATAATTATCAGATTATGGTAAGAGTCTATGTCTGCTCCTGGGTATGCTTTTGAGCCTACAACTTGATTCCTGAATCTCTGTTTGACCATGATATAATCTGGCTGATATCAGCCCATATCCCCTGGACATTTCCAGGTGTATTTCCTTCTTGCTTGATTCTTAAATAGTGTGTTCATCATGACTAGTTTATATGTTTCAAAAAATTCTAACAGTATTCTTCCTCGCTCATTTGTTTCTCCTGAATCAAAACTTCCTACTGTATCCCCCACTTTTTCTTCTCCCTCTAATGCAATCCAATCACCCATAATTTTTAGATTTTCCTCCCCATTCATATATTGGTTTAATTATTCAATGTCAGCATATATTTTTCATATTTCTTCATCAAATTCCCGTGATGCTGGCATGTACATTTATACTAGAGCTTAACAACACAATTAGAAATGACGATAGTAAAAAATTTGATATCCATCCTGAGGAAATCATGAAGGAAATAAGAAAGCTGAAAAAACATAAAGGGGCTGGTGAAGATAATATTACTACAGATATCTTAAAGATAGCCGGATGTGACATTGTACCTTATCTTGAAATATTATTTAAATTGAGTCTAGACACTTGCTGCTTACCACAGGACTGGAAAAGTGCAATAGTAGTACCGGTACATAAGGGAGGGGTGAGAAATAGAGTTGAGAATTACAGGCCAATCAGTTTGACATCAGTGGTAGGTAAATTAATGGAAAGATTGATATGCAACCACATCAGAAATATATGTGAGGAACGTAATTGGTTTTCAAGCAGGCAACATGGTTTCAGGCAAGGATATTCATGCGAATCTCAGTTGGTGGGATATATGCAAGATATTTCAGATGAAATGGACAAGGGAGGCCAAATTGATAGTGTAGCACTAGATCTGTCTAAGGCGTTTGACAGAGTAAGCCATAAAATGGTAGTAAATAAGGTAAAAACCATTGGAGTGGATAAGAAAGTGATTTGCTGGGTAGAAGAATTTTTAAAAGGTAGAAAACAGAAAGTTAGGGTAGGAAATGTAGTATCAAAAGAAGTGGAAGTAAAAATGGGTGTGCCACAGGGTAGCGTATTGGGACCATTGCTATTCATTATTCTAATGAATAATTGTGTTGCCTGTTTACTATCTGAAATTAGATTGTTTGCAGATGACATAATGCTGTATAAAAGAATCAAAACGATAGAGGATTGTAAACAGTTGCAGGGTGATCTGGACAGGATATCTAATTGGGTTAGTAAACATGGAATGAAGATAAATGCAAAGAAGAGTCAGCTTATTAGATACACAAATAAAAAACAAAAGGTTAATTATGAATATAAGGTGGGGAAAGAATTGCTTGCTGAAGACTTGAAATGCAAATATCTTGGAATTACTTTTGATAACAAACTTAACTGGGCAGGACACATAGGTCAGGTGGTAGGAAAAGGTTTCAGAGTTCTGCACTTGTTGGAGAGAGTTATGAGGGGATGTACGAGAGAAGTCAAGGAATTGGGTTACAAAACTTTGGTCAGACCATTGCTCGAATATGGTAGTGTAGTATGGGACCCTCATTTTACGTATCAAATACAGGAGTTGGAGAGGGTGCAAAGAAGGGCTGCTAGATTTGTTTCTGGAAATTATCGCAGAATGCAATCAGTGACGGATATGATAAAGGAGCTGGAATGGGATTCATTGCAAGACAGGAGGAGGATGAGGAGGGTCATGGGAGTGTACAGGGCATATACCTATGATGAGGCATGGAAAGATATTGCAGTAGGTATGAAAAGTAGTGCATGGAAGGGAAAAGATGACCATGACCACAAGCTGGCACTCGATTTCAGGCACAAGGGTGTAGGAAGATTCTCTTTTTTAGGTAAGGGTGTCAGGGATTGGAATGAGTTACCAAGAGAAACGATGAATAATTTACCGAAAACTTTGAAGGAATTTAAAGAAAAAAAATTGTAGAGGGCAAATGTAGGTGGGTGCAGGATAGGGGGAAGATAGCTGTGTAGGGAAATTGCCACCGGAGCCTGTGCTCCATTGCAATTAAATTAAATTAAAAAATAAATTAAAATTACTAACATGGTTGGGGTGAGCTTAGTTTCTAACCTCAACAAAAATAATCCTGTCATTAACCTGTTCACAGTAACTCACCATTTCCCTATCTCTTATTCATAACAAATCCGTTGACAGCTTATGTGCTTATTATCCTGTGTTCCCAAGAACAGAAGTCCTGGGTGTCCTTTCATTTAATCTTACTAATCCCAACAACATTTAACTTAAGTCATTCCATTTCCGTTTTTAAGTTTTCTAATTTACCTACCATATTCAGACTTCTAACATTCCATGTTCCAACTCATGGAATGTGTCTATCCATTCTGATGACTGCTCCCTGTGCAGTCCCCACCCAAAGATCTGATTGGGAGACCACTTTATCTCTGGAATATTTTACCCAAGAAGAAGCCATCATACTATATGTAATTTGAGAGGATTTAATGGCCTCTGGAACCATTAGGTTCTTTAAGGCAGTGGCTTACCATTGCCTTCTGTGTCCCCATGCCATTGATCATTTCTGATTTATCCACTTTTTGGGGCCATTTCCAACCCATTGGGCAAGAGGGTGCGCTGGACCACTACACTCTCTTCTGCCCTCTTTTCAGAGATCATTAGCAAGCAGTGGGCGACTCCTGATACCGTGAACCTTTCAGTTACCAGAGCTTCTACTGTGAAAACAGGGTACACAACATGAAGGAGAGATTGAAATTTGGTTGGAAGAGGCTAATATAGTTTTTCCAAACCCTTACACTCTGTGTAATACGTATGGGTTTAAAATTCTATTTAAAGAGATATTTTGATATCAAGTAGTATTTTGAACATGTGCACAGGAGAGAAAAGTACACAATATAAGATTATGAATTAATGGGAGGAGCAATCCCAAATTTTAATATCACAATTTGTTGTCAGCAAAGGTAGATACATAATAAAAATAGAGCCTGTAAATAAATTCTAAGTATGATTTTCATTAAAATAAATCATTTGAATTTTGTGAATAAAACAGCTACAAACATAAAAGTAGGCATAATTGAGAGAGAAAAATTCATTTAATAATAGTAATATAACAGTTTAATAGTAATCCCAGAATTTAAGGGAGAAAAACTGAATCTTAGTATTGAAGCATGTTGACATCAACACATGTGACTTTTAAAAATTGATAACTCTTAAACAATTAAAGATTCAAGAAACTTTATCATGTCTAAAAAGTTTCTAAATAAATTAAACTATAATATTTTTGGAAAATCCGAGTAAAAATAATGTTCCTTGTGAAAGGAGGATTTTGCAGTTCACCAGAGAATAGTATTTTCCTATGGGAATGCATAAGCGTTCTGGAACATCCCCACTCAAGGTTAGCCAAGACTATAAATAGGGAAGCAGAGTTTTCTTGTGGTGCTCAGTATCCATCCAACCGTTGTGCTATATGTGTCATGTTGCGAGGTATAATTTAAAAATCTAAGTACCAAAAGATTATTTCTTTAGCCTCGGAATAAGTTCTCGGACCTTCAAATCTGCTTTAAGTTCAAATCCAAGAACATTTCCTATGATGTGTAAGGAAGTCAATAGTAGCAATGTTGAAAACTATCATCACAGCTGGGCACAAAACAGTTAATCCGTTAATCGTTAATTAACGAAGTTAAAAAAAATTGCGAAAATTTAACTTTTAAGTTAACCTAAAAAATCATTAACGGTCTTCTTAACTTCCGTTAAATTGCACTTCCGTTAACTTTAGTCCATTACATAGGTTGTTGACGTCTTTTAGTTTGTTTGAACTGTGCGCCACGCCACCACTCGTATGCAGGGCTGCCAGATTGTATAATTGGATACAAAACTTGTAAAATTTGGTTACCTCTTGTATCCTGTTTGCATAACAGATTGCCTTGTATAATTGGATACAAAAATGAGCACTTAAAAGTAAAGTACATTCCAGCACCTTTTGGAAAGTGTTTGCCCTTTGTTTCATTGAGTTGGCAACCCTTCCTGCATATCCATTTCCTTTTTGTTATTCAAAATTTATCAATGTATACATTGTTTACTTTTCGTGGACTTTTTTTGCTCCCAGCACTTTCACTCACGTATGTAATCATTGGATGACCCCTTTGTATAGTTGGGTTTCATTCTGTATAATTTCAAAGAGACAGCGGTATAATATAAGTTGGCTGTACTGGCAGCGCTGCTCGTATGTTCGGTGTAGTAGTGGGCGCCGCCTGTTAAAATCTTGGCGGCGGCGCGCCGAGCATTTTCAGCCGGCGGCGGCGTAACTATTTTATATTGTGAATTCTGCAAACGTAAATAAACTAAAAAGCGTCATAACCTATCTTCTTGACAAATGTGTATCTTTTTATTTTTTTAAAGTAGAAGCTAGTTTGGCAGTTTCGGCCGTGTAATGTAAAAGGATGTCGCTGACTAACTTCCGTTCTATTTGTTCACGTAAAAACATGTAGGCCATGATTTAGTGAAACCAGGCCGGATCGTCTAAAGGGGCCTTTAGGTCACAGGTAGGCCGTGGCACAAAGGTAACGGTAACAGGCATTGGTCGTAGATTTTAGGTTGGCCGCAAATTTCACTGGTTGCAGTTTTCACATATTCAGGTGTCCCAGTCCAACTTGTTTTCTATAATATTGTTGCTTTTCATTCTGCATTCATGTTTTTTTTTTTTTTTAAATACTTTTTTTTATAAAGTCACGAGTACCTTAATTGTCTCTAGTAATACAATTTGCAAGTGTTATGTTGATCACAGTCTCAACAAAGATAAAAACAGACAGGAATACCACTTCGTTGTTGTGGCGATAGCGTAACCACAATTTGTTAATTTTTATAAATAAATCCACACTTGCATCATGGTACATAACACCTTGAGATAGAGAGCAGTTATACCTACCGTACTATAATACTAATACATCAGTACAACTTTTGACTAGTTAACTTTTAACGGATAACTTTAACTTGCGTTAAATTTATAAACATTTAACGCTTTAACGATTATCGAAGTTAACTTTTTAAGTAGCGGAATAATGATTAACGAAGTTAACGTTTGGATTAACTGTGCCCACCTGTGACTATCATACAGTTCACTCTTAACTTTGGGGTGCAAATCAAAGTGTGTTTGCAAGAGTGAATGATTCTCCAAAGTGTTGAAGGATAACCTGCAATTTTCTATGTATTTCGAAGTTCGATATTGCCTTAAATATCTTCAACAGTGTAATCTAATATGAGTGTTAACTTCATCAAACTTTCAGAATATATTCAAATTCATAACAACAGTAACTTGCTGTCATTTATGTATGACCTGTTAGCTATTAAAGGCTAAAGTAATAGCTTGGTGGCTGTTTTAAAGAATTCTAGCATCTTCGAGAAGAGGTATCAGTAATACAGGCATCAAGATCAAGTTTACGAATAATGTTTGAACCCCAAGCAAGCATTTCATTATGAAAATTCCATATTAGGGAAGTGAGAAGTTTAAAGGAATTGGTATAAAGAGAACAACAAGAAGACAGCAGCATAGTAGGGATCATTTTAAACAAATAAACAGGGCAATATTAGCTACAAAGTGGTAAGTTAGAGATGGGCTTATGAAGAATATTATATAAGAACGAAGACTTTCCCGGCGTATGACTGCAATGTAGTCTTCACGGGTGTACCGCCGGATAGTGTTGTGGAAACACAATATTTCGACGGCTGGCTCTGCCGTCTTCCTCAGGTGTAGAGACATCTGTAATGGTCGGCTGACCCACAGTATCTTTGGTCAGTATCTGTGGGTCAGCCGACCATTACAGATGTCTCTACACCTGAGGAAGACGGCAGAGCCAGCCGTCAAAATATTGTGTTTCCACAACACTATCCGGCGGTACACCCGTGAAGACTACATTGCAAGAATATTATAGGCGTAAAGGGACCGACAAATGATGCATATGAAATTTCTATAGTTATGTTAGAAAACTAGGGAAGGGATGGTATTAATTCAGTTGTGGATAAAGTTGGAGAAGTTATGAAAGATTTGAAAAAGGCAAAGAACTGGTTTAATGAGACTATTAGGGGCAGTCATTCAGGGAAGGTTTGGGGAAAATCAGAATAATAGCTTCTCCACAAAATTAGAAATAAGTGGAGTAAAAAGGTTGAAATAGATCCAAAGGATTATATAAGGAAGTTAGATAAGGTAAAAAAAAAAGTAACTGGGATGCTGTGGAAAGTATCACTACAGATATGTGAATACTCCATTTTAACATACTGTGAAATATTATATAGATTGAGTCTGGAGACACACTGCTTGCAAAATGTCTGAAAAAGTGCTGTAGTAGTTTTTGTCGATAAAGGAGGGAAGACAAATAGAGTTTAAAATTATGGGTCAATTAGCTTTACTTCAGCTTACTAAGATTACTAAGTTGATAGAGAACATGATATGCAACCTCATAAGAAATAACTGAAGGAAAGGAACTGGTTTTTACATCAGTAACATTGATTTAGGAGAGGATGTTCATGTGGATATTTGTTAATAGCTATGTGTAGGATATTATGGATGAAATGGTCAAAGGAGGCCTAGATGATAGAGTGTGTCATAAAGTGTTGCTAAATAAGATAAAAACAATTGTGGTTGATAAAAGACTGACTTGCTGGGTGGTGGTATTTTTAAAAAGACAGGAAGCAAAAAGTTTTAATAGGATATACCAAAAGATGGAAATGAAAATGGGAATGCCACATGGTAATGTTTTGTGACTATTGCCATTCCAAAAAGAGTAAGCTTATTAGGTGTACAGGTAGAAAAATAAAGGTTTTTTGTGGTCCTGTTCCAACATAGGATCTCAGGCCACCTCTACAGACTATGACCAACACGTTTGCCTTAGCAGTCACCCCGTTGGTAGTATGGTAACCATAGCGATCTAACCCGGTTAGACGCGACTTGGCTAACATCCCGAGGCTAGAAGCTAGCAGGCTACCATAGACCCATGATCCCCGAGCAGTTATAGGATGATGGGTTGATAGATCAGACTGGCTTACTGTGATATGAGTATCCCGAGAGGGATGGCACCTCGAGAGGAGATTTAGTGCTTCTGGGGAGCTTATGCTAGAACTAGTAATGACACAGGGTTGAGTGTAAGGAAGTATATTTACAAATGCTCTCACAGAGAGTAACAGTACATGAATAGGAAGGTTACTAGATAGATCCTCACAATAGATTATGGCCCATTAGAACTGGATGGTATGCTTACATTTGGCGGCGACAGAGGGTGCGGAGGCTGGCCAGTCTCTGGGCTCAACCCCGGCCCGCTGGGCCGGATCGAGAAGTCTCCCGACTCGACTGACTGGCCAACTGTTTCACTAACTGAATCACTGACTGAACTGATCACTCTCCTCTCCCCGACGGCTTGGTTTGCCTATATACTCATCTGCCACCCGTGGGCTTGACTCCATTTGGTAACGAGCTTCAGGCGTTACCTATAAAGGTCGGCTCGGCCGCCGACTTGACCTAAAATGGTCTTTCGTGCACCCTCCTTCTGTTGGGGCGCCGATCACCGTATAAAGTACGGCTACTGGCTTATGCCCATACTTGGTATTAATTCTAGCCTTAGAATATAGCTTGGCCATAACAGGTTACATGTGGTTATCGGGTGGAGTATGAATCTCAAGAGTAATATACTGGCATCTTGGTATTGCAATTGATGGTAAACTCAATTTTGTAGGTGGTAGGAAGTGGTTTTAAAATCCTTCATTTACAGTAGAGGGTGATAAGGGGATGCAATAGGGAAGTGAAGGAGTTAGGCTAGATAACTTTGGGACAGACCATTGCTTGAGAATGGCGGGGTAGTATGAAACAAAATTGCTACCAGGTCATGTGCTACTCACAATTAAATTAAAATATGTTTAGAAATCTATTGGTATTTACTCTTACTCCATACATTTATAATGCAACTGTGTAGCTCTGAAGATGCTGTTTTTTATCAGTCTAATTTGGAACATTAATTTCAAGATGTATGTATTTTTAGTTAGTAATAGGACAGAAAGTTTAAAATTTATGTTATAAAACTGGTAACTTTAAGGATTCAAACTATAAATTAAAATGTTTGTTTATTGAGTTTAGTGTAAAAAAATTGGCATTTATCATAAGAATTATTTTTGTTTCAGGCACAACAGCTCATTCTGAAGGAAGTGACGATCTACATCAAAAGTATCTTGACTGGCAGCTAAACAATGAGACTCAAGAACATCTAGAAAACAGTGAAGTGGGTCGCAAAGGACTAGCAGAAGAGGCAGTAAGGCGCTATGGCACTACCTGGCCAGGAATAGCATCCCTAGTCTCTGACATTCGTACTATTTGCCCACTGCTTTACCTTGCAAGACAGACTACACCGCCTATACCGTTTTATGTAGTGCGTCAACCAAGGGGAGAAATTGCTGATGTTGATGCTGATGTGTCAGCAATATTAGGCCGTTACATTCCAAGGAGTACTCAACAAAGGCGATATGTTACGGCTGTCCAGCAGCTGTTCTATCGTTTCGTTAGCACACGTGAAATTCGACGGAGTGAAGGTGAGGCTCAAGTCTTGCTTATTGGGCAAGATGCCAATCCTAGCAATGAATACCCCAACTGTGACCTTTGGATGAGTAAAGACATTGTGCCAAGGTATGCGCGTGTGGACTGAATACTTAAAAACAAAAATGATTACAGGCTTTTTGAAAGATTTTGTTCTATGCATTCAGACAATATAGGTACTAATAAGTGTATGCTTATTGTTATCTCCCCTATGCATCAGCAACATCATTAGCCTGTGATATTTACTAGTCTGTTGTCCTATTTCAGTTCTGTTGAATTTATTTATATTCAAAAGTGACCTTTTAGTCATTTGTCAACAGTAAGATAATTTTTCCTTAACTGTAATAATCTGGAAACCAGACCGACTGAAGGAGTTCAAATTGATACTTTTGAATCTTTTCATATTTAGTAGTAAAACTCATAATCTGCAGTTGGCATATAAGCATTTTATAAACTATTTTCTCATATTATATTACTCTGTAGTAGGAAAACAAAATCTTGTAACTTTGATACTTGATGACTGCTTTTCTTGTGCAAAGAAATATTACTCCCAAAATCATCATTCCATATTGGAAAATAGATATAAATAAAGTCTATATAATGGTCCAAAATTTTTTATTTTTTTTCAAATAAATGTTCATTCTTCGGGAGTGTATGAAATACTGGTGTGGTATGTTATGCAGCTTCCTACTTTTCATTTGGACTGTAATGTTTTGTTTATTTGACTCAGATTCAGAATGAAAAATTATTTACTATTACTCTTTTCTGTACAAAATTTTTGGACTGAGTTAAACTAATGTCATTAGATACTGTTAAAGAACATAAAAATATGCTGTGTATCTTGTATTGTTTAAAAAAAAATGTTATGAGAAATAGTTAGAAACATTGGTTTGTATTACTAGAAATGCCATTATAATCCATGATAGGCTTAATTTGATTTAACAAATAAGTTTTTGTTCAGGATCTTCAGACTAGGTGTTTACAGTTAATATTATTTATAATTTTTAATATGTCTAAGATTTTATTTTCTCTTTATGTATATATACAATGCTTTAATCTTGAATGGGATATCAATTGTGAAATTGTGTAACTTGTTATCATCCATTATACAAACTAATGTTTTAAACTATTATTAATGCTATAAAATATCATGTGGGAGGCTGATTTAGTGCAGAGATATTAAATTGGATGAGTGATTGATGTAAAATTAAAAACAATTTCATAAAAAAAGCACACCGAAGGAATGGTACTGAAATTGATTTTAAAAAAGGGTAGAAAAGAGTGAGTTAAAATATCTCTCAGTAAAAGTAGCTTTTGGAACACACAGTGGACTTTATTTTTACATGTAGATCGTAACATTATAATAAAAGTCTTTCATTGTACATTGAGTGCTTTATATAACATTTACTATTTGATGTATTTTTACACAGTTCCTTTATAATTTTTGATGTAATGATTTTGGAACATTTTTGGAAAACAAATTTGGTACATAGAGTGTATAGGCATGCTTAGAATGATAACAAGCAGATATTTGTGAAATGTTCTGTGTTCATGAAATGCAATCAAGAAGTTAGTTAATTGTACAAAAATATTTGGTGTGACTTTTCTCGATATTGTATACACCAATGCAGTACCATTAAATCACTTATTCTGAAAATCATACTTCATTTAATATTTCTGTATTTTATTGTGATTCTGTGGTGCATAATCTAATGAGAGACAAAACTTGTCATACAATGTTTTGATGAGTTGTGTCTGTCCTGCACTTCAGCTTTGATCAATGTTTATTCCAGCTTTGGTGAGTGAGACTGTTCTTGTTGCAATCAGATTCCATACTGTCTTTGTGATACATGATATAGTTATTAACTAACCAGAATTTTCTGCATAAGAACTGTTTTTAAAACATTCATACATTTTTATGTATATTGTAATTTACAATTTAGATTGTTTGGAAATTATTGTTTTAAAAGTTCTCCTATGAAAGTTGCATGACTAATAAGTGAGCAGATTTGTGTAGTGGAGCAAATATGTATTATGGTTTTGATATATTAATATTTAATCAGATGTGTTCCATAGTTCCAGGCACAGGATTTCCATTAGTAAAATGACAGTTTAAGATAAGCTGATGTGTAGACTTCAATATGCCAAAATCCAAAGATATAAGAAAGACTGTAATCATTATTTTGAAATCTTTTACTTTCACACAGTATAAAGAGAGAGGCAAAAGTCTTTTTGTGACCAGGAGACATCAAATCTGTGGTGACTTAAAAGAATTTTTATATCATAAATAATTAATCATTTGGATCTCAAATTCTTATATTGCCCAATCAGATGAAGTACCTCTTTCAGAAATAATTTATGATGGATCACTAAGAAAATAATGGCTAGATGTTGATTCTGAAAAAAAACTTGTAAAATTGTTGAATGAATTTGGCTAAATGCTATATTATAAATTGAAGAAAGCATCTTCAACAATTCAAAGAGAATAAATTTTAGCTTTCACCATAAAAATTTTAAATACTTTTTTTTTACCCATCTATAAAAGCTGATATATATTTCATTCCTGACAGTGGAAATGATTTTAACTAGAAATGAAGAAAGATGAGAAGTGTCCACCAGCTACAGAGCATTACAAGATAGCTTTAAGTAATACACCTATATACATTGGTCAGCTGCCTTAAAAAATGAGGGAAGTACTGTGAATCTTTATACGTTTCTGCTGGAAAATGCATTATAAATACAAATAGGAAAGAAAGAAGCACTATCACTTACTACAGGCAATTAATGGACAGCACAGAAGAAGATAAACCATGGACATGGAACAACATATAAATTTTTTTGGTTTAAATAAAAAATTTCTGTATTGTTCCATGTTAATGTCTTTTTCTTTCCATGTGATATCCTGCCCCCTGTGATAAGTAATGGTACCTATCATTTCACATAGATATTTTTTAATCAGCACCTTTTGTTTCCTGTCAGCTGATGTAGATTTTTATAGGGCCCTACCTATAATTTTCTACTTTCCTCAGCTGCATATGTCTGTTTCAGTTAATTAGAGCAAGCTAAGATAAACAATTGGGCCTACCTCTGATGTTATTAAACACTTGGAGCTTTGTTTCAAGTCAATCAGCTTCAGGCATTAATGTATCTGTTCAGGTATTGCAATTAAAAAAAGATGCTGACATTTTCAAATAAACATCACGTCTAGTCTCGGAGTCTAATTCTATTTAACTTTACTCTGTTAAGGTAAAGAAATACACTTAAGGATGTAACAAAAAAAAATCAAAGTTAGAAGGGCTTTGAAATGTTTGTATAATTGCTTAATACATCATATGTTTAACATTTTACCCAATAGAGTTGAAAAATTCCAAGATAATCTTCAGTAACCTTTTAGTTTTTAAGTGTCATTATTCAGGAGCATACAGTGATAAATTATTACAGTATGATTGACTTTATATAGGAATAAATCACTGCTCTTCATCTGATGTATTGTTGTACAGATAATATGTACTGATATTTATTTAAAATGTAAATTTTTGTTTGTTAAAAATGATCATTTCATATTTTAGCTCACAAAAGCACAAAGACATTCTCGCAATGTGATTCTTGAGTTTGTAAATACGTGTGTAATATCTTGATTATTTGTTTGTAAAATACAGTGTCACATACAAACATATTTTGATATAAGCCTTCAGACATGAAATCTGATTATTTTTTACTATAGCATGCTTTTCAGCTGTTTTAGTGTAAAAAATATTTTAACATCATTTTTTGGAGTATTGGCATTGTATATTTCATACTTCAAAACTTAAAAAGATCTCATATCATAAGATTATATTTAGTGTACTTAGCATCGATTTCATTTTGTTTTAATCATATAAAATGAAAGTTTTGATATAATTCTCCATATTTCAAGATATACCGAGGAATATTTGAATTCAATAATTAATTCAGCAACAGATCCAGCATTAATGGAAACAGTACAGTATTTTACACGTAGACTGATAAGAACTTTTTTTGTAAGTAGTAAAATTTCAAATAAAACTTTTTTATGTTAAGTGACAAATGGTTATTTAATGTGTTTGTATAATATTCCAAAATGTATTGATGTGTACTATTAAACTATGTTACATACCATAAACCATGTGTATATTAACCATCCTGTATGTTGTTTTATATCACCTTGAAATAATGATATAAAATTTACAGAATTATGAAGATTTCTTAATTTTCAGCTTCCAAAAGGAATAAGTTATCATGTGAATATCAATACACTGTTTGCATTAAAAAGATCAGTATGATCGAAATTTTGGTAGGTTAGTTGAGGTAGTCGAATGGACTCATTGTGTGTTTGTGTGCTTATTTCAAGCTTTGGCATGAAATTGCTACTGTAACATGTTACGATTAAATGTTCCTTGGTGCACAGGCAAGATTTGTACATAAGCTATAACCAAATAATTGCTGTTGATCCCTGATTTATTGTTCATGATGTCCCTGATATCAAACTATAAGCTGCATGGATTTGATTTTTGTTGTCACCAAACAATTGAGCTGATTTCAGCTATAGTAAACGGGTTTGGATAACATAAAGAAAAGTGACAGATGAAATTTTAATTAATATATTCTTGAAAGGCATTGAAGTTAAACTGGTATCAGATAATATGTTTAGCGGACTCTGTAAAATTGCATTGAAAGACTGCAGATTATTCTTCAAGAAACACAAATACTGAAGAGAAATATTTTAAGTTTCAAAATGTTACACGTTTAGTAAAATTTTACAAGTTATCCCACTGCTCAAATTAGACCACAAAATTAAGTGTCATGGACTATGCCTGCCTACATACTATACACTGATCCAGGTGTTCATAGATCTTTATAGTCTTCCACAAAGGCTATGCAATCTTTTTTTTTCTAATTTTTAATCCAATCTTTTTTAAACTTTACTGTTTTGCAGATATAAGGTAACCTAAAGTTTTGTAACTTCATAACAAAATTTGTTTGTAGAGCAGCAAGGTCATTTAAATAGCCCTCCAGATGTGGTTTAAAGTAATTCGCCTAGATAATTCAAGTCATATTTCAGATTAAACAGTTACAGAAAATCAGAACGTAGTATTAATATATTTAGTACATTAAATTCAGCCTATGTCATAAAAGAAAACATTACCTTTATTTTTTTTAGATATATCATATAGAATGAACTTGGTAAATTTACAGGTAGAAGGTTTTCCTGAAGAGAGATGAGACTTTGAAATTTCGAACCAGCATGAAAATTACGTTAAAATCACAAAATAGTCAATATTAGAAGGGAATTAATTCAAAGGAGACACTAGGTTTAAATTAAAGAAGAATTTTTTTCTAGGAATAACACTGCAATTGGTTTTTGAATTGGTGCAATATTTTGGCTGATATCCGAAAAAGAAAATTATGGACAAACTAGTAGTTAATATGGCTTCTTCTGATAACTGCATTGTAAGAATTTGAAAGTAAAAGAAAATTTTCTGATCATGTGAAATAAGAAGAAAACTATTTGAGATCTGTCATTACAATTAGAGAGTAATGATTTCTTATTGAAAAGGGGACATAGAATCATTTAAAACATGTTTCAGAGCTGTAAAGTAAATATTCTGAAAGATATACATTTTCAAAATTAAAATTGTGTGTGATAATTTTGGTTCAACCCATTAGAGAACAGTAAACAAGTGGATCTTAGTATCAAATGAAAGAGTAAAAAATTAGAAGCAAATTAAAAGTTATTTAAGCTTTGTAGCTTTAAAACATGGGAATTATCAACATTTTTAGAATTGCACAGAAAATAATTTTTTATGACAAAAATATGATAGGTATGAAATATTTTATTAGGATTTAAATTAATGTTTATAAGCCTGCCTAACTACTATAGGAATTTACTAAAAGGTTTTAAGACATCTGATGTCGCACTCAACAATCACGGAAGGCTACATTTGTCCATGCTGGGAACGAGAAAAAACATGTTACCTCACGTTTTCTAAAACACCAGCCCCAGGATCTCCTCCAGGGTGTTGCTGGAAATCACTTGAGCAGAATGCACGTTGGTCGAGGTAGTGTTAAGCGTGGATAGGCAGGCCGGCTAGACATTTGACCACTGGTAAAGTGAAATTCGGTGTGCCGTCTTTGAAATTTTTTGTGTGGTGGAACATTTCACTTTTCCTCATGTGAGTATAATTTAGTTAGGAGGTTTATGAGGTTTGGTCTGGCTTGAATTACTTATTGCTACCTGCACTCAACTTATTTGGTGATGATTTCTGATGTCTAAAAGATTGTTTGAAATTGTAAAATTATCTTTCAAGAATGCAGTGATGTTTTAAACTATAAACTAGAAGCTGTAAGGAACTAGGCCTATACCGGGGTGAAGTATAGGCCTAGTACCTCAACTGAATATTTACTTGAAGCATAAGTTCTCTAAATCTGCATCAATAATCTTAAATGACCATGTAGCCTGCCTGGAAACTCAACTGTGCTTGACAGCCGCCACAAAGCTTTTTAACCCAAAGCTGAGGAAAGGTTTCAGTATACTACGAAATCACAAAAAGTTCACTTGAATAAAAATTTGAAGTCTATTTTCATAGTCACACCTTAAAAATTTGGATTCTACAGTTGAGTAGGCTATCGAACAAACTTTCCAAAAATAGCAAGGCTATGGAGAGAAATAGAACCAACCGACACCTTTAGAAATTCATAAGTTCATAATAGTTGTTAACACGATACTCTGGTAAAGAAAATCATCATGGCCAACACATGTTCTTAGTCTGGCTCACTGAGTTCCAGTTACTACTGGCGTAGATTCATCATACACAGCGTTCCCAGAGTAAAGACAAAAGACCAAACCGTAAAGACAGCCGGACAGTCTGAGCAGCGAGCTTTATACCCTCAGCCGCCTGCTTGATGTATACTGACACTTATTCGAAATAGTAAAAAATGATTGTGATTATAGAAGGTGTGCAAACTTTAAATGCAAGTAGTCTTGTCTTCAAGGTACATAAAAAGTGCTTAATGAGAATTTTCAAATGATTAGCTTGCTTGTAAATGAATTTAGTTTACCCGGCATACTGACAAAAAGATTCCAAAAGTTAAGTAGGGATTCCCCTATTTCTATCTGGATTTATTCAATTTTTAGGCAACTCTGCAGGATTGCAAATTTTCACAATAAAATTAGTGTTATCGTATTCTACATTAATTCCCGATTCCAATAATGTAAATTTTATTAATATTGGTGGTGAAATGGCAAAGTTATTAGTTTGTGAAGATTAGGTTTGAAATATTTCAGAAGTTAACTAGGTTTATGTTTAATAATTATCCTTCTGTTGTTTATATAAAAAAGTGGAGTTATCTCAATTTACTTTGAATTTAGTTACATGTTTTAACAGTTATCTTATTTAAGGAAGTGGCTTAGTTTAATTGCCAATCAATTTTGAAATTGCCACATTGTGATTAGTGTCAAAATAACTTTCAAATTGATCTAAAAACTGTTCTATTGCATGAAATGTTCTGAAATTTTAATATGTTATACAAAATTTTACGATCTTTTAGAAAATCTACTTTTTAGTCGGAGAAATTACTGAAAACATATGATAAAAAATGTTGAAAGTGTTCCACAAGGTGTTTAAAGTTTTATTTAAGCTATTTAAATCTCCCGAAACTACGAAACTTTTGTGATTTTATCTTTCTTTTGAATTATTAATATTTTTGAAATTATTTTACTGCATCAAAACATGTTGAGAATTAGTGAAATGATCACGTAGCAAAAAACTATTGTTTGCAAGTTGGACAATAATGGATAACCTATTACAGGTTAGTTTAAAGATTTTTTTACTATTAAAAATGTTTATTTATTGCTTATATTAAGTGTTGTGGGTCTTTGCTGCTTTTAAAATGGTTTATTTATTTAAGTTAGGTTGCAGTATCAGCTTCTGCATAAAATGTTTCTCACTTCCTATACTTGCAATGAAAATTTATATGTTTACTGGGAAGCTTACTCGCTCCCTTATGCTTTAAGCTAGAATTTACACAAATTCTAAGGTGCTTACAAAGCAGTGACTTTTATTGATGAACCTATCTTTCCATTATTGAGGTTATTCAATATGATGGCGACTGCATCCTGTAGAATAATCTAATTTTCCAAGGCGCACAACACGGTCACAGTTGAGGTACTAACTGTTTAGTATAACCCCACTAAGCATTTGTTCCTTACACAGACCATTTTATTCCAAATATTTTAGTTATAAATTTTATCTAAAATCTCTTCATTTCAATGTTTTTAATTTTTAAATTTTCAATTTTATTATTTGCATTTAACTTTTAAAATTCTTAATCTCCCACAAAGATTTTTATGCCAACAATCTTCTATTTTATTAAGTATATGTCTCGACTTTGTAACTATTGAAATTTTAGTATGATCGTTCATTAACTGGAATTGCATCTTAATTTTTTGCCTGCATCATGTCTTGCTAAAACCTAAAAATTCAATATCTCGCTAACTACATTTTATTGTTAAATATATCTCTTAGAAAAAAATGGATCTATTTTCTCACAGCTCCTTTAATTTTCACAAACTCTTCTATATCATTTTTTACGTTACGCTGATGTAGGCTCTAATTTTGTAATAAAGCTTAAGAATTGAAATACGAAAATCTTAATTTCCCCCCATAAATTTCAAACTTTCTGCCAAACCGTTATTGTATCAATGTTCTCTGAATTTTTCTCTCTT
Source organism: Vandiemenella viatica (assembly GCA_031002005.1). Taxonomy (NCBI): domain Eukaryota; kingdom Metazoa; phylum Arthropoda; class Insecta; order Orthoptera; family Morabidae; genus Vandiemenella; species Vandiemenella viatica. The sequence continues at coordinate 144,543,003 of CM061920.1, forward strand.
TTCTGAACCTAATTTTGTCTTTTTAACTACCTCATTTACAAAATTAAAATTATTTATTTGACTAAAAAATGTACTTGATGGTCAGAATGTGACTGCCTATTCTGACAACATACTCCAATAGTTAAATTCAAGTTATCTTTCAAAATGAATGATATCCATTTCATATATGTGAAATGCACTGTTCATTGTGCCATCTAACCACAGCACAAAATATACATTCAAATTGATATATCTCCCTTGATAATAATTTTAGGCTAGCTATGAAGACCGTACATCAAAATGCTTGTATTTAAGAGCTTAACTGTGAAAATAAATTCAATGAAATTCCTCAAGTTTGAAATTTTGACATTTTGATTTTTACATTTTCTTTACATCAGTTTATTTTTTATTTGAAAGTTGTTTTACTAGTAAGATTTTATTTATTTGCTGTACTAAATGCATTAAATTACTCCTATTTAACAGGTTTAGGAAGTTCATAAGGTGCATCGGGGCAAGTGTGGCAAAAGTTCAACTTTAAATGATCCTAGAAAAATGATTTTTGAAGCGTGAAATATAGGATTCTTTAAAAATTTATCAGCAGAATCTTCTCCTTAAAATCATGTATTCAAAACATTTTAGTTTAACAAGTTCAAAATTTCAGAGTGAATAAACAGAGCAAGAACCAACTTACACACTTGCTCCAGTGAAATGGGGTAAGTGCTTATGTTGCCTTTTTTACCACAAATTCTACTCTAGAGCAGCAGAGGGGTAATTATAAAAAAGTCTGTTTAGTGAGGGTTCCTTTGGTCTTTGGATGGCTAGAAATGAAAAAAAAAAAACACTGAGTTATACACTTTTTCCGGGGGCAGTTAAGATGATGTGAAGAAAAGGAAAAAAGATAAACAGAAAATAATTAACAAATTAAAAGCATTCTTTATTGACAAAATCCTATATTTAAAACATTAAACATAAGAATCAAAGTTATAAAGTCAACAGAAATTTTCTTAAAATTAAATTTCAGTCTTCAGTTTTTCTTAAGTAGCTTTTCACCATTTTTTGAAGAAAACGTCAAGAAGGGAAAAAAATAAAATAAGCAAACTATTATTGTTAATAGTTGTGGAAAGATTGGCAATCCCTGCTAGTTTGGACTAATGTATGAACATGTTTTTATTTTAGTATTATAAGAAATATTTAATGCATAATAATTATTTTAATTTTCATTATTCTTATTAATAATAAAACACAAAAAATTATAAATTATAATGAAATGCATCCTTAACTACTTAATTCTTGGATTATAAATATTCTTAAGTAAGTAGTTATTAATATCTAAATAATTAATACTCAGAAGGGGGAAATGCATACCACTATGCACTAGCCCCAAAGGCAACATCTGAACTTACCCCCATATGGAATTTTTGTGGGGCAAGTGCAGACCAGGCATTAACATCAAAAAATAATAAGTAAGACAAATAACTGGACACAATATTGATTAATAACATCATAGGTATCAACTAAGCACAAAAAAGTCTTGTTATCACTTCAAGCTAATGTGGATGGCAACGGATACAACTCTCTTCACACAAGTCGACATGCCAAGTAAAATCATGCAGAGTCTTTGTAACTTTCAGTGAAGATTATGATTACAGGAGAGCTTAATGCGATTTAATGCCAGGTGTATGAAAGAGCAGGTTTCTTAGAACAGAGATGGCAGCACCAAATGTTTCATCCAAAACCAGTTACATCTGAGGTACACACTTGCCCTGAAAATGCACTTGCCCCAATGCACCTTACATTACATATGGAGGGATTGTTGTAAAAGAACAGTGAGAAGAGTTAGTTTCAAACAGATGAAGGCAGGAGGTTGAGAAGAACACATAAAAAATACAAAAACAAACAAATTGCACAATATTTCGGCGATTAGCCTTAACCATGTGAGAGGCGAGACATATGGCAGGGGGGAAAGATATGGTCACATCCCGACCAGCCACACGAATGTAACAAAGGCAGAAACATAGGGTGGGGGTGGAATTGCAAGGGGTAGGGGGAAAGGCTGACCAGTGATAAAAGTGAAACAAAATAATCTTTGTGTAGCATAATTCAAAAAGCTATTGTTATAATTTTATTTAGATCATTTTTAGGCGAAAAAAAGTAATTTTAATAACTGAAATATACATATATAAGTAACTGACTGTAAAATGAAATGAAAGATAGTAAGTGACAGGTTTAGTGTAGGTTTAGGCCAGGGGTGTATCTGGTGTCAAGGATATGTTGGTAGGCTAGTTCCCATCTGCGGAGTTCTGAAGGGGAGGTGGTGTTCGGAAAATGTCTAAAAGTTCTATCTGTGAAACAGGTGTTGAGGTTCTTCGAATCACATGAGTTGGCTTGAATTGCCACTGGATGGTCTGGGTTGGAAGTATAAACTTTTTGCCTGTGGCCATGCATCCTGTAGGATAGTTGCTGAGTGATGAGACCAATGTAGGAGGCAGGTGAGTTGGTGAATAAGGTGAGTGGTAGCTCATGTTGTATGTCCAATTATGGAAAGGCTTCTCCTGTGACAGGATTGGAGTAAGTGGTGTTGCAGGGTGCATGCTGCATGTTTTATAGTGGGATGCAATTTGCCTACACACACATCTTCCCCTTAGCATGCACCCTCCTACATTTAGCCTCCACAAATTTTACTTTAAATTTTTTAACGTTTTTGGTAAGTTAATCATCATTTCCCGTGGTAACTCATTCCTATCCCTGATACCCTTACCTAAAAAAGAAAATCTTCCCACACCCTTGTGCCTGAAATCGAGTGCCAGCCTGTGGTCATAGTCATCTTTTCCCTACCATGCACCACTTTTCATACCTACTCCAATATCTTTCCATGCCTCATCGCCAGTATATGCCCTGTACACTCCCATGACCCTCCTCATCCTCCTCCTGTCTTGCAATGAATCCCATTCCAGCTCCTTTATCATATCCATCACTGATTGCATTCTGCAATAATTTCCAGAAACAAATATAGCAGCCCTTTCTTGCACCCTCTCCAATTCCTGTGTTTGATACACAAAATGTGGGTCCCATACTACACTACCATATTCAAGCAATGGTCTGACAAAAGTTTTGTAACCCAATTCCTTTACTTCTCTTGTGCATCTTCTCATCACTCTCTCCAAAAAGTGCAGAATTTTGAAATCTTTTCCTACCACCTGTCCAATGTGTCCTGCCCAGTTAAGCTTGTTATCAAATGAAATGCCAAGATATTTACATTTCAAGTCTTCAGCAAGAAATTCTTTCCCCACCTTATATTCATAATTAACCTTTTGTTTTTTTATTTGTTTATGTAATAAGCTGACTCTTTTTTGCATTTATCTTCATCCCATGTTTACCAACCCAACTAGTTTTCCTGTCCAAATCACCCTGCACCTGTTTATAGTCCTCAATCGTTTTGATCCTTTTATATAGCATTATGTCATCTGCAAATAATCTAATTTCTGACAGTAAACAGTCAACATGATCACTCATTAGAATAATGAATAGCAATGGTCCCAATACGCTACCCTGCGGCACTCCCATTTTTACTTCCACTTCCTTTCATACTGTTTTTCCTACCCTAACTTTCTGTTTTCTACCTTATAAAAATTCTGCTAGCCAGAAAATCACTTTCTCATCCACTCCAATATTTTTCTACCTTATTTACTATCATTTTATGGCTCACTCTGTCAAATACCTTTGAAGATCTAGTGCTACACTATCAATTTTTCCTCCCATGTCCAGTTTATCTGAAATATCTTGCATATATCCCACCAAGATGATATGAATATCCTTGCCTGAACCCATGTTGCCTACTTGAAAACCACTTACGTTCCTCACATACATTTCTGCTGTGGTTGCATATCAATCTTTCCATTAATTTACCTGGCACTGATGTCAAACTGATTGGCCTGTAATTTTCGACTCTATTTCTCACCCCTCCTTTATGTACTGGTACTACTATCGCACTTTTCCATTCCTGTGGCTAGCAGCAAGTATCCAGACTCAATTTAAATAATATTTCAAGATAAGGTACAATGTCACATCTGGTTATCTTTAAGATATCTGTAGTAATATTATCTACACCAACCCCTTACTGTTTTTTTTCAGCTTTCTTATTTCCTTTGTGATTTCCTCAGGATGAATTTCAAATTTTTTAGTATCTTCATTTCTGATTGTATTGTTAAGCTCGTTCTCTGAATTAGACCCTCCCAATTCTGATTCTTTGTCCCCCCCGTTACGCTGATGTAGGCTCTAATTTTGTAATAAAGCTTAAGAATTGAAATACGAAAATCTTAATTTCCCCCCATAAATTTCAAACTTTCTGCCAAACCGTTATTGTATCAATGTTCTCTGAATTTTTCTCTCTTTTCTGAACCTAATTTTGTCTTTTTAACTACCTCATTTACAAAATTAAAATTATTTATTTGACTAAAAAATGTACTTGATGGTCAGAATGTGACTGCCTATTCTGACAACATACTCCAATAGTTAAATTCAAGTTATCTTTCAAAATGAATGATATCCATTTCATATATGTGAAATGCACTGTTCATTGTGCCATCTAACCACAGCACAAAATATACATTCAAATTGATATATCTCCCTTGATAATAATTTTAGGCTATGAAGACCGTACATCAAAATGCTTGTATTTAAGAGCTTAACTGTGAAAATAAATTCAATGAAATTCCTCAAGTTTGAAATTTTGACATTTTGATTTTTACATTTTCTTTACATCAGTTTATTTTTTATTTGAAAGTTGTTTTACTAGTAAGATTTTATTTATTTGCTGTACTAAATGCATTAAATTACTCCTATTTAACAGGTTTAGGAAGTTCATAAGGTGCATCGGGGCAAGTGTGGCAAAAGTTCAACTTTAAATGATCCTAGAAAAATGATTTTTGAAGCGTGAAATATAGGATTCTTTAAAAATTTATCAGCAGAATCTTCTCCTTAAAATCATGTATTCAAAACATTTTAGTTTAACAAGTTCAAAATTTCAGAGTGAATAAACAGAGCAAGAACCAACTTACACACTTGCTCCAGTGAAATGGGGTAAGTGCTTATGTTGCCTTTTTTACCACAAATTCTACTCTAGAGCAGCAGAGGGGTAATTATAAAAAAGTCTGTTTAGTGAGGGTTCCTTTGGTCTTTGGATGGCTAGAAATGAAAAAAAAAAACACTGAGTTATACACTTTTTCCGGGGGCAGTTAAGATGATGTGAAGAAAAGGAAAAAAGATAAACAGAAAATAATTAACAAATTAAAAGCATTCTTTATTGACAAAATCCTATATTTAAAACATTAAACATAAGAATCAAAGTTATAAAGTCAACAGAAATTTTTCTTAAAATTAAATTTCAGTCTTCAGTTTTTCTTAAGTAGCTTTTCACCATTTTTTGAAGAAAACGTCAAGAAGGGAAAAAATAAAATAAGCAAACTATTATTGTTAATAGTTGTGGAAAGATTGGCAATCCCTGCTAGTTTGGACTAATGTATGAACATGTTTTTATTTTAGTATTATAAGAAATATTTAATGCATAATAATTATTTTAATTTTCATTATTCTTATTAATAATAAAACACAAAAAATTATAAATTATAATGAAATGCATCCTTAACTACTTAATTCTTGGATTATAAATATTCTTAAGTAAGTAGTTATTAATATCTAAATAATTAATACTCAGAAGGGGGAAATGCATACCACTATGCACTAGCCCCAAAGGCAACATCTGAACTTACCCCCATATGGAATTTTTGTGGGGCAAGTGCAGACCAGGCATTAACATCAAAAAAATAATAAGTAAGACAAATAACTGGACACAATATTGATTAATAACATCATAGGTATCAACTAAGCACAAAAAAGTCTTGTTATCACTTCAGCTAATGTGGATGGCAACGGATACAACTCTCTTCACACAAGTCGACATGCCAAGTAAAATCATGCAGAGTCTTTGTAACTTTCAGTGAAGATTATGATTACAGGAGAGCTTAATGCGATTTAATGCCAGGTGTATGAAAGAGCAGGTTTCTTAGAACAGAGATGGCAGCACCAAATGTTTCATCCAAAACCAGTTACATCTGAGGTACACACTTGCCCTGAAAATGCACTTGCCCCAATGCACCTTACATTACATATGGAGGGATTGTTGTAAAAGAACAGTGAGAAGAGTTAGTTTCAAACAGATGAAGGCAGGAGGTTGAGAAGAACACATAAAAAATATAAAAACAAACAAATTGCACAATATTTCGGCATTAGCCTTAACCATGTGAGAGGCGAGACATATGGCAGGGGGGAAAGATATGGTCACATCCCGACCAGCCACACGAATGTAACAAAGGCGGAAACATAGGGTGGGGGTGGAATTGCAAGGGGTAGGGGGAAAGGCTGACCAGTGATAAAAGTGAAACAAAATAATCTTTGTGTAGCATAATTCAAAAAGCTATTGTTATAATTTTATTTAGATCATTTTTAGGCGAAAAAAAGTAATTTGAATAACTGAAATATACATATATAAGTAACTGACTGTAAAATGAAATGAAAGATAGTAAGTGACAGGTTTAGTGTAGGTTTAGGCCAGGGGTGTATCTGGTGTCAAGGATATGTTGGTAGGCTAGTTCCCATCTGCGGAGTTCTGAAGGGGAGGTGGTGTTCGGAAAATGTCTAAAAGTTCTATCTGTGAAACAGGTGTTGAGGTTCTTCGAATCACATGAGTTGGCTTGAATTGCCACTGGATGGTCTGGGTTGGAAGTATAAACTTTTTGCCTGTGGCCATGCATCCTGTAGGATAGTTGCTGAGTGATGAGACCAATGTAGGAGGCAGGTGAGTTGGTGAATAAGGTGAGTGGTAGCTCATGTTGTATGTCCAATTATGGAAAGGCTTCTCCTGTGACAGGATTAGAGTAAGTGGTGTTGCAGGGTGCATGCTGCATGTTTTATAGTGGGATGCAATTTGCCTACACACACATCTTCCCCTTAGCATGCACCCTCCTACATTTAGCCTCCACAAATTTTACTTTAAATTTTTTAACGTTTTTGGTAAGTTAATCATCATTTCCCGTGGTAACTCATTCCTATCCCTGATACCCTTACCTAAAAAAGAAAATCTTCCCACACCCTTGTGCCTGAAATCGAGTGCCAGCCTGTGGTCATAGTCATCTTTTCCCTACCATGCACCACTTTTCATACCTACTCCAATATCTTTCCATGCCTCATCGCCAGTATATGCCCTGTACACTCCCATGACCCTCCTCATCCTCCTCCTGTCTTGCAATGAATCCCATTCCAGCTCCTTTATCATATCCATCACTGATTGCATTCTGCAATAATTTCCAGAAACAAATATAGCAGCCCTTTCTTGCACCCTCTCCAATTCCTGTGTTTGATACACAAAATGTGGGTCCCATACTACACTACCATATTCAAGCAATGGTCTGACAAAAGTTTTGTAACCCAATTCCTTTACTTCTCTTGTGCATCTTCTCATCACTCTCTCCAAAAAGTGCAGAATTTTGAAATCTTTTCCTACCACCTGTCCAATGTGTCCTGCCCAGTTAAGCTTGTTATCAAATGAAATGCCAAGATATTTACATTTCAAGTCTTCAGCAAGAAATTCTTTCCCCACCTTATATTCATAATTAACCTTTTGTTTTTTTATTTGTTTATGTAATAAGCTGACTCTTTTTTGCATTTATCTTCATCCCATGTTTACCAACCCAACTAGTTTTCCTGTCCAAATCACCCTGCACCTGTTTATAGTCCTCAATCGTTTTGATCCTTTTATATAGCATTATGTCATCTGCAAATAATCTAATTTCTGACAGTAAACAGTCAACATAATCACTCATTAGAATAATGAATAGCAATGGTCCCAATACGCTACCCTGCGGCACTCCCATTTTTACTTCCACTTCCTTTCATACTGTTTTTCCTACCCTAACTTTCTGTTTTCTACCTTATAAAAATTCTGCTAGCCAGAAAATCACTTTCTCATCCACTCCAATATTTTTCTACCTTATTTACTATCATTTTATGGCTCACTCTGTCAAATACCTTTGAAGATCTAGTGCTACACTATCAATTTTTCCTCCCATGTCCAGTTTATCTGAAATATCTTGCATATATCCCACCAAGATGATATGAATATCCTTGCCTGAACCCATGTTGCCTACTTGAAAACCACTTACGTTCCTCACATACATTTCTGCTGTGGTTGCATATCAATCTTTCCATTAATTTACCTGGCACTGATGTCAAACTGATTGGCCTGTAATTTTCGACTCTATTTCTCACCCCTCCTTTATGTACTGGTACTACTATCGCACTTTTCCATTCCTGTGGCTAGCAGCAAGTATCCAGACTCAATTTAAATAATATTTCAAGATAAGGTACAATGTCACATCTGGTTATCTTTAAGATATCTGTAGTAATATTATCTACACCAACCCCTTACTGTTTTTTTTCAGCTTTCTTATTTCCTTTGTGATTTCCTCAGGATGAATTTCAAATTTTTTAGTATCTTCATTTCTGATTGTATTGTTAAGCTCGTTCTCTGAATTAGACCCTCCCAATTCTGATTCTTTGTCCCTAATGCTCTCACTAAACCAGTTACTTAAAATCTCTACCTTTTTAAAATCCCTCAGTAACTTCTTCTCCATCCTTCCTTATATATAAGCGTCTCAATACCCTCCCTTCCCCTCAGTTTCCTGATATAGCCATAGAAATTTCCAGATGCATCAGTCAATGGTCCTTCTTCACTGACAATACTCTCCATAAACCCATCTTTAGCCACTTTGTTTGCAGTTATTAAGTCCTTGTTTAGTTGTTTCAAATATTCCCTACTACACAGGTTCTCTACTTCTCTTTAATTTCTACTTTGGAATAAATTTTTCTCACCCCCTTTCTTATTATCTCCTTGAACTCTTCCCACCTTTACCGTACTTGTGCCTTCCTTCCATTTGCTGAATCGTTCTCTGAAATCTGTGCCTTTTTATAATTGTACCTATTTCCCCCTTCTATTTTGGCTGCTGGTTCACTGAATCCTCTAATATCCATCTAAACTGCTTCATGATCACTTATTCCTTCTGTTACTTGACATCCCACATTGTGTAAATCCTCCTTCCCTCATTAAGGTATTTGTAAATCTTTGTTCCCGTGTGTTATGAATCTTATTTCATTCCTCACCAATAATGATCATTCTATTTTCACTTCTGATATCTGAGTATGAATTTAATTTCTCCCCAAGTGCCTCACCTTCATCTGACATTCTTACACTGCGGTAAGCAGCCAACACTCTGAATTTTTTCTTTTTTATTACCCCAGAAATCTAGCCCAAGTAACTCATGGTCTTGATCTATGAATGCCAGTGAACTGTGGTAGTTTTTGCTAACTAGTATGAAGACTCCACCATTAATTGCTCCTCTGTCTCTGCAGTACACTCTGTAACCATCAGGAAAAACCTCACTGTCTAGTTTATGTTAGACTTTCACTACGTTTGGCAGAATAAGTCTTTATAAAATGACTTATTGTAGTAAATCTCTCTTTTTATTTATACTTTGCATGTATAAAAGCATGAAGTTTGGTGAAATTACTTATTATTATCTAATTTATTAATAAGATATCTAAGGCTGATGCTGCTAAAATAAAAATTGGATATATAGCTCAATTTTTGATAGGAACAAACCTTTTGGAAATATTCAGGCGGTTTCTTTCTTTGGTGATAATATGATTACCAGCACTAAAGCCAGATTACATGAGATATGAAAAGGTTTAGTTAAACTGAATATCTGTTACCATTCATATACAAATACGACAGGCATTTCTTTAATTTTGTCACATGTTTTCATGTACATCATGTAACGATCATCTAACTTTCTTATTGAAATTCTTACTGTTCAGGATCCAGAAATGAAAGAACTCAAACTAGGTAACAAACTGCATTTAATCTAAATATTAGAAGATGATATGTCAAACAAACAAATGATTATACACATATATTTATCTTAATATCACTTCCAGAATTATTAACTCCTAATATAAAATTACAAATTTTCATTCATACTGTAGTATAAAATCATTCTCGCCTCAAAATCCTATGAAATAAAATATGATTAAGCCGGCTAGCTAATCACGCAACACCAAAGCACTGATTGTATTTTAATTGCTAAGCAGAGCAATTATCTTTAAGGGTGTGTTATGGTTTCTGTATTCCTCATTGTCCATAATAATTTGTTGAACAGAATGATGTGATTTACTGTTTCTTGTAGAATACAGGAAGCGGCCACAGCTGCACCAGGTAATAGATTCGAGATGCTTATCTCATCCCCTTCGTGTCTCCTCACCAAAACAGGTGGGCATATGGATACAGAAAATGGATGTATCATTATTAAGCACAGGTAGATCCAAGCTTAAGCCATCAGCTGCTCGTTAGTCTGATTCATGCTGCATGCAAGCAACAGAAAAAGCATTTAACACTACTACTGGGCAGTCAGTAGAAAATACGTCTAGTACGTTTCATGCTGTAGAACAGAATGAATGTTTTCTGAGCTCGTTTTGGGAAATTCCTATGCACAGGTAGAGAGCGACCCTTCTCCTGCCAGCAAAGGATTTCTGGTGCCACAAAGTTGTGAATAATAGCCTTGGCTGAACTGCCCATTCAACCATTTGGAAAAATCTTCAGCACAGTTCCTCCCAGCTCCCGCTAATAACCAGTACATTCACAATAAATACAAAATGTAATTTGGACCAGTACAATCAATATGAATTTATGTTTACTTTCTTCATAATACCTGATTTCTAACAGTTCTTCTCGTCAAGTTGTATCAGAGTCTTTAATATTTGCAGTAGAATGATTTTACAACCAGTCTTACACCTCGATTTTCAAATCGTTTTGCCACATCTAAAGTTTGTTGAGGTGGGTACTGAATCTGTTTATATTCTCTAGAGGTATATCATCGTTTATAGATAATAATTCATGAAACTGATGAAATTTAACCAAATTAATTAAAAATTCTCTTTTCAATATATTATAATGCAGTAAACAAAGTTTGTCAATAAATAATGACACACATTACAACAGTTTTATTAGCTCCTTGAAGCTGTAAATGGACATCATTAAAGCTCTTTAAACAACTTAAAAAGTGCTTCAGTATCAGACCAAACTCCTATTGCCCACCGCGAAAGCTGGAATGCCCACTAATCATCCATGAATGAATTCTTGCAAGAGTGTATAGGCCAGTTTCAGACGGGACACTCAGTGTCCGGCCACTGAATTTGTGGGCACCAGCCACCGGAATCTTAACAAGGCCACTTCAGAGGCACTCAGTGTCCCTCATGTCACAGAAATAGCTCCTGCTACCCTCACCGACAAATAATGTGATTGTTGTAACAAGGCAGAGGCCGAGCGGCTATAGGGAAAAGCCTGACCAGCCACAGTAGCTGGTGGCAGCAGAAACAACTGCTCCGTGTGAATGCTCTCATTCTGTATAGTATGGGACCCACTTTTTGGGTATCAAATTCTAGAGTTGGAGGAGGTTTAAAAAGAGGTCAGCTAGATTTGTTTGTGGAAATTACCATCAGTTTGATCTGATAAGGGAGCTGGATTGGGAGTTATTGGAAAAGAGGAGAGTGGAGAGAGAGCTGGGAATCTATAAGGCATGTTGGTGGTTATGCTTGGAAGGACATTGGTAGAAGAATTAGGAGGGAAAAGATGACAGTTATCACAAGCTGAAACTCAATTTCAGGCATACTGGAATAGCAGACTTTTCTTTTGTAGGTCAAGGAGTGATGGATTAGAATAAATTTCAAAAGGAAATGTTGAATAATTTACCAAAAACATTGAAAGCATTTAAAATAAAAAATTGTAAAGCACAATTAAACTAGGTGCTTAGAAAAATGCCCTCTCAAAAGATCTTGAGATAAAAAGAACAAGAATATGTGGCAGAACGCTTTTTACAAAACAAAGAAATAAATAAAAGCATACAACCTACATACTTTAATAGATGGGAATAAGTATTAAGGATTTAGTAAGACATCACTACAGTAGAGTTAGAAAACAGCACGGCAGTTGTGGGCATTTTAAGGAGTGAAACAGATAATTAAAAGCAGCAAACAGGGAAGAAAAAACTGTGTTCATGATTCAACTTGAAATTTCTAGGGCTATGTTACAATACTGAATAAAACTGAATTGTATATAATAATTTTATTAAAAATTATCGTTTACACTTTGAATGTTAAATTTCCCAATCCAACTACTTTTGCCACTTATGAATTTTAAATTCCTTCAGCACTTTTGGTAATTTATTCAACACTTCACATGGTAGTTTATTCCAACCTCTGACACCCTTAGCCAAAAAAGAAAATTTTCCCACTTCTTCATGCATGAAATCGAGTGCCCACTTGTGCCCATGTATTACTCATATTTCTTGGACCAATATCCTTCTAAGCCTCATCACCAAACTACACTTTGTGCTCTGCCTGCACTCTTTTCACCATCTTCCTTTTTTTTTTTTAATGACTCCCAGTCTAGCTCCTTTATCATATCTGTAACTGATTGCATCCTGCGGTAATTTCTGTAAACAAATCAAGCTGTTCTCCTTTGCATGCATTCCAACTTCTAGGTATGATACCAAAAATATGACTTCCAAACTAAACCACCATATTCCAGCAATGGTCTGATCAAAGTTTTATAACCCAATTCCCTCATTTCCTCTCATCACCCTATCCAATAAATGAAGGATTTGGTATTTTTTTTCTACTGCCTGCCAAATGTGTCCTACCCAGTTAAGATTATTATCAAACATTACGTCAAACCTTTAACAAGCAATTCTGTCACCATCCTATAATTATAAACAATTTTTACTCTTTTATTTGTGCACCTCATAAGTTGACTCTTCTTGTCATTTATCTTCATTCACTGTTGACCTACCCAGTTAGTTATTCTAACCAGGTGGCCCAGCAGATGTTCTTAGAGTTTTCCCATTTTGATCCTATAATATATACATTATGTCATCCGTAAATATCCTAAATTCTGGCTGCGGACGTTCAACACAATCATAGCATTGGTTCCAATACACAACCTGTGGCTCTCCCATATTTACTTCCGTCACTTTTGATTCTTTATTTTCTTACTCTAACACTTTGCTTTTAACATTTTCATATTTTTTCATCTACTCCAATAGTTTTCAACTTGTATTATCTTGGTTCTCCGGGTGTAGCCACATCGATTTATTAAAACCTTATGTTTTTGCCATCTGCCATCTGGCTTCGATCAGAGGAATGCTACAGCATGATGGCAGAAACATTAGTTTTAATCAATCTACGCGACTTCACCCAGAGAACTAGGATAATTTATACAGTGACCGTGGAATCATTTGATTTTTCAGCTTATTTTAAAACAACAACAAATTCTCGAACACACGAGGGTTTATTGGTAGAGCATTTTTTCCTAAAGCTGCCAAATTTTGGATGATCTAGTCAACAGACATGATGGATTTCAAGCAAGTTTGACCTGGATCCCATTGATACAGACAATAAGATTGCAGTGGAATTTGTGAACAATCTCGAGATATTCCCGTAAAGTACGTGCCTGCCAGTAGTAATTAGCATTTCTGGAAAAATAATGCCGTAGCACGGATTTGACAGACAATTTAGTTTAACACAGTGAAGAGTTTGGCCTGTTTTTCAACACTTCCAAGACCAAAGTTATACTCTTCTCTAAAAGAAAAAAAATCAGGTAACTTTTTTATTTTTTTTTTTTTTTTTTTTAAATCCTGCAATAAGACCAAAAAAGTTTTCTCCTTCAAATACTTGGGTACTGTGATGGATGAGCACTTTGATTGCGAGAAAGAGATCATATAAAGAATAGAACAGGCCAAGAGACAATTTATTAGTATTAAAACATTTTTCATAAGCTCGATTTTAGCCTCCAACAAGAATGTGAATGCTTCGTTGCAATGTGTTCTCTGTTTTTCCCTGTGAATGTGAAAGCTGGAACCTTGACCAGAGTCTAGCCATGGTGCCTTTGAACTTTATATGTACCATCGTCTCTTACGCTTACCTTGGATGCAAAAAAAAAATCTCAAAGAAAGCAGCACTTCATCAGATGGAGAAGCTAAAAGAACTGCTGCTCACTATAACACAAAGAAAAAATCAATATCTATGTCACTTTATGAGAGATGTGAGATATCAGCTATTGAAACTCATCATTGAAGAGAAGACACAAGGGAAAAGGTCTGTTGGAAGGAAAAGGAATTCGTGGTTGAACAACATTCGGAGATGATATAACTGCACACCAGAAGAGGGTTTCCATGCTGCAACATCACATCCAGATCTAGCTATGTTGAACCCCAATCTCCGATAGCAGATGGTGCCTTGAAGAAGAAGTAGTGTGGACTGCAAACAGATCCATCACCCAATGGCAGCAGTCACTTGACAATGGCACCAGAGCCTATGACCACCGAAACGTTGTGTTTCACAGACGGACTTACTCAGCTCAGTTACCAGACAGAATTTTATCTACTTCAATTCTCTGTCACAGAAACACATGTTTCATTTAAAATTCTAATCTTGAGCTCTTACTATAACACCCTACATATCGCAAAGCAAACTTCAAAATGATATCTTGCTATTTTAGCTCGAAACTTAGAAATTACGAGGGTGGCCCAGAAATTAATGCACCACATTTTTTCTCTGAGCCACAAAAATGGTACGAATGTGAAACTTTAGATATGAATTCGTTGAAGTTTCAAGAGTACGCGCACAAAGTTTTCATTTCTTCCAACAGATAACATACTAGCAACAATGGTTTACCAAGGCTTCTGTGAATGATGTACGTTATGAGCAGCATGTCATTATAGAATTTCTCACTGTGGATCAAGAAACAGTTGGAAACATTTACAAACATTTATGTGCTGTTTATGGAGCATCAGCAGTCGACAGAAGTCTGGTTAGTCGCTGCACACAGAGGGTGGGGCCATTTGAAAGCAGTCTGCAGAGTTTCCAAGTTTTGCAGCGGTCAGGAAGGCCACCCACGGCAGTAACACTACAAACATTTATGTGCTGTTTATGGAGCATCAGCAGTCGACAGAAGTCTGGTTAGGCGCTGCACACAGAGGGTGGGGCCATTTGAAAGCGGTCTGCAGAGTTCCAAGATTTGCAGCGGTCAGGAAGGCCACCCACGGCAGTAACACCTGACAAGATGCGGTGTGCTGATGTGCTCATTTGCGAGGACCAACTCATAACGACTTGGCAGTTGGTGCAGGAGCTGTCAATCAGCAAAGTGTGGGTGTAATCATCAGTGCTCTTGATTACGCAAATAAAATAATTGTTTAAGAAACATGGAAACTGCCTTCAAAAAAAGCACACTAAAAATTTTAAAATAATTTTATACCTTGCATAGAAGAAAGTAAATCTAAATGAACAATATTTTACATTACTGTTATTGAAATTTTTACATTAATAGGTTATTTTTGGAGTTTAAGGGAGTGAGCGGTTGGGTTTTGTAAAAAGAATGTAGATACTAAATTTCTCTTTAAAGTAGACATGTGCCGTGTTCCATCGAAATCTGATAAAAACTGTGGATATCTATAAAGAAAATAAAATCAGGAGGGGTGGGAGTAGAAGGGAGTAGGGGTTGGGCTTCTGCAACCAAATTTAAACACAATAGTTCTGTATATTTTAAAGTATAAGTGTGCAAATTTCTTTCAGATTCAGATAGAAACTGTAGTTTTGTCTATATTAAGGGGCTGCAAAGGGAGGAGAGGGGTTTGGCTTGTCTAAACAAATGTAGACAGTGCATACTTCCTTCAAAATCAGATGGAAACTGTAGCATTATATAAAGAACATTGACAGTAATCATAGGGGTAGAAAGGGGGATAGGGTTTGCATTTTTGTGAAAATAATGTGGACAGTATTTTTCTTTTTCTCTTTGTTTTAAAAGTATATGCATGTGAAGTTCCACTGAAATCGGATTAAAATGTAGGTTTGTACAAAAATTAAGGGGTGTAAAATGGGAGCTGGGGTAGCTTTTGGATTTTTTGGTCAGAAATCTTCTCCATAAAAAATACATATATGTGCCAACTTTCATAAAGATTCAAATTTTGTCGACTGTAGCTTTTTAAAAAGAAAATTAACAAAAGTCAAGGGGGTGGAAATGGAGAGAGAGGCTCAGTCTTTGCAAACCAAAAGTTGACATTAGTTTTCTCTTTGTTTTATAGTAAAAGTGTGCTAAGTTCTATCTAAACCGGATAAAAACTGTGGGTTTGTATAAAAATGAAGCGGTTTAATGGGGAGAGGGGGTGGTTTTTGGATTTTTTGGTCATAAACCTTCTTTGTAAAAAATATATATATAAGTGCCAACTTTCATGGCAATCGGTCAAACGGTGTTGACTGTAACTTTTGTAAAGAACATTGACTAAAATTAAGGGGGTGGAAGGAGAGATAGTGGTAGAGCTTTGGTAGACTAAATGTTGACAGGATTTTTCTCTTTACTTTAAAGTATACAAGTGCAAAGTTCAATCAAAATCAGATAAGAAATGTAGGTTTGTATAAAATTAAGTGATGTAAATGGGGAGATGGGGTGGTTTTTTTTATTTCTTTTGGTCAGAAATATTCTCCTTAAAAAATTACAAGTAATTGCCAACTTCAATGGAGATCAGTTAAATGGTGTTGACTGTAACTTTTTATAAAGATCATTGACAAAATTTAGAGGGGTGGATAGGGGGATAGGGGTTCAGTTTTTTTCAAACCAAAAGTTTACAGCATTTTTCTCTTTATTTTTTACTATACATGTGAAAGTTCCACCGAAACCGGATAAAAAATGTATGTTTGTATAAAAATTAAGGTTTGTGAAGGGACAGAAGGGGTGGTTTCTCAATAAAATTCATATGGGATCATTTTGGTTTCTATCCACTAAAAAAATTTCGTTTAAATAGGTTCAAAATTGGCCAAGATATGGCCGAACATACATCAAAAAAAAATTAAAATGAATTGAGAACCTCCTTCTTTTTTTAAGTCGGTTAAAAAGTGTTCACCATGGGTTCCGTGCCGTCTTACGGAGGAACACAAAACTCTCAGAAAAAAACATTTTTGCTGAGTTGCTGCAACATTTTGAAGCTGAGAGAGAAGCCTTCTTCTTCCAGATTGTGATAGGTGATGAAACGAGGGTTCACCATTTTGGGCCCCAAACAAAAGGGCAATCGATGGAATGACGCCATCCTGAATCTCCACTAAAGAGAAAAATTCAAAGCAACTGCTTCCGCTGGTAAGGTCATGATCACTGTGTTTTGGGACTGTGATGGTGTCATACTCATTGATGTGATGTTGCGAGGCACCACCGTTAATTCTG
>CM061920.1:144561355-144603105 GCA_031002005.1 Vandiemenella viatica
ATTTCGACCACTCAGCACCACTGTACCCATCGTCTGGTCCTATCACTGATTCACTCAAGATCACCCCTGCCTCAAGAATCGAGAACCTTGAGGACACTGAAGAACAACAACACGTCAGTTACTGCCTGAGACAGTAGTCGACGGGGTGTTCCGCCCCCCTGTCCCGAACATTGTCGATACTCGAGGCAGGGAGATATAGAAGCTAGAACCAGTGTCCAGGACCAGCCGTCAAGGCACCTCGGCACTGTCCCGGTCATTCTGACCGCTCAGTCCCGCCGTACGCGTCGTCTGGTCCTATCACTGGTTCACTCAAGATCGCCCATGCCTCAAGAATCAGAACCTTGAAGATAATGAAGAAGAACAACATGTCAGCTACTGACCTTGTATTGAAGGGCTTCTCGCGACGTCTGTTCACTGCGTTGTCCCAGCGTCGACTGCGTTCTGTACTTTTTTTTTTTTTAATTGGGGTAGCACCCAAAACCCGCTCCTCCAAGCATGGCGGCCTTCCTGTTATCTACTGCTCACCTCTGCACATGCATTAAGTTAGTAATTCTATAGGTGATCACAGGAACGGGATTGTGATGTATTCCATGTGCCCAGGCGTCAGTCCGTTTACATGGGTCCATCGGATAAGACAGATTGAAACTTTTAAAAGAAGAGACAGAGCAGAGGGGAAAAAAGTGCCAAGTTTTATCTCTGGCGAAAAAACCTCTACGATAGTTAGGTGAGGGAATATGAGCGGCTGGCTAAGATACTGCCAGTACCGCGACAGTTCTGTGCTACAAGGTTTGGATGTATTAGGGATTTGTTAGTTTTGTTAGGATATGGTATCATGCAACAACTTTTTATCTTTGAATATCTTCTGTCGCAGAGGAGCTGCTAGTTGAGTTCCAGCAACCGTCAAGTGCCGCCGTTTCTGAGTATTTTATTTTAAAGTGTTGTAGGTAGATTTAATCCTTGAATATCCTCTGTCGTCGCTGAGCAGTAGCTAGTTGGTCCCCAGCAACCGTCGTGACGAGTGTCACCATCTGTTTACCTAATTTAAAGTGTTGTGATAGCGTTTGATTTATTTGCGTTAATTGAATTATAGCAGCGTGCTCTAATCGTGATCGCATTTATTTGCTTTTTCTATAGGGAAGTGTATAGAGCTTATTTGTTTTTTATTTAGTACATTGGTTGGCTAACATCGTGTATCAGTACGACCTATTAACTACTAAGTGCAGTCGTCTCTACTCAGTAGGTTCTTTTTAGGTCGTGTCTAACGGTTGGTAGTAAGTTGTGAACAGTTTATTTGGATCACTCGGTTAGTTCATCTTTCATCCTCTCCGTAGTTTTTGCTTTCAAAGTAATATGTGTAGGGACTGTGACAGCTGTGTGCAGACGCGGGCTGAGGTGGCTGATCTTCGCGCTCAGCTTGCAGCTTTTCTAACGAAAGTTTCGAGGCTGGAAGCTGCCGTAGGTGACTGCAGCAGATGTGGAAGGGGTGACCCTGACGAAGCTAGTGTTTTTACAGGTTCTCCCCTACTAAACATCGTACCTGCAATCCAGGCTGAGACTTCGGAGCCTGTGCGGCAGTCACCTGATGGTGTCTGGCGGGTGGTTTCCGGATGTCGACGCGGCATGCGGGGGCAGGCGTACAGGTCTGAATCCCAGGAGGGCAAGCCTTTACCATTGTCCAATAGATTTGATGTGTTGTCTGGATCTGATTCAGATCCACAATCATCAATCAGCGAGTTGCCAGCCCCCCCGCCCGCTAGGTCTGGGCGATCACAGAAGGGAATTCTGGTGATAGGTAGCTCCAAAGTTAGGCGTTTCATTGAGCCCCTTAGGGATATGGCGAACAGGTCTGGGATGAAGTCCAATGTCCATTCATTGTGCATTCCGAGCGGTCTAATCTATGATGTGGAACAGGCCATCCCGGATGCCATTGAGCGGACGAGGTGTAGCCATCTGCGGATTGTAGCTCATGTCGGCACCAATGATGCTTGCCGCCTTGGGTCGGAGGGTATCCTCTCTTCCTTCCGGCGGCTTGCTCATTTGGTGAGCTCTGTGGTTGATGACCGCAAGATTTCGGCTGAGCTAACACTCTGCAGCATTGCCGATAGAACTGACTGTGGACCTCTGGTTCAGAGCCGAATCGAGGGTCTGAACCAGAGACTGCGTCGTTTCTGCGATTATCATGGCTGCAGATTCCTTGATCTTCGCCCTGGGGTCAAGTCGTGTAGGGTTCCCTTGGATAGATCAGGTGTGCACTGCACACGTGAATCGGCTACACGGGTGGCAGGGGCCGTGTGGAGTGCATTGGGGGATTTTTTAGGCTGAGGGAGACGACCCGAAACTGGGATTACAGTTACGGGCAGCCCAATTAAATTCGGCACCATATGTTAGGAATAGCGAAAATCAATCTCGACCGTTAAAAGTACTCGTTATAAACTGTAGAAGTGTTTGTAATAAGCAGCCTGAGCTTGAAAGCGTTATTAGTAGCACAGAAGCTGATATTGTATTAGGTACTGAAAGCTTGTTAAAACCGGATATAAGTTCAGCAGAAATTTTTAACCATAGCATGAATGTTTTCCGTAAGGATAGGTTACATTCAAATTGAGGTGGTGTATTTATAGCAGTTCGTAAACACCTGTCGTGTAACGAAATAAATATTGATATGGTCTGTGAAATCCTATGGATTAGACTAAAAGTAGCTAGGACAAACCTTGTAATAGGGTCTTTCTATCATCCACCAGATGCAGATGTAGGTGTTGCTGAGGCCTTAAGAAATAACGTAAGTAATATAGCTCGTCAATTTCCGGATCATGGAATAATACAAGTAGGCGACTTCAACTTGCCGTATATTGACTGCAGTAATTACGCCCACGTTACTGGTGGCAGGGATAAAATAACCTGTGAGATTATTCTTGACCTTTTCTCAGATCTTAATCTTGAGCAGCTCCTCACTGAACCAACGCGATGCGACTATGATAACGAAAACATTTGAGATATTCTCGTTACAAATAGGCCTGAATTATTCAGGGACATTTCTACCACCACGGGAATAAGTGATCATAAAGCTGTAATTGCCACAGTAAAATTAACAGTCGCGCGCAAAAATAAAAAAGAAAGGGTCGTTTACAGGTTCGAAAAGGCCCCAAAGGAGAGTTTAAGAACGTTTCTGAGGGATAATTACATTACCTTTATAGGTTGAAGAGATGTGGCTTCAATTCATAAATATAGTCAGGGAAGGTATGGACTTACATATACCGAAAAGGACAATCAGGGACGGGTACGATCCCCCGTGGTATACGCGTGAAGTTAAAAGGTTACTTAAAAAGCAAAGGAAGGTTCATGCACGCTCAAGAAGGACGATGTATAGGAGTGATTTAGAAAAGCTAGCTGAGACAAGAGGACAGGTCAAGAATGCAATGCGTGAGGCCTTTAATGACTTTCGATGCAACTCATTTTCCAAGAGCCTCATTGAAATCCAAAGAAATTTTGGTCGTATGTAAAAAAAATAAGTGGTTGTGACAACAATGTGCCAGTTCTACTACAAGACGGTCGGGAAGTTGATGACAGCCGCGACAAGGCTACGGTATTTAACGCCGAATTTAAAAATTCCTTCACTGACGAAAACATGGAAAACATTCCCGTTTTTCCACGGCGTGTTGAATTTGAGATGGACCCTGTACAAATTGATAGTGTAGGTATCATAAAGCAATTAAAGCTCCTGAAGTGGGGGAAAGCGCCGGGTCCCGATGGTATACCAGTAAGAGTATTTTCGGAATACGTGGAAGAAATAGAACCATTTCTGTCAGATTTATTTCGTAAATCTTTGGAGGAAAGGAAAGTACCTTCTGACTGGAAAATTGCGCAGGTGATTCTCCGTTTTCAAGGAGAAGATCGGAGAGATCCTAGGAATTATCGACCGATATCGCTAACATCTGTTTGCAGTAGAATTCTGGAGCATGTCATATGCTCTAACGTTATGAAGTTTCTAGATGAAAACGAGTGACTTACAGGATACCAACACGGATTTCGGAAGAAACCGATCATGTGAAACGCAACTGGCTCTATTTTCGCATGATGTAATGAAAGTTATTGATGCAGGATCACAAGTTGATGCTATTTTCTTGGATTTTCAGAAAGCTTTTGACTCTGTACCACACAACCGACTCTTAGCGAAGATCCGAGCGTACGGTATATCTGATCAGATTTGTGAATGGATACGCGATTTTCTAACTGGTCGGTCACAGTATGTCGTTGTAGACGCGGAAGCCTCTTCTAAACTAGATGTTACTTCGGGCGTTCCTCAAGGAAGTGTAATAGGACCACTTCTTTTCTTAATTTTTATAAACGATCTCGGTGACAACGTTAATTGCAGAATGCGATTTTTTGCTGATGATGCACTTATTTATAGGGAAGTGAGGTGCTCCGACGATTGCTTAGAAATTCAGCGCGATCTGGATGTTATTTCGGAATGGTGCCGTGAATGGCAGCTTACACTTAACTGTAAAAAGTGCAAGGCAATGCACATAAGTAATAAAAAGACCCCGCTTGCTCAGGAGTACAAAGTTAACAATTCAGTTGTTGACACTGTGGATTTCCTGAAGTATCAAGGCGTAACAGTACAAAGCAACATGAAATGGGACTTGCACATAACTTCCGTTGTAGGCAAAGCTAATTCCAAACTACGATTCATAGGACGTATTTTGAGAAGTTGTAATGCTCATACAAAGGAAATAGCGTACAAAACACTAGTGCGTCAGCATTTGGAATACTGTTGTGGAATTTGGGATCCGTATCGCAAGGGATTGATTGACACATTAGAGAAAGTACAGAGAAGAGCCGCTCGATTCGTGACTGCTAGTTACAGTCCTTACGTAAGTGTCACAGAGCTGATTCGTGGGTTGGGCTGGGATTGTTCGGCGGACAGACGACGTCGTTTTCGTTTGAATTTGCTGGAGAATATGCGAAAATCTTTAAGTTACGAGTGCAACGAAATACTTCAGGAGGGATAAGATTAGAGAAATAAGATGCCGTACTTATTAATTTATGTATTCCTTCTTTCCTCGATCTGTTCGGGATTGGAATGCGCAGAATTAGGATTGGCGCTTAGCACCCTCTGTCAGAGTATTTGTGATTTGCAGAGTATAGATGTAGATGTAGATCTACACTATAGAATAAAATTGTAGAAGAGTTCTGTTTCTACATTAAGTTTATTTAAAAAAAAGAACAATTGCGATGTAAACTGATGATAGAGAAGCGAAAAACGTAAAATTTGAATTTTGCGGGATTTTTTTATGCCTGTGTGTGTTGTCACATATTGCAGAAACTAAGGGAGGAATTTTAACTAAACTGCAAATAGTGATAGCTCATGTCGTCGATCAGGATACAGGATACTTTTTATCCTGATTTTAACACACGTTTCCATGACACAAAGACCATTATTTTTTCAAATTTTTGTTTTTCAGTGCTCGTTGCTCACATAAACTAATGATCAAACTTCAACGAAAGTTAGCATAGTGATAGTTTACGTCATCATTCAACATAGAGGATAATTTTAGAACTGATTAATACCTTATTTCGTACACTTTACAGAGGGCAAAACTGTAAATACTGGAATTGCGGAGCTTTCTCGCAGTCGAAATGTCTGTCACAATAGGGCGCTGTGTATGTGGTGATGAGATTGTCCATTCTATCAAGTATTTTAAATCACGGTTTATATGCACACAAATAAAGCAATCTGTTCGTGCACACGCCACTTCAAATATTGCTTACTGTGAAGCCATGTGAACATCAACGAACGTAAACTTGGTATTTTCAAAGAGAAGTAGAAACAAATGATGCACTGAAACGTGATTAAAACATTGCATGCAATTTAGATCGAAAAAGGTAAATCTAAGAACACGGAAAAAAAGAAAAAAAGATCTGGGCTGCTCACTCGCTTTTCTACATCTACATCTACACAATACTCTGCAAATCACAAAACAGTGGGTGGCAGAGGGTGCTCAGCACCAAACCTAATCTCTTTGCTGTGCATTCCAATCCCTAATGGTGCGAGGAAAAAAAGAATTCATATTAGAATCAGTGTGGCACCTTATTTCTCTAATTTTATCTTTCCTGTCATTACGACCCAAATAGGTTGGTGGACGAAGTATTTCACTACACTCGTAAGTGAAAGTGGGAGTACGCATGTTTACCAATAAATTTATACGAAACGTGCGTCGTCTATCTACCAGAGATTCCCAGCCTAGTCTACTAATCAGTTCTGTAACGCTTTCATAAGGACTGTAGCAAGCGGTCACGAATCAAGTGGCTCTTCTCTGTACTTTCTCTGTACTCTCAATCAGCCCCTTAGGAAACGGATTCCAGATGGCACAACAATAGTCCAAATGTGGACGCACAAGAGATTTGTACGATATCTCCTTTGTTTGTTCATTACAATTTTTCAAAATTCGCAGCCTAGAATTAGCTCTACCTACCAACGTATTAATATGTAATTCCCATTTCATTACACCCGATGTAACATCTAGATTAGAAGAACTTTCTCCTTCAACAACGACATACTGCGATCGACCAGTTAGAAAATCCTTTATCCATTCGCAAAGCTGATCCGATATACCGTACGCTCGTAGCTTCGCTAAAAGGCGGTTGTGTGGCACAGAGTCAAAGGCTTTCTGAAAATCTACTTGTGAACCTGCATCAATAACTTTCATTACGTCGTGTGTAAATAGGGCCAGCTGTGTTTCACATGATCTTTTCTTCCGAAATCCGTGTTGATTTGTTGTAAGCAAAATATTTTCATCTAGGAAATTCATAATGTTCGAGCATATAATATGCTCCATAACTCTACTACAAATAGATGTTATAGATATGGGACGGTAGTTTCCAGGATCGCTTCGATCACCTTTCTTGAAAATCGGAGTTACTTGCGCTATTTTCCAGTTTGAAGGTACTTTTCGCTCTTCTAGGGATTTACTGAATATATCAGACAGAAATGGCCCGATTTCCGCCACATACTCTGAAAATACTCTTACTGGAATACCATCCGGGCCAGGTGCTTTTCCCCACTTTAGGAGCTCTAATTGCTTTATGATACCTGCAGTATCTATTCGTAATGATTCCATATTCAACTCGACACGACGTGGGAAAACGGAAATGCTATCCTTATTTTCGTCAGTAAATGAAGTTTTGAATACAGTATTGAGTACATTAGCTTTATCGCGGCTGTCAATAACCTCGGAACCTTCACGAACTAGTGCTGGAATATTGCTGTTGGTACAACTGACTTTTCGAACATACGACCAAAATTTCTTTGGTTTTTCTGCGAGACTCTTAGGGAGAGTGTTTGAATGAAAATCGTTGAAGGCCTCATGCATCACATTCTTCACACGTCCTCTTAACTCAGTCAATGTTTCTAAATCACTGCGAGACCTCTTCCTTCTGTAGCGTGCGTGTATCCTTCTTTGTTTTTTGAGTAATCTTTTGACTTCGCACGTGTACCACGGTGGATCATTCTCCCCATTTATTTTCCGCTTTGGTATATGTACTTCCATACCTTCCCTGACTATATGTATAAATCGATGCCACATCTCTTCAACGGTGTCCTTTGTTAACTTAAAGTTATGGTAATTATTCCTCAGGTAGGTTCTAAAACACTCCTTTGAGGCCTTACTGAATCTGTATACAATCCGTCCATTTCCCCTTTTTCGCTTGGTCATTAATTTGATAGTCGCAATTATCGCTTTGTGATCGCTTATTCCAGTGGTCGTTGAAATGTCGGTGAATAATTCTGGCCTGTTAGTAACTAGAAAATCTAAAATGTTTTCGCTACCGTTATAACACGGCGTAGGTTCATTAACTAGCTGCTTTAGATGATTATCGGAGAATAAATCGAGAATTACTTCGGAAGCTGCCTTATCCCTGCTACCAGTAATGTGAACATAATTTCGCCAGTCGATATAAGGCAGATTGAAGTTGCCTCCCAGAATCATAGCATGATCCTGAAAACGGCTAGCTATACTGTTAATGTTACTTCTTAATTTCTCGGCGATAGCTATGTCAGAATCGGGTGGACGGTGAAGGCGCCTATGACGAGTTTTGACCCAGCAACATTGAGTTTAATCCATATGATTTCACAGATAGTATCGACGTCTGTTTCATTACATGGGAGAAATTTACTCACAGCTATAAATACCCCACCTCCATGAGAATGTAATCTGTCTTTACGAAAAACGTTCATGCTGTCTTAAAAAGTTTCGGTGGAACTTATTTCCGGTTTTAGCCAACTTTCTGTACCGATAATGATATCCGTTTCTGTGCTACAAATAACGCTTTCAAGTTCTGGTTGTTTTTGTTACAAACGTTTCTACAGTTAATTACGAGTACTTTTAACTGTTGTGACTCTTTTACGTTCCTCCTACATTCCGGTGTTGCATCTGATTGGGTTGCCCGTAACTGTATTTCGTGTTTCGAGTCTTCGTCCCTCAGCCTAAAAAACCACCCAGTGCATTCCACACGGCCCCTGCCACCCGTGTAGCCGATTCACGTGTGTAGTGCACACCTGACCTATTCAAGGGATCCCTACATGACTCAACCCTGTGGCGGAGATCGAGAAATCTGCAGCCAATATCATCACAAGGCGAGTATTTCTTTGACTGTTTATCGTCACAAATCTCAAATTACACGTGGACTAAGTCGCGGGAACAGCTAGTAAGAAAGAAAATGAGCTCAATCACGTCACTTATTTAGTAAAAACCAATGTCATTAATTTTAGAATGAAGGTGATCGACGACAATAGGAGGGTTCGGTATCAAACGGGGCATAATGTGAAAAAGACGCTTGAAGAGGGACACAAAAAGTAATGTATACAGTAGTGTAGTTTAAATCGGTAACGCGTGACAGGACCGGAAAGGAACAAATCGAGTTTCATGTCACTACGCGCTAAAATTCACTAACAAACACACAGTGTTGCTCTCTTATCCGACTGTGTAGACGAGTGTCATTTATAAAACAGATCTTTAATTTGCGAGCAGAATATTAATTAAAATTTCCTCAACTCGCAATGATTATATGATGTAAAAAAGTGAAGGGAATAAAGTTGCTATTCCTTTTGAACTCAAAATGGTGGAAACCGCGAATTCGATTCAGTCCTTCAGACTCACATTGAAGTATGTTAATAAGAGTAATTTACAAGTTGTCCACAACGAATACGTGAAATATAACATACAGAAAAAGTCACTAAAAGGTCGTAGATAATGATGTTAGAAATATTGAAGGCAGAAAAAGGATACAATACCGTTAAAAAGGCGTGCAAGAGGTAAATGATCGATTTGAGTTAATAATTTAAACGATACTTGTTTGAACTAATCACTTTTCAGAATTAATTTTCAACAAGTTAATAATTTACAACCAAAAAATGACAAGTCAAATAAGATAAAATACTAGGTTTTCTGAATTAAAGAACAATGGATGATTCATAAGAACGAAATTCAGTGTAGTGTATGCTGACACGTCACCGTAGACCAAGTACAGTACTTCTGGGCTAATAAATAAAATGTCAAAAGCAAGCAAAAACCGGAATTCCACACATCAGACCTCTACATGTTTACATATCCTTGAATCAGCGACGTAACAGTAACTTAATTACATTCTCAGAAGTCTACTAACGCGTAGGCAAACAGACATTTCATACTCTTTTATGTAACTATGATAGTGGCGCTGTGAACCTTGTTACGTCTGTTTCTGTTACCTTTGTTTGGGGTTTGGTAGGTGTGGACTGCATTGCCACACTACGAGAAACGCAGTTTCCTTAAAGGTCCATAGTTCATCGTCTGTCATTACCGTGTCACTTCTGCTGACAGCGATGGTGTAATTGGGAGCTGTGATTCAGACAAAGGCAGCTCTTTGAGTAAGGCAGAGATATCAAACTGTGGTGCATTCATACATCATACATACAGGTTCGCACTTGTTCGTCCCTGAAGCGACATGAAACATTAGGATGTGTGAATGATGATTTATTACGTGCGCGAGAACCGAGAATCGATGATTAAGAGCAGAGAACCTCACAGCAAGAGTCGTTTGAATGGAGAAGGGGAGACATTTGCATGAAACGACATCAGTGTTCGCGTCTCGCTGACAGCATTACGCCCTGAGTGCAAGAACGATCGCCCTCCAAACTTGTGAGTCAAGTGCGTTTGCCCGTTACTTCAATCACGTAGACACCCTCTCCTTTCCATCAGCGGAGGGCATTATTTCTCACTGGAAAACTGCGTCAGATCTATCATTGCTGCTGCTGACAGAGTTGAACTAAAAAGAAAATTTCGCCGTCTATCGCTGCGTAGAATTCAATTCGATGACCTAGCCAAAGCGTGACATGATGCTAGAGGAACCCGCGAATTTTCTAACCGTTGTTTGCGGATACTTACCTTTGTTGAGCATCCTTTTAAAAAAGAAAGACACTGGATTGTAAGGAATTACTATTATTTCGACCCGCCTTCTATTCTGCAATGACTCCCAACCCAAAGCTTTTATCATTTCAGTTACCTTGTGCATTCTTTGGTAATTTACACAGATTACTCTAGCTGTATTTCTATGCAACCCCTACAACTGCATCAACTGATGCCCATCCCATAATGTGGGCCCCATATCACCCCACAACACTCTACCAAGGGCCTGATCAATGTTGTTGTTGTTTTTTTTTTTTAACCCATCTCTCTTACTTCCCTATTACATCCTCGTAACCATACAATCATAAAACATGCAAGGAGCTCTGTAGCTGAGAACTGTGGGCCAACATCTGCGAGAATCCAAATTTAACTGTCCGATCTTTGTTTGCCAACATCCAGATTGAAATCTGCTTACAACCTATGGAAATGTTTGCCCCATTCTGAACTGAATGCACGTTAAAATATTAAGCAATTTATTTTCTTCGAAATGTGAGGGAAATCAGCTAAACATTTTGTGGGTGGTATTAGTCTTGAAGAGAAGTAGGCTGCTTACCGTTCTTGTCATCGAAGATTCCAATTTACACAGTTATCCAACTAATACTTTCCTCTCGGAAAACTGATACATTCAATTTTTTTAAAAAAAATCTGATATAAAATAAAGAACAGGGCATGTTTAACTTCTGCATAGTAGTCCTGATGTAAAACCTAGTTTAAATGATAGATGTTTTCTGTGCAGGAACTAGCAACTAACGTCCACCTGATTATCAATCTTGGAACCACAAATTTCTTCCAGTGTTTCGTTAGTTAGTGTCCCATATGAAACGACTTGCAAAGCTACGTAGAATTTCCTTGAAAAGTTCGTGGTTACAACAGGGAATGTAGGTAATCCTGAGGCTGCCTTGTCCATAACACAGCCTTGCAAGCAATTTTAATACCAATATCAGGTATCAGCAGATTACGTGGACAACGGTTGTGGTAAATACCAAACCCAAAATACAGTGTAAATGCCATAAATATTCCTTCAGGTAAAACAAACATGGTGTAATTTGCTGATGGGATTGTCCATTTGCTTATGATGGTGATAGCTCAGACACACGAATAAAATGTTGGCAGACGAAACTGGGATAAATATAAAGAAAAACCGAAACAGTCAATATAAAGTGCAGCGGAGTTTTTAAAATAATAATAATAAAAATTCTGTTATGTTGTTCAGTGGGTAGAGCATGGATTGAATTCCAGATACAGACTAGAGCATTTCTTCGAAGCTAAATGTCCGATACAGCTCTCCATGTTCTTTCAGCCTGCTGACCAATGAGAACCGAGAGGGAAATTCCTCCAGGAGATAAGCGCCAACTATATCTTCCAAGAGTGAGAGCATGCAGCGCAATCTTCGTGAATCACAAGGGCATAATCTTGACCTTTACTATTTTTTATCTTTATTTATCTGTTGTTCAGAAATTAAAATTTAAACTTACAACAATATTAAGTAAATCGTTGGAAAAATATATTGGAAAGAGCTTGCTAAGGCTATATGAATGGAATACAACACTCCGAAGGAACAGAGCTAGATGGCCATCCATTAACTACCTCACACAAATTTTGCGATTTTTCACCGCCTCCCTTCCCTTCGTCCTTGTCACAAGGAACCAGTTTCATGCTAGCCCCTACCCCTCCATGGTTCGGATTTCACGTTAAACCGTAGGTCTAGCCACGCTAGAAACGGAACTTGCGGTAAATGGAAACTGTCGCGAGACCACACGGATTTACTTTACCCATTGCATTATCAATCATTTCACAATTTTAAATTTAGGACTTGATTAAAAAATCACTTAAAATAATAATTTTATTTAAATCTTAATTACAGTCTTCTGGATGCGTTTTCAACAAAAAAGAGTAAAGGCACAATTTTTTTTGTCTTTACGGATGTTTGTAATAGATGTGACGTCACGAAGCTTATACCTCCTCGCCCTTCTTGTTACAGCGTCATGTGCCCTCTTCGCCATTTACGCTTCACGTAATTTATGGATCGCCCCTTAGAAGTTGCGGAGCTCAGAAAGAAGAAAAATAGAAGCGCTTGAAACTTGGTGATACGTAAATGTAGCGGAAATGATAATGTCGTGTGGTTTCAGAGACCTGGCCATAGAATTTCTTAATAGCTGCGCCGTCTTGCTCCGTCGTAGTTGCCTAACTTAAATCATTAATCCTGCAGGACAAAGAGGACATACAGTTTTACGTGTAATCCGAACCACAGAGCGTCCTAGCATCATTACAAATCTTTGCCAAAGGCCGTAGAAATTTCGGCCAAGACCGGGTTTCAAACCAGGAACCAGTCACGTGCCTTACCTATCAGAGCCACCAGACCGTTCTATCGCAGAAATAAAGTAGGAATGAACACATGAAACCGACGGATAAAGGAATCTTTACGAAAGCAGTGGTCACTCATGTTTCCAGACACGGCATTCGTTAAGGTGTAAGCAGCGCGTCCAATCGCAAGGAAAATCTGTAGACGAAGAAATTGTTTGAACTGTTTCAAGCAGGTGATTCAGGCAAGTATATAAGTACGAAAAAGAAGAGAAGAAATTGAGGGTTTCTCCATACGTATTTTTCCGGGCCTTACGCCTCTTCAGGGCCACATTTAGGCTCTATGGGCCCCTAAGCTAAACATGTGGTGCGGGCCCCCTGGCTACCTCCGGCTATGGATGATTAAAATCCGAAATATTCGAAATTCGGGCCAAAAAATTTATGGGCGATCTTTTTTTTTTTTGCTCTACTACTGGCCCAGGCGGGGGATCCAGGGTTGTGATGCGGGCCCCCTAGCTTATGCTTAGTTGCAGCCCTGCGCCTCTTTGACATCGAGATCATTAGAGGCAGGAGAGGACTGAAGGCAAGGAAAGGAAATGAATTTGGTCATGGTCTTTCAAAGGAGCCATCCAGGCATTTACCAGGAGTGATTTCTGGAAACCTTAGAAAATCGAAACCTGGATGGCCGGACAAAGATTTAAGCCAAAGTGTTCCCGAATCAAAGGCCCAAACATTACCGCTTACCCACAGGGCTCGGTACATTTTTCCCAACGAAATTCAGTATAAATGGTGAACACCTTCAGGCTGTTACTGAAACAATGTATTCGTGCTCTGCTGTTTAATTATCTCGCAAATTATAACTGAGCTTCGCCATTATTATGCATGAAACAAATTCATCATATGCTTTTAAACACCACATAGTCTTACTATATTTAAATTAGAAACAGCTATTCCGCATCGCTTTGAGAACTATTCTGTCTGCACGGGGCAGTGTGTAGCGCTCTATAGAAAAGAGAAGATGTAACTCCCGTAAACAACGCTGCGGCTTGCTCTCAGCGATTCTCTACGCTGTAAAAAACTCTTTCAAACACAAGATGCAAAGCATGGTGATCGACTGATGAACCAAGTTTGCATCAAGTAAAACAGTGCTGGGGAAGCTAATTCTTTGTTGAAATTGTTGAAGATAAAATAGTTTCGAAAATTTAAATTTAGAAATATAACACTATATTCCCATTTTCGGAAAAAAACCTTGAAAATTAATTTTAAGATTTAAATGTCAACAATACGTGAAACTGTATTTTTTTGTACTGGATTAATTATTGTATAGTGATTTTAAGACCAATCTTCTCGTAACCCAAATCTGCGATTTTATTTCCATTTCTGTACACGTGATAAGGCTTTAGCAATTAAATTTATTGAAGAATTTTATCTCCGTACTGTCTTTCATTGCAAGTTAACCTAAATACCATGTTTTAAGAACGAATCTTGTGCTATATAGTTTAGAAAATAATTCACCTCCCCACCTCTCTCCCCTCCCCCCTCCCCTCCTCCCCCCCCCCCCCCCCTCCCCGTGCATTTTTATTTCAGAAGCGTATATAGGCGCACAAAGCACGGGGCGAAAGCAAGTCAGTGAACACGCCTGATTAAATTACATAACTATTTATTTTTACTGAGACGAGAAAAGAGACGCATAATGTTTTTAAATTTCATCAACGTATGGTTATATTTTAAAATTGAATGGTACATATTTGTTGATTATACGTTTTATCCCCTTTAAGCTAATCCCTCCTGTAGCATTCTGAAAAGTACCCCCTATAGGTACCGTTGGGTAACAAATCGTACACTACCACTGTAGTGTCCTTGGCTCCAACCTTCGACCCATATCAGGTAACATCAAACGGTAACAGCTGGCTCTCTTATAGGAAGATAGCACGTTATTATCCGTTACTGTCGGTGACGTGTTTGATGGTAAGCCTGGATGTTGTTTGGCTTTAGGTTGTGCTAACG
Organism: Vandiemenella viatica; assembly: GCA_031002005.1. NCBI lineage: Eukaryota > Metazoa > Arthropoda > Insecta > Orthoptera > Morabidae > Vandiemenella > Vandiemenella viatica. Next base: position 144,576,100 of record CM061920.1, read on the forward strand.
TGGTCTTCAGCATCCTAAGTGGTATGTAGTAGTGTACTGAAAAAACCGAAATTGAGCTATGTTGCTGATATTTTTGCCGTGGAAATACCTGACTAAAAGTGTTGAGTGTGATGAGAAAGAATCAGTCCGATGTACAGAGGGTGTTTCGAAGAGGATCGAGCCAAACTACAAAGCACGTTACAGATAAGAGCAGTAGAAGAACAAGAGTTTGCTCTCATATCGAGTCTGGAAACTTCTCAAGTTCTCAACTACCACAAAAAGAGCTCGCTGTAATAAGATGCGGGCAGCACAAATAGTAGTTTCATGAGCTGAAAGGGAAACGGTTGACACCTGCCAATGTAATCTTCCTGAGCCTTTAAGTTATGCAGTCAGAATTTGGCTATGTTCTCAATTTATCTACTAGTGTCGAATTTGATGAGCCGTATGCAGAAACTACCTTCAACACCAATTATTAGATTCGGATATTTGTTCAAAACAAAGATACTTATACACTGCTGCGTGAAAGCTGCGTGCTTATCTCAGGAAGGGTCCTGAAGACGGATGGAGCAGGACTAGTACATTTATATCTTACATCAAATGCTGTAACGTTTCTGTTTAAAATTCGACATGAACTTAATGGAATTGAAGTGGATTGGACTAGTAAAATCGGTATCACGAACACAATGAAGAGGAATATTTCATGCTAACCTCAATGAGTTGGTGTCCTGCACAACGCAAGATGGGGTAAACGTGAACTTGGAGACGGTATTTCGATGTCTGTATACTTATGAATATGCTTTTGTATTTTTTGATGACTTTATATGGTTACATATAAATTTATAACAGTAATTGGTACTGATTCGTGCTAGGGATTATATAATTTCATAAACGAAAGTCAATCCAAATTTGCAAAAGAATAAATTTGTCATCCAATATCTGGCATTGAAGCTGATCCACGTGCAAGTGGATGTCAGGGAGAAACTTGGTTTGTTTTAAATTGTTGAGACTGGGAAGCCACTGTAAATTAATTAAACTGCATCAACATCCCGTGTCTCCTGCAATTTGTAAATACCAATACCAGTAGACATCAGTACAGTTGGATAGGTCTATCTCTAAATATGAGTAGGTGACATAAGAATGAGGCTACAGGTGCTATCCAGCCCACCTGCACTGTATAAAAGTGACTGATACCCCCTTACCGTGAAGAACATTCCACAGAACTAGCCTATCTAGAAAATTTGTTTTTGGCTGCATAAAAATAGTATCCAACCAAACAAACTATATGATAGTGTTATAAAACAACATGTTCCCTTACCAACCAACCAACATAGTAACCTTGTTGTATGAGTTTAATCCACAGGTCGTATCAGCCATCAACAGGTTTCTGGATGCAGCCGGCCTCCACATGTGAAACAGACTCATAAAACTCCACCAAGAGGGAAAAAAAGGACTATGAGTCTACACTAGATCAACAAAACTACTTCAGAACTCTGAACCAAAATAAAATGAAATTGTAACCACAACTGTAGTTATATTAGTAAATTACATTGTAAATGGTTGTAAATTATATTTGTAAATAATATTTTGTATGATGAATGGTGTAAATGGCTGTATGGGGAAAGCCAAAAACAAAAAATAAAAAGGTACGACTATCTGGGATTTCAAACAAGTAGGAAACACAACGAGGAAACTGTCGGGCTCATGCTAGCCCACTGGAACTTCACCAATGTCAAAGTGTACCTAAACGATGTCTCATTCCCTTACGATAACATTATTCTAAACCAGGGGTGGCCAACGCGCGGCCCGCCTTGAATATTTTTCCGGCCAGCGAGATTCATCACATTTTTACAAAATATATTTATTTTATAATGGCCAAAGTAGTGAAAATCAATGTTTTAAAAGATAGCTACATTATTTCTACATCCATAATTTCAAAATTTGTTTCATTTATATCTATATATTTTTATATATAATTTTAGTGTTATATATTTCTTTAAAATGTGTGTTTAGTACCATTATTGTTATATTATTTATGTTTAAATGCAAGAATAATATAAAACAATAATAATAACTTATTATGTTTCAACTTTTCACTCAAAAAAAAGGTCTCTAGTGGGTCTAAATCTAATATGGGGATATATAATTTTATATGCGGCCCGCGGTGTTATGATGCACTTCCAAAGCGGCCCGCAAGATCATTTGAGTTGGCCGCCTCTGTTCTAAACTTTACGAAACGCGAAACCTGTGTAAGATTTCCAATATTCTTATTACGAACGACAGAATGCTTCACCATTACTAAACTGAAATGATTTTGTTGCATCCGCACCTCAGGCTGTAACTGGCTGTTCACGACAAAATGAATTGGTTAAGACGAGTCCTGTAGATTCATACGGAATTTGAAAATATTGAGATTTTTCTTCCCCAAAAGGTTGCATGATTATGTTGTGAAGTACATGCGATGACTAGTGTTCTGCGCAAGCTAACATAAAAAAACCATCACCACCCTTTCTCACTTATTGTCCTGACAACCATCTACTTGGAAGCAAAGGGATTTAAGTCGAGAAATGGTGCATTTGTTTTCAAAGAATTGTTATCTGACAATACTATTGATACATATTGTATCTCTGTACCGTCACCAGCACGTGAAAGTAATGATTCAACTGTTGTATGGTTTAAATATTATCATGAAATACTCTGGAACGCAGGGCCGCATTTAAGCATAGGCTACCTAGTCAACACATAGGGGACACCCACCATTAAGGGGAGCCCTTACCGCAGCCGGAGGGGGCCACATCGATGACCGGTTGGACGGGTTCCCGCGTAAGCCAGTAATAAAGCTAAAAACAAGTCGCCCATATACTGCCGACAGGGGCCCGCACCACACGCGTAGCCTAGGAGCCCTAAATGCGGCCCTGCTGGTGTAAGCAGTAAAAGCTGTATATTATTCCACATGCAAGCCCAAACCAAGATAATGCCATTATAAAAGTCAAGGACTGGATACTTTGACTGTTCCCGAACATTACCCGGAATAAAGTCTACCACACATTAAAGCTTTAGAATGTTCCACTCTTCATCTTTGCTGTTACCAACTGTTTCAGGAGCACCACTGGAACAAAATCTTGTTTCGATGACAGTCAGTTATTTTGCATCGTTGTTATCCAACTGGCGTGCCTCCGCGAACAGGAGCCGTATCCGAGACATTTCAGCAGACTGAGCCGAATGGTGTAAGCATGTCGCATTAAATAGTGGAGAGGGACCACCTGCAAGGAAAATAATACTGGTTTTAATTCGTTCGGCCAGTGAAGTAACATACCGTGGGGAACGCGCGCCTTTAAATGAGGCTAATGGGATATACACAGGGGCGGCACTAGGGCGGTGCGAGCGGTGCGACCGTACCGGGTGCCGTCACCTGAGGGGCGCCAAAAACACAACGATAGAGCTTCAGCGCAAAAAATAAACTATATAATAACCCAGCTTGCTGTTCACATATCATTTTAACATACTTACTAATCATTCAGAAGAGTTTACAAGCGTAATAGCTTCAGCTTAATGCATAGTCGTATGTCGGCATAGAATCGAGTAAACTCGATTTACTCAAATCAAGAAAAACGCAAGTCGTCCCATAATTAGCACTCTCCGGACGGAAAAAAACTTATTTATTAGAAGTTCTTCAGAGGAGGCTCATGATGACAAAGAGCAGCATGTACGAGATTTAGCTATGGCTGGAACGTCGTCTGCAGTTCGACATAGCTATTACAGAATGAAGGATACCAGGACATACCTCCACCGTCGGCTTTCAAAGTACAAATTATGATGATATTTCAAAATGATCGCGCAATGACTTTGCAGCTAGAGATGAAATAATTATTCGAGCAACGAAAAAATCAAATAAAAAATCATGGGCGTAATTTTCAAACACGCAGTTTTCGTAGAGTAATGCCAAAAGGAGAAACTTAGAAAAGAAGATGGTTTGTTTTCTCTAAATCTGCATATGAAGTAAATTATTTTACTGCTGTTTATTCAACAGAAGGTCTCAGTCTTATTTGGGAAAAGTGGATTTGATGACTGGAGCTACTTATCACAGCGTCTCAAAACTCAAGAAACTTCCTCAAATCACCAGCACACCATGTTCAGTTGGACAGAAGCGTTGATTCGATTAAAGAACTTCAGTGTAATAAACAAGCATTTGTAAGTACAAACTGAATACGAAAAATCACGGTGGGTGACTACCCTGGATTTAATGATGTCCAAAGTATTCTTTTCTTGTTCAGAGGAAGCTTTGGATCTGAAACACAAAATACTTCTGATAATGGTAACTTCCTGGGTATATTGCAACTGCTAGGAAAATATGACCCTGTAATGATGGACCATCTCCGACGTATTGCTAATAAGGAGACTAACGTCTGTTGTTTTGGCAAATGTATTCAAAACGAATGAAGTTCGCAGTAAAATTTAGACTATGGATAAGATGAGATAGCAACAGATCCAGAAGAACTGTTTACAATCAACTTCTTTTGGCGTATGATCGATACAATTGAGAATGAATTGGTCACTCAATTTACACAACTATCCATCACATTGAATTGAACCCTTGATGTCAGAAATATTGAACAATTATCTTCAACATTGCTTTTGTTGACACTAATGAAAAAGAAATCCACGTGCGTGAGTGTTTTTAACTGGTCTCACTGGCGTGTTTATCGATGATACGATTAGTCTAGGACAAATATATGACAGTGGATCCAATGCATTAGGAGGAAATTAAGGTTTTCAAACCAATATCTTCGAGTATTTTTTTAATCCATGTAACTGTCATTAAATTTGGTAATAGAAGGTGCCGCCAAAACATCAGTTAAATCGGTTTCCTCTGTCCGGATTTCTTTAAAGAATATTTGTTCTATTCTCTCGATCAACAAAGCGATGGAAAGTTCTATCCAAGTAACTAGAAGGACGATCGCCAAAAAATTGCGAAAATCTTTTGGAGAAGAGAGTTTCTAGCCTCACTGTAGTTTGTTATCACTACTCTTCGGTTCGTGACGCCTTTCTGGAAACGAATTATTGAATTGCAGCAACAGTGGCCTTGTCCCCGAGCCAGATCATGGCGCTATTTGAGTTCATCGTTACAATGGTAACTTGGTATAATATATTGTTTCAAGTAAAAATTGCAGGCTTAAAGTACATTTATAAAACGCTTCACTATTGCTGGAAAACAGCTCTGAATTTGAAAAACAGTACCGGGGTTATTCATCTGCTTTGACATTAACAGCTAGAGAAATTGTTTCTCATACTGGGACTTATTCTATTATTAAGCCAAGTCAGATCCCGAAGAAAGTAGAAATTTTTTTTAGCACGAGATGAGATAGCAACAGAGTCAGAAGAACTGTTTACAATCAACGTGTTTTAGTATATGATCTATAATTCTATACAATTGAGAATGAATTGATCGCTCACTTTACACAACTATCCGAATTTAATGATGCACTGTCGTTCTTACATATTATTAAAACAATTCCTGAAAAGTCTGAATTGGAATAATCCTGCACAAATTTAGAAATAAGTTTAATGATGGAGAAAAAAAGTGACATATTTGGTTATGAATTGGTTGAGGAACTTTTTAACCGAAAACTATTGTTGATGGGGTTTGAATCAGCAGAACCAATACTTGTTCGACTTATGAAACAAAATGGTTGGCAGGATATATTTCCAAATGAGTGGACAGCACTTTGAATTTTGCTAGCCATATCTGTGACTGTCGCTAAAGGAGAACGAAGTATCAATAAATTAAAACTTATCAAAATTTATTCACGGTAAATGCAGACTCTAGCTGGACTATCAGATGCTTGCACTTCTATCTATAGAAAATAATATCGCGCAAGGACAAAAGCGAGGAAGGTGGCAATCTAGAACTTCTAGGTATGATTTTTTTTCTCATTTGTCTGTTTAAAAAAATATTAAAACTACGTGAATTTGACGTATACGTGATGTGAGCATTGTGTACGCCATAGTAGCTTAAATAAACCTTTTCAGACTTGTAGTGTTCCTTTTTACTGTTGTTGTTCCTCATTCATACCGCTGCTATCCTTCATTAATATTTTGTAAGGTCTTCTCCCCGCTGCTTTTCTCGAGAGGAATTCATAACGCATTCACACACGAATTCGTATTTGAATACCGCGGGAACTACTTTTTCGATAGAGATAAAAAAAGTAGATGGTAAATACATTATTCAAAATTTTATTTTAACCGTCCAGCCGTTTCGACATAAAATAGTAAAAACATCCAAGTAAACACACTTTTAAATTTATAATATTAGTAGAATGTAAAAAATGTATGTTATCTTTAATCTGTCATTTTATTCGCAAAAAACGAGTGCCAATTTGGGGCGCCACAGTGAGATCTCGCACCACCTGAAAAATTTGCTAAGACCGCCTCTGGATATAAACAAAGGGCATGACAAATATCGCTGTTAAACACAATAATTATCGCAATTGGGCAACCACTTCGTAAATAGTTGCCGATTTTGAGGATTCGTAACGTGCGAGGCAGCAATCATGTCTGTATCTGTCTCGGACCCAACATGTCGAGCGAACGGGAGAGTTTATCTACGTAACTAGGGCACCTTGAAGGCTGAGAATTACTCAGACCAGGATTGAGAGCGAACTCTTGTTCCTCTCTTAAGGCTCGGTAACATGGGGCGATTTTTATCACTGCTACTTGAATAGTAGCGATTAATCGCTTCGTGTGACATTGTACCAACTCCCTGCGATTGACGCGACTATAGTGCACGTCACGAACGAGGGCGGCCCAGTTCAGCGAGGCTCTGCGCAGGGCGTCATCGCTCAGTAACAATCCAGCGCTTGTCGTGGTTACACGAGTGTTGATTGTTTGCTGTGGCTGACATTCCTGTCTCTCTTAATAGTATTAGCACATAAAGCGCGGCTGAAACGCTTATTATTATTTTTATTATAATTACACAGCAGTAATATTAGTAGTTTTCTTCCCCTCTACGTCGCTCGTCTCCTGCTGGAAATGCAGCAACGTCGTATACACATTCCTGTCTCTCTCTGCGCCACCTGCCTTCGTTCGTGACGCGCACTATAGCAGCTTTCAAAAATCGCAGCGATTTGATTTGAACATGTTCAATTCTCACAGCGCGCGATTGTCGCGGTCACGTGACCCACTCGCCGCTACACAGCATTGTTGTCGCCTCTTCTGACAGCTCAATCGCTAGTCTTTTTTATTGTTGTCAGAAGTAGCGTTCACCGTTTTTCCATTATATTCCATTTTTAAATTTTTTTGTCATCATGGAAAACGGGGAAGGAAATGTTACCAAATGCTTGATTTTTTATGTAAGTTTATGGTTATCGGAAGGACTGTTGCACACCAATAACAATGAATAAATTAACAAGAATGCGCGAAAAAAAAAATGCTTTGAGTAGGTTATTTATTGAATTGAATGAAACTGCATTGATAATTCCATCTGACGAACATCTCAACAACAAAAAACGAACATTAAGGATACATACAGAAAGTAATTTAGCTATGAATAAATACTCCACAGACCAGGGCCGCATTTTGGCTCTGTGAGCCCCTTGGCTATACATGTGTTGCGGGCCACCCTGTCGGCAGTGCTCTACTGCTGGCCCAGCCCAGGGTTGTGTTGTGGCCCCCTAGGATACAGCATATGTAGTATGTAGCCTATGCTTAAATGCGGCCCTGCCATAGACTTCAGGCTATCACCACTTGTCATGTAACACAAGTTCATTTTTAGTTTGGTCTTACATAGAATCGCACCTCTTATCAGTGTATCTTTTCATAAGTTGAGGACCAACTACTTCAAGTAATTTATCAAACTTTCCTTCAGTTAACCGGTGAATATTTGTGTAGCCTAGACGATACTAGTTCTATCAGAAGAAACGCAGTCCTCAGCTTTTTCTATTCGTCTAATCCAGTCGTGGACCTATTTTTTTCTTCTTTTTATAATTTAATTTAACAAATGTTTACTCAACTCAGCATTAGCCGAAAGAATCAATCGTCTCAGAACTATAAGACGTGAGTTGTACGATATCATAACCAACGAACAAGGTTGATACATTACTTCGCTAGCCACAGCCTAATCGCTCAAACCAATCGCTCCGTGTGACCGGCTAATAGCTGCAACTAATCGCGGCGAATGATGGCCGCGATTAGTAGCAGCCCCGTATAACCGAGCCGTATAGCTCACATACTCTGTTCATCCTCAGCTGAAGACTCAACGTGTTTTAAATAGATGACTAAGGGAATTGCCACCGGAGTGTGTGCTCCAAATTAAAAAAATTAGTGGAAAGTTCCTTGATCATTAAGCTGCGTGACAGCTCGTAGTAGAAACAGTTGACTTGTTAGCAGGGCCGGTTTAAAGCTACTGCAAGAACTGCAGTCGCGCGGGGCCCCAAGCTTGAGGACGCCCCGCCACGATCCCCTTCAAAATTTGTCCTTACTTAACCAACAATTTTCCTGCTAGAATAAATAATCTACAAATTCATAATGTTAACAAGCTGCGTTCACAATAAAGTTTCCGAGGCGTGGAATTCCACGAGAAGTCCTTTATCAGATTCAGTTTTCAGAAAGTCGTATCTGATACAATTACAATAGGCCTATATATTTAAAGGCGTGTAATGCTCTGAACCTGTTTCAACAATTTATGTAATTTCGTCCGAATAAACTCATTCATCTTTTGACGTTTCATATAAAAAGTAGTTGAATTAAAACGTGTATGCCTGCTCACGTGTCTCCAGCCCCAAAAACCTATATGTACTACCAAAGAAAAGCAAGAAAAGAAATATCATATACAAAAAGTATTATAAATATAATAGCTATAAAATTGAATACAAAAACAATTTCATTCGACACAATGGGCAGCAGGGCTTAGACAGAAACGAAAGTGACAGTAGTTGGGAGATCCATATGAGATGCATTGATAAAACACCAAAGACTCGCGAAGTTGGTCCCGTTCAGCTTATACTCAATAAACTGATGGCCCGTTTGTACACAGATTCAGAGAAACCTCAGTCCGCCCCATTAATCGTTGTTTGAGCTCTACATACAGATTATATATATATATATATATATAAGGTCACGAAAATAATCGAATGTAGGCAAAAGAACAGCTAGAAAAGAAGTAGGGGCCCCTAAATGAAACTTCGCAGGGGGCCCCAAAATTCCTTAAGACGGCCCTGCTTGTTAGTATGGAATTTTTTATTTATATCTGTTGAAAAAGTTACTGATAGAGCTCAAGTAAATGTGGCGTCATCAAATAATACACACATTATCAGTAGACGCTCTTGATATAACATCGTTCGTTAGTATTGCAGCTACAGTGTCCTCAAAGATCTACAATATGCATCCTGGGACTGATAAATAGCTGAAATTGATTCAGGGAATTTCAAAACGTGAACTTCAGTCGACGTCCAAATATTTCAAGTTTATTATTTTGTTTGGTAATGTGAACGCAGAAAGAACGATAAAGAAGAATTGGTTCTTCAAATCTTTCATTAAGACTAGTACTCATATGAACTATACCAACACAGAGCATCAAGCTGTTTACTTGAAATGAACATATCAGGAATTTCTAGAATACAGTGTATTAAGAGACTCGATTACCTTGCTCAGTGACAATCAGGCATGGACTGCGATATCTTCCACTGAGTTGATTGCACATGGTTGAGGAGAGTCTGGATGCAAGTTATAAATAATCGTAACAACATATGATTTACTGCCCGCTACGAGAAACTTTTTTGATGAGAAATTAATCGATTGTCCTCCAAAGTCACGCCCACTTAAGCAGCCTTCGTGTCTTGAACTCCCGTCCCTGATTGCTGTAATCACCTCGTAATTGTTTAACGATGTAAGAGTATAACGAGCACCTTAAAACATTCTGAGCTAACATTGTTAGCAAAGCAATTTTCGTGTTATCGATTGTTGTCGGCTTTGAGGTAATTGAAAGCACAGAAAATCAGCGTTAAGTTACTGGCGTCATGGTAACCTCTCAATATCCTCAGCCCTTTCTGCTAACAAGACAATGTCATCAGCAAATCGTAGCATACTGATTTTTTCTCCCTGAACACTTATGCCACATAGAAATTTTTCTTTTACTTTCTTTATTGCTTCTTCTACATAAAAGTTGAATAATAAAGGGGATAGACTACAACCTTGTCTCACACCCTTTTTAACTGATGCATGTCTCTCATGATTCTCTACTTTTATTATAGCCACTTGATTCTTATAAAGTATTCTTCTATCTCGATACTTTATACCTGACTTCTTTAAAATTTTGAACATCATGTCCCTTTTAAAATTATCAAAAGCTTTTTCTAAATCAACAAATGCCATGGTGCCGTTGTAATTCTTTTGCGCTGTTCCTTATTTCTTCTTCTCCTTTTTTCTCAAGTCTTATAAGGATGATAAGCTGTCTTTGATATTATCATAAGCCATCTTCCGCCTTTTAAGTTCACTTAAAAGCTGGTCACAAATTGGAAGAAATGCATGCACCAGAAAATGCTCACTTGCTTGCAGTAGCACTTCTTCCTCGCCAGATTCGTCACAACTAAGTTTTCTTTTAATAGAGCGTTTTTGAAATATTTTAAATTCATTTACCTGAGATTTCCTTTTGCCGGCCTCTTCATATATTTTGAAAGAATCTCTTTCTTTTTCAATGAATAAAATTAATGATTCGTAAAGACCTGAAACGACTTCAAGGTCAATATCTACTCCTTGCAGAGCATTCGAGACTAAATGAAATTGTTTCAATATGGAGCACAAAAATTCAGACATTATTGCAGTCTCTAAAGTAGATATTTGCGACAGTAAGCAATTTTCTTTCACCTGATGCTGCCGCCATATGAACTCTGATAAATAAGATTCCAAATGATGTCTCGCTGTCCCCCCATGTCTGCTGTTCCTCCATTTAGCAGTGCCCCACATTCTCTCAACTGTTTGTGTATGAACTCCTGTATCAGGATGAATAAAATTGTATTTATGATTAACTTTAGCATGTAGGAAACCTTCTATTTCTATTCTGTTTGTTTGGTATCCTTTCCAACTGTCAGAATAAATTGTGCTACCATCTACAATGTTTTCAATAATTTTATCAAGAAGGCTAGAGCCTGTTCTATTAGGAACAGTGACAACAAGCGAATCTTTTATTTCTCTACATATACCACGAAACACCCACTGTTCGGGAAATACTCGATCACAATTATTTTTACATTTAGTAAACAAACTTTCATCAATTTACACAATGCAATCTGGTCCACCTACCTTCTTGTTTGGTTTATTCTTCATATCCAAGACACATAATTCACGCAAGTAATTGTTCCAATCTATAACAGTTTTATCCGATAAATTAAGTTGCTTTTCACGAAATTTAATCGACGTCAACTCCTCGCACCAGCGGTATATGAATCTCAAAGCTGAACAAAATGGAATTCTGCTTCCCTCAAACCAGTTGTCTTTTCTAAGTCCCACTTGCTGATCACACTGTCTTGAATTAAATTTCCAAAAATTACGTTTACCATAATAAAGTTTCATGTCATGGAACTTGGTAAAATATTTCGCTCCTGAAAAAATAAAATAGCAACTTGTTCTGTTTTTGTCAAATCAGAAATACGCATTTTCGCAGCGCTAAAAAAGGTGTCAAAAATAGCAAACAACAAGGAATCCAAAAGATAACTGCGTGCGCATGCGAACAACAAACAACGCTCTTTATTGTCGCATGAGCGCAACTTTTGCTGCGGTGGCGTTAATACGTAAGTACCATATTTCGCCTTCTTGAAGTTAAGTGTTTTATGCTTTTCCCTATTCTGATCGCCAATTTCGTAACCCTTTTCTTGGTTTGTGACCGTATTAATAGTTTAATTTGATGTTAGATGGAATGTTTATTAGTGAATAAACTATTTTATTACGCCATACTTTTTTAGTCCAAATTTCGGTTAAACTTTCTATTTCCTTCATTATCTAATACAGGGTGGCGCAAAAAGAACGCATGAATTTCAAACTGTTATAATTGGCTTTATTCTGGTCACACAGAAAATGTACTCACATCAGTACAATATGTAATTTATCCAGTTTATGAATTGCTCTTAACTTTTAAAGATAATTTCAGACGGATGACGGCCTTCTTCGTGTATACACATTAAAAGTCTTTCTTCGAAGTTATTCATTGCTTTCTTCAAAGTGTCGTGTAGAACAGCAGCTATTTCTTCATCTATTGCATCTTTCAGATCATTGAGTGTACGAGGTTTGTTGCAGTAAACTTTACTTCTTAAGTAACCCCATAAAAAGAAGTCACAAAGTGACAAATCTGGCCAGCGTGCAGGCCAGTGAACATCGCCGAAACGTGAGATCACGTGTTGTGGAAACATTTCTCGGACAACTGTCATGGAATCATTCGCCGTGGCTCCATCCTGTTGGAACCACATCTCTGTCATGTTGATCCATAAACTATCAAGTTGTGGCAGCAAAAAATTGCGTAGCATTGCAACATAACGTTCAGAATTCACTGTTACACTAACAGCCTCCTCTTCAAAGGCCCAACGATTCCCACTTTTGAAACTCCACTCCAAACGGTCACTTTTGAACTGTACAGTTGTGTTTGATGCAGTTCTTGTGGGTTTTCTGCTGCCAAATACCGACAGTTTTGTTTGTTTACATAGCCGTCTAAATGGAAGTGAGTTTTATCGCTCATCATAAACAAAACATTATCATTAGCAAGAACATCAAGCATTCTCACACAAAACAGTCTCCGTTGCTCATGATCAGGTTCGTGAAACTACTGCACGATCATAATTTTGTAAGAATGAAATTGTAACTCATCCTACAGGATGCGCTGCAGCGAGCGACAAGACAAACCCAGAGTTGGAGCGCGTCGCCTAGTGCAGCGGAGAGTACTTTGAAGAACAGACGCTCTTACTCTGCCGACATTTTCTGGGGTTCGCACCGTACGAGGACGACCAGACGACTTCTGCTTCATGACACTTGCAGTTTTCCGAAAAGAGTTAACCCAACGTATTATTGTGTTGCGATCAGAAACCAAACCATTTCGCGGAACATTGAACTGTGTTCGGAAAAGAAGTTAAACTGTGATAACAGATTCATTACTTTTGAAAAAAAGTTCAACAGGGAAAACGCGATGCTGCACGGATCACTGTTCCATTGCTACTGAAACTGGACGCTCTAACCTTCAAAATAACAGATCCCCTACATTCCATTCCCACCACTTATACTAGTCAAACCCATGCGTTCGTTTTGCGCCACCCTGTATAATTTCTTTGAACTCTTCGGTTTTATTTGGTTGTATTCCGCCTTGTATTAAGAGAAATATGATTGTTTCTATGTGCCATACTATTACGTAACCGTGAAGACTTTGCAACCCAATTTTCTGACTTCCCTGGTACATCCTCCCATCACCTTCTCCCATAAGCGAAGGAGATTGAAGCGTTTGCCTACTACACGTCAAATGTGTCTGTCAAACTGAATTTACTATCAAATGTTATGCAAATGTATTTACATTTCAGATCTTCAGCAAGCAATTCATCCGTCACTCTATAATCATACAAAACATTCAAATAATTGTATTATATTGGTTCTCCGGGTTAAGCCGCGTCGATTTGTTAAAACCTTACGTATCCCACTACTTTTAAACGCTGTCATTAATACTACTGCTATAATATTATCTACACCGGCCGCTGATAGCTTTTTTTTTTAGCTTTCTTCGATCTATTTCAATTTGTTTAGTCTACTCATTTCTACTTATATATGGAAGCTCCTCCTCTGAATTACACCTCCCATCCCAGGATTGTAGTACCTAAGGGTCTCATTAAACCAGTTACTTAAAATATCTGCCTTCATCATCCTTACGTAAAATAGTCTAAATATCTTCCCTTCCCCTGACTTTTCTAACATGGCCAGATACGTCATTTAGTAGTCCTCCTGCATTCATAACATCTTAACTAATATGGAATCTGGTTCTCTGCAATTATACTCAGCTAAAAATAACTGTAATATAAGTTAATATGAATAATAACGCTGGATACCTCAACATATATGAAATTATTGGCATTGAGGAAAGAACAAAAATACTGTATTTGGTTCTATGGTTTTCATAGGAGAAGATAATGGTTTTCAATAAGTGGTGTGTTAGCACTGTCAAGCTAACGAGCAGAAGTGTTATAACACTTACATGATTAACATTCGACTGAGAAATTCACATCCTCTCATTTTCAAAAAACGTCAAAGAAATGTCGCCAATATGAAAAAGGTGAAGGCGCGATAAACGTTTGGCTTTTGTGAAATTCATAGTGTTTTATTGATTTAATTAGAACTTCTATGCCTGACAATGTGAATAACGATTTAGTCTCGTACTGATAAACCGCCTAGAAGTTGTGGCTAATGCCTATTCAGTGATGCTCTGTGATCAAGATCATTCACTTTTCATGAATTTAATAGCTATCGCATGTTTCGAATTCCAGACGTGAACAGATCTCGCTATTAAACTGGAATGAATCATTCGAATCCTTGGCACAATGCCAACAGAAATCTCTTTCATCTCCGATGCCTTTCCAAGTGTCTAGAATGTCTAGATGCTCTCTCGCAAAGTGAAAAAACATGATCTAATTTGATTATCATGAACGATGGAAATGTTATTTCTGAAAGAAAAGATTGGATTGCCTTGGGCGTGAGTGAGATGATGAATGTTTACATGTATTAAATGTTTTCCGCCAGATAGAGATCACTAGTTAAAAGTTCAGATTCAGGCTATAACACGAGCAGGAGTAGGGTTCCGCATTGCATTTTTGTTCCATGTGGTCAGTACAACACTTGAGGCCGCCTTATGACCCGAACTTTCAGCGACCTCTCAGGATATTTTTAACGATCTTTACGTCTCGTTGATTTGGGACAGTTGCGTAATTTGAGCCGAGGGAGGATTTTAGCACAGGAATAGGAATGAAATTGGCCATGACGTATATTAATGACTAGTTGTTACTCGCGGCTTCATACGCGCGGACTTGGAATTTTATTGCTGGAAATGTGTATACAAAGTTGTAAGTTACGTAAAAAATGTCTCCAAAACCGCGGAGTCGAGATAATGTGACGGGGAAACAGTCAACATATCATTTTTCCATTGAACCTGTCTCATGAAGAGAACCAGTTTGCGACATATTTTAAAAATAAGAACAGATTAAGGCGGGGGGAGTGGTTACCTGTGAAACACTACCTACCAAAGTTCGCCTGGCAGATTTTTGTTTGTCGTTTAAAATTATATCATTTTCTGGGGACATCTTATGTCATTTCCGCTTTGTACACAAGATTTTCCGTCTCACTATCCCTTTCAAAGGTATATGGGCATTTGGGGTTGCAAAACCGGAGAGGTAGTTACATATAACTACCCATGGGAAAAACACGTCTTTTCTAAATGTATCCCTGCGACCTCCAGTGTCTGTCTCTGGATTTTACTGACAGTCATCGCAAAGGATAATTTTGTAGTTTTTTAAACTCGAATGGGAGGTATATCGGAGTTATTGGAATTCGAGGAATCAGCACATCAACTTTTGACATTCCTGTCATGATCACAACTTGTATTATGAAGTGCCCCAAATGTGTTATTTGTAAGCGTGTATCGTTGGATAGTCGCAGTACATTGTGGTTGCGCATCAGTGGTATGGGAACCCCAACATTTAACCTTAATAATCTTAATTTATAAGAAGGCACTCCCAATAGCTCTAAAGTGTTAAGAGAATATGTGGTAACTTGTGCAGTACCCACAACACTGCCCACCGATAGGTATTCCACTATTTCGCCTACACTTGCGACATCATTTTTTTTCGCAATCGGTACTGAAATGGCTTGTGTTTGTACACGAAATTTATGAGCAGATCACACACAAACTGACTGCAAGAGAAACAAAACCTAAGTGACCGATATAACATAAAAAAGTAAACTTGTTTTGAATTGTTGGCCGGGAGATCCCGAAGAATTGTTCGGGTGCCTGCGTGACAGGGTTTCGTTTTGCACTGCATTCCGCCTCTGTCGTAGCAGGACCTTCAGTACAATGTGAAATCCGATCCACGGAAGGTCCTGGCGTGGCTCGTATGATCAAACACAACTCTTACAAATTCCTAGTCCCACCGAACTTTGAACCCGGGACCATAACCCAAACTGTCGACAGTAAGGGCCTAAACCACTAAGCCACCAGACAGCTCACCCATATAACATTACAGAGAGCTGCACACGCTATCCGTCTGTCTGCCACCATTCGGTTTATTTTCAAAATTTGACGAACAAATATGTTATTTACACCAAAAAATATCCTGTACCCTTGCTAATGGTACAGACTATTTCATTGCCAAATTTCATCAAGATCGGTTTAGCCGTGAATTCGTCACAAACAGAGTTACTTTCGAATTTATAGATTTCGGGTAACCACGGAAGACGGAAATCGTGATGGCCTAATCGACGATCGAAGTCGTGTCCTCCCGAATACCACCCTTTGTGTAATCATCTGAAGGAGCCAAATGTGGTTGGGTTAGCTGTACAGCTGCGGGGGCGGGAGGGGGGGGGATCAAGGCTTCATCGAGGTTCGTAACTCATTCCTCAAGTTCTTGGTAAGCTACCTGAGCTACCCACTTGTAGAGATTGCGTGTCCCAGGTATTGACTGACTTGGGTTGTTTAATAATGTATCGCAAGTGACACGTCAGATCTGACTGTGTGGTCGGTCGATGAGCGTCGTAGTGTGTCGCCGTGTCAGTCCGGAGCGGGGAATGCGCGCGACCTCTGGTATCGATCCTGTCGAGCGCGCGGGCGGGCTGGGCGTCGCGGCGCCGCTGCGGCCGGCCAGTCGCGCCGACGTCAGCGCGGTGCCAACATGGCGGCGGCGCCCAGCGCGCTGTGACGGCAGCCGCGCAGGTCAGCACCACCGACACCTTCTCAACCACTTTCTTAGCGTATGTTCACTCGTGTTCAAGATCACCTCTCCGACAACAATTTCGTTTTTGGAGCCTTAATAATGTAGATCACATCAAACCTTACGATTTTGGTAATGATGCATTCATTTGTGAGGCAGAGTTCTACTCTTTTGACAGTACTGTTACAAGGAGTGTTGGGGGCTGTAAGTAGGCCGTGCTGTGACAGAAAACGTCAGTCCCGCCGGGAATAGTCCATTTAATTTAGCAACCAGTTGTAAGAACTACTTTGTTATCATTTTATGCAGAAGTGCCAGATGCAAATGTATCTGCCGGCTGTAGCCATGGAGTTTTCTCGTCAAATAAGACGTTGTTGATTAATGTTTTGCTCTTCAGTCGTAATAAGAAGTCGTTTTAATCTAAAGTGAAATGGGAGATGTAAGTTGTAACGTAATTTATCAAATAATTTTATTTTCTGTTATTATTTCTTTTGTTGCTGTCACAATTTTTCAATATAAATATGATTTATTTATTTAAAAAATACTAATAAAGAGAGGGAGTGGTCATACTAATTACTCTGAGCTCAGAAATCAATTATACATTTTTTTGTATCCTTTGTTATCTAAGGCAGCAATGTATCAGGTCAAAATAATGCACGGATTTGATCATTCACGTTCCAAAATGTACCGCTTTCTTTTCCTTTGAAACACTATTCCTTTAAATGGGATTCTGAGTCCTCTATACCTGGGTGTCTCCTTCATGATCGTGTTTTTGATGAAATAGTAGTTTATCTATAATGGACATAACAAATTTACTTTAAAAAACGGCGTTATTGTTTGTGTCAATCATGTTACATTCTTCGATATTGAAACCCATATTCCCACTCTTCTTTCCCTTTTATGTATATAAAAAGCCAACCAATACAATAACATAGAAGCAGGCTACTTCGGCCATAGATTTTCCATTGCCTTTCAGTTCTTTTGACTAGCGTGTAGTACTTGTTTCTAAACTAAAGTGTGTCATAGAATACCTTAGGCAAACTTGGCGTTGTCTGCAACTTCGCAGCAATTGGAATTGCAGTAGAAGAGTTGACAATTCGACAAACAGAACGCAGAAAATTTCGGACTTCTAAAGAGTTCGTGTGTACGCGAGTTAGTTCCACACCTGTTTCTCAGAACAAATACATCTTGGTTCGTACGTTTTCACAAATTGTGTTTGGCTTCTTTAGGGAGTGTAAATTTCAAAATCATACCTCTGTACTTTCATAACTAAAAAATTTCGTTAAAATTTCTCGAAGTGATCGCAGATTATTTAGATTTTTTGTGCATCTGATGTAACTTTATCTGATCAAATTTTATCAAATAAAATAACGTTTTCACAGCATACGAAGCTGATTTACTGATGCCAAAATTAAAAGAACCCAAAACCGTTGTCAGTCTATGTGCAGAACTGTTCTACCGTCGTTTGATGTTCACACAACAGTTATTTATATCTCGTTTAGCGCGCGCGTTTTTGTAGAACAGCTTTTTGGCACGAAACTCGACAAACAATATTGAGAAATGTTGCATTTGCTGTCAATGTAGTGAATTTGATCTTCAGTATTTGTTTCTTTACTTTAATTATTTTAAATTTAGGCCTTATTTTAAAATAATTTGGCCGAAATGCTAAGAACTGATGAGTCATTTGATAGTCTACATGCTAATTTGAGTTGAGTATTAGCGACAACAGCTGTAAGGAATGTTGCTGTCTCATGTTTTTAATTACTGTAAGGCAAGAAAACAGGAGTAAAATTTTGTAATTCTCCTGAAAATCCTTACCTATTACTTTTTCCTAAGCTATCGAACCGTGGAGATTTGATGTTTATATGTTTGATTAATGTACTTCTTTATTGATACAGTTTTCATCGGTTTTTTCCCACTCTAGTTTTGTCGCTTACTGTTCTAATTTGGTATCTGCGAGAGAAATGTGAGCAGGAAACAGGAAGGAATTCAATAATATCCTTTTAAAAGAACTTCTCTGTTACTTTCCGACAGTTGTTTTGGAACACCTCCAAAAGTGAAAGAAGGATGGCTAGACATATCGCATTACGTATTTGTTGAGGTACCTCATTCAACCGGTATTTGCTTTCAGTTACTCAAGAAGTGGTGTAACGTATTGAGTCAGTTTTACATTGTTTCATTGCTACGCATGTCACCTCAAAACAATAGACACAGTCCGAATGGGCTGATTGTGCCGTAGAGAACGATGAAAAATGACTTAGATACTTTGAAAACTCTTTATCTAATCTGTCCTAATAACTGAAACTGGTATAGTCCTGATGATTTACAAACTCTAGTTATAGTCTATTTATGGACTATAACTTATCGCAGGCAACTTTTCAAGTAAATGTTTGTATACCATGAAATTACTATAGATCATTTCCTGAATCGTAGCGGTTTTAGATAGTCGTACAGTGTCTCGTATATGAGAAAATAGCTTATTTTATTAGGGAAAGAAACGGTTTCATGCAATCTAAAACAAATCAAACAATAAGAATTGTGCTTTTAACTAGATGCTGAGCTGGATCAAGTCACAGTATTTTTATGGTAATGTGTTAATACTGTGGCAATACCCAACAAAAGTTAGTTTTCTAGAAGGAAACGAAATTTAATTTTTATTTAATTTCTTGCAATGGAGCATTTGTGCCGGTGGCGATTCTTGTACACAAACAATTTCCCATTTCATTATTTTTATTACTATTAATTTTAATAATTAATTTCTTGAGTGCAGTATCACCACCCACATATTTTTGAACGAATTTTATTTATTTTTATTCAAAGTTTTTGGAAATTTGTTTACTTTTTACCTTGGTAATTTATTCTAATCTCCGATTCCTTTATCCGCAAAAGAAAATTTTACCTCCCAATTATGTCAGAAATCAAGTGCCAGATTGTAATTATGGTAATGTCTTCTTTACCACCTACTAGCCTGAAAAGATATTCACACTTCACCTCTTCAAAAAGCAATTCTTCTCCTACACCCCGCTCCCCTCCTCCCCTAATAAATCACTTTTTTGTCTGTATACCTAACCAGATAACTCTTTTTGCCATTTATCTTCGTTACTTGTTGATTTATCAATCTAGATAGCCTGTCCAGATACCCCAGTAGATGTTCACAGTCCTCTCCAGTTTTAATCCTATTATATGTCGTGTTTTCATCAGCATACATCATAACCTCTGAATGTAAATCATCAATGAACAGGAATGATTGCAATACACTACACAGTGGCACTCCCTTTTTCGCTTCCACTGTCTGATGCTGCAGTTCATATCCTAACGTTTTTCTTTCTATCTTTTGAGATTTCCTGTACCTAGAAATTATTTTTTTCAGACACTCCAATAGTTTTTACCTCATTTGAACCATGTTATGGTTCACTCTTTCAAATGCCTTGTAAATCTCTTGTGCTACACGATCAATTTGTCCTCCCTTCCTCACTTCATTCGAAATATCTTGCATGTAACTCACTAACTGTATTCACATGAATATCTATTCCAAAACTATGTTGCCGTTTTGCAAACCTGTTTCTTTCCTGACATTTCTAATGTGGTTCTGTATCCCGAAATCTATGAAATTTTTATTTTCACGTGTAGTTTTAACTGAAATGTTTTTAATAGTTAGTTAGGGATAAGTCTGATAACCTTCTCGAACCACCGGTACCTTGAATGTTCAGATTATAATCTGCTATTTGCTAATGTCTGCGAGCCATTGATATTATCGAACAAACAATGAAGAAATCTGACGCAGGAAATGCTTCTCTTTAAATACCATTTCACAGCTGCACAGATATGGTGTGATGTGGTTCATTGTAATAAAAATATCACTTAAAAAGGCTGTCACTTTACCCAACTTTTATTGGATTTTACTCTTCTTCCGTCGATTTAGCGTTCATCAATTTTAGTATAGATTATTTTTTAAATTATTTATTGCAGCTGAATATATTTTGAATAGTTTTATTTGATGTTATATTGGAATTGTTTAGTTGACTGTCCAGATGTTTTTAGCGGGCATCTACCGTGTCAAATCAAACGCGTTTTTACAGCGTTTCGAAGATCAACATTATGAATGCAAACCAAAATGTTCGCGAAAAACGTTCTCTAATTTTGTTTTTGTTTTTTTGTTTTTACAGATTTATGACAACTTAAATTTCTGATAGCTTTTTTTTTCGTATTTAAATCGTGCAGAGTCGATGTGGAAGTGAATCAGTCTACGGTTTTGAATTTAGTTCCTACATCTTATAGCGATATGTTAAATCCGCAACATTTTGTAATGTCTTGCAGTCTGCAGTAACAGAGACTATTGCTATTCCATGGTGGTGTTTAATAAATCCGCCTACATCTTTTTGAACAGAGTTAGTTTCATATAAAGTTTGTTCTAAAACTCGATATGTTCATGTTAAGAGATTATAGTTCAACGATTGTGAATAAATTCCACACTATGCATTCTAATGTTCGGGAATTATCGTAATCGTTTTTATCTGTTTGAAGCGAAAAACAACGGCTGTTTACAACTAAAACAAAATACTCTAAAAAAATCAATGGTTTGATTGTTACGTTGTAACGCTGGAAGTCACTGCATTAAGGAATATAACCACGTGTGAAAAAAGAACGATCAAATATACGGAAGGAAAAAAAGTTTAATGATACATAGCTAGGTTTGAAAAGAATGAATCACGATAGCATATCCAGAAATACTTGTGTGTATGGACGCCGGCAGGATTACTTTAAGGGAAGTGCATCTGTATCTTTTTTTTATACATTATATATAACACTTATTGCTTAATAACTAAAGATACTGAATTTATTGGCAACTTGTTGAACAAAATAGGATAACAACCTAGGCGAGCTAAGTTATTATTCAAACAGGGAATTTAATAATAAATTTTTTATTTCTTAATCTTTTTCTGTGTATTTTCTTTTATACCACGGTGAGTGCAAGTGCACCCCTTTGCACCAGCCCCCCTCCCTCCCGGCGCCCATGCGTGTATGTATAACAGGTGGCGGTCAGTCCTGGTGGTTAGGAAGGAAGGTTTTTATTCTCCAACCCTTCGAACATTTGCAACAAAGTCAAGTATGTGTCTACAGTGTTTCGTTGAATACATGTTTATGTACTGAGAGTATAAAATTGATAAATAAATCTCAAGCACTTAGCAAATAGGTATAAGCTGCTGCTCGACTTGATATATTAATTTTGAGTTTTAGCACTCAGGAATCGAATGCTCCCCGATGGTGGAGGAAATCATGTGACGACTGCTGTATAGTCAGTTCTTGAATAACGGTTGAATAATTGTTGTACCACAACTACCAAATCTTGAACTATTTTTCAACACGGCCTCCGGTTGAGATATTTTATTATAATGCTGTCGTAGAACTTATCCGTCTTTGTTGATAACCATTTCCTAATTTTATTTTCCAGCTCGTCATGGTAGCCGAAAAACTAACTTTTGAAGTTGTTAACTTGTAGGAAGAGACGAAATCCGTAATCCTCCTTGCTAACAGTCGAAAAGGTGGCGTGGTTATTAAATACGAACATCCATGATACCACTCACGTTATTTCCACTGTTACTGTAGAAAGACTGCACTGTATTTCTCCATCCCGATAGTTAAGGCACAAAGAAAATTAACTGATTTCGTAGGATGCCAGATGGAGTTCAATTAATCTCATTTCAAGCTCCGTTGTGAAGGTCTGTTGTGGGTGAATGCATTTTGACTAGCAATCACGTTGATGATACCACCTTCTAAAGGTCTGTTCGTGTATTTTCGCTTCTGACAACCAAATTGTAAAGGGCTGTTTGTTCTAGGTTTGTCGTTAAATCCTTCTAGCTAGACCTTAGACTTGTGTTGGATCATCAGTTTTTTACCTAATCCTGACATTTAAAAGACTCGCGATTGATTTTCTCTTGATGTGAGCTAATTATCGAGTCTCCTGTAGTGAGTGTTCCACCTGGATACATATGGTAGATGAAATTCTTTAAATGGTAGCAATTATAAAAGGTCCATTTTTATTCAATTTTAATAGAGCTGCATCTGCTATTCCTTTGTACAATAACTGTTAACACACAATCTGATAGCATATCCCAAATAACTTGAATTAAGATAGCATTGGCTGAAATAGATCAAGAATGGGGCAGTATGCCCACGCTTTGATGCCTCCCTGACACGCATGAGGAAAGGCCACGAGCAGAGCTGTTGTCATAGAAAAACAGCCAGACATGAACTGTTCTAGTAAGGCCTTACTTGCAAGAAGCTAATCGAAAATTTCACTGGTTACCATTATACAGTTAACAATTATAAATATTATCAAACGAATGGTAAGGAAAACCTCCTTCGTAGAGATATAAGAACTGATTACGCATAGTAGTAACCGGAGGACTGAAAATACAGATTTTTACAAAGAAAGTGTCGTCAAAATATGCGATGTCGTTGGAGCTACTCTATGGGTCGGCAAATAATGCCTTCACTGTCCTTAATGTTCCTCTTCAGGCCTATTGCTAACCATTTTTCTTTGTCTTGCGTTATCTTGTCATACAGACGTAACGGGAGAGTCACACGTACTTCAAGGAGCAGTCCTTGTTTTGGCATTCCCCGCAGCAGAACACTGTTGCTAGACATCATTTGGTATTCTGGAGGACGCGGGTTCGAATCCCCGTTCGGGCATCCAGATTTGGGTTTTCCATGGTTTCCCCAAATCACTCCAGGCGAATGCCATGATGTTTCATTCAAAAAGGCCATGGCCGAATTGCTTCCCGTTCCTTGTACCCAGTCCCATCCCGCCTCTAATGACCTTAGCCGTCGACGAGGCGTAAAGCAATAAGTAAAAAAAAATGATTTGGTAGTGTTCATATTACCAAAGTTGACACCCAGCTTAATGCTACTATGAGAACAGTGAGTGGTGTCATTAGGTCTACCACAGTATCCTAGCTGCCTGTACTTTCCAACATTCGTCCACCACATTGGAGGAGAAAATCAATACTGCTTACCGAATTGGAAAGAGTGGAGAAAAACAGCACGATTCCTCTGCATAGTCACCTTCTTCAACTGCCTAGCACACGATTAAAAACAAGGAGACTTGGCTTCATGGAAGCAGCGAAGCTCAGAAATAACAACTTAACAGCCCATACAATTGTGGGCTTGCAAAAGATCCGACAACCTGTTTTCCAGAGTTTGACTTGCCTAGGCGTCTTTGATGTCAACTGAATAGATTTCACACAGGTCACGGAGTGCAACTACACATAACTGGCGCATCTGCGGTTGCTGTGATTTTTTTTTTTTTTTTTTTTTTTTTTTTTTTTTTTTTTTTTTTTAAAGAAAAAAACTGCTTAACGTCTCTTAACAGCGAGGTCTTTAGAGAAGGATCTGTGGTGGTATTCAAACCAGTGACCATATTGTGATGGACTGTTTACCTGCTCGCATTGTATGAAGCTGGAACAGCTGTCAGAAGATGGCTTGACTCCCTAGATATAGTTATTTGATTACCGTGTATTTTGTTTATATTTGGTATACGATAATAATAATGATAAACCGCGACAGTCTTCGAACATTCGCGTAATGGCTGCAGTGAGTAACTTTTCGGTCAGCTTGGATTGCCGGTCTTGCGGCGGATGAAGTCGTGCGATTTTAGTAGCTACTTTTCGCCGCTGAACTGGCGCAGTTAGAGGCGGTGCAAGGAGCGCGGCGATTACGAGTTTCCGCGTCACTGGTTCGGAATAATCTTTTCGAGTAGCGACCGAGGGAGGACTGCGTGAACTGAAGACGGCAGGAACTCTTCACGGCACAGTGCAGGGCAACACAGGGGCGCCGTCGAGTAATCCCCGCCCTATTTTCTGTGCGACGAGGAGCCTTGAAGAGCGCGGCCATTGTGCCTGACGTAATTCGCCGCTGGAGAGAGAGCTTGCGTCGTTGTTCCTAAAAGCGCAGAAGTGGAGGGACGAGAACACTGGAGTGTGCGAAGGTCGTCTGGAACCTCGATCACAGATAACACGCTACCGCAATCTACGTAAACGAGAAATATAAACAGAATGTTCTTGTTAAAAAGTAAATACCGGATAATTTATCAGCACAACTTAGAATGATCAACGGCCTCATGGATGATCGAGGCTGAAGCTTTTCAGTCCACCATCATATATTACGGCTACAGTAAAAAGAGCTGGTATGGACAAGCAACGCGGCGTTAAGTGTGTGCTGGCTCAAGAAAATTAACATGAGTTCATTCTTGAGAAAAGTCGCCATACTCCTTTGCACTTTTTCTTTCAAATAGACGTAGAGAGAATTCTTCCATTAAGAACGGGTACAGTGTAGCAGTAACGACGGAAAATGATTGCGACACGAAGTTTTCAGTTCGTTGATACATTATTGAATTACGCTACGTAATTAGCTACAGTGTAATAACTTACACTTTTTTCCATTTTGTGAATATTCATACAGAGCTTTCTTTAGGAACTGTGTGATATGACTTCTAAAGTCTTCTCTGATATTAATGATGTCTTCTGTTATCTTCAGTATTTCCAAATCCCTCTTATTTGTTTTAACTACCATAGAGTTTTTTTTTAACTTAGACGAATATTTTCTGTCACAGCTGTTCATTTTCCCTAAACTTCCATAAGATTCTAGTTTAATTTATTTACTGTCTTTGTAATTTTCCGTATAAGTCTTCATAGTTACTTTTTCTTCAAAATTTATCTTCAATCTTTATCTTTATGTTTGTTAATTTGTGGTCCTAATTTCTTCTGAGTATGTTTCCTTCTTCATTCTCCAGTTCTTTCTGCCCCCCCCCCTTTTTTTGCCTGGTCGATATAGTGCCTCTGATTTAATCACTGCTGCTTTATGCCATATATTTACCTGGATTAATGTTTATTTTTTGCTGTATCGATTTGGCGTGAGTTTATAAGCCTATTCCATCTTCCTATATCTTTCTTCGCAGGTCGTCCAGTCCATTTGATTGTGTACCTCTATCAAACATTTAAATTTATCAACACGTCTGATTTTAACCTGTTGTGTTTCCTATGTTTATTTCTCTACCGTGTCCTTGTGCAATCTATTTAATTTTATCGTATGAGGTTTTAAAAACAGTTTTAGTTACAATTTCATGTCATAATTTATACATCTGTTTCACGTTCAAAGTTGTCGGAAAAACGAGAAATATTGCTTCAAATCTTCCTTCTAGACAGATATAATTCGTTACTAAATTTGAATTAAATTTCCTAAATTATAATAGACAACTTTTTTAAATAAAAATATTGAATTAAACCCGACAAAAGCCCAGGAACTGAACGGAAAATATGAAGTTTTACATCACTTTAAATGTGGATTTTCAAGTAATGGCTTTTTTTTTTTTTTTTTTTTTTTTTTTTTTTTTTTTTTTTTTGATGCACACACAGGTAAGTCAACGAGAGATTGCAAAATGTAAATAACTGTGAAAAGACTCGATTAAAATTTCTCATGGTTGTCGTATGTCGACTACGAGGTGTGTGCTGACAGAGCTCATGTTATATTTTTTTCCGCGAAAGCAAATTAACGCGAATGGGGTCCTGTGGTGACAAGGTGTTCGTCATGCAGGGCGCTCTGGACTAACGCGTGAATCGACCAGTATCCCGACTTGATTCACACCGAAAGAGTGTTTCTCGGAACTGCTGTTGTAAGTATGTGCAGACTCAAGTAGCGCACTACGATGCTCACTCTTAAAGTCGCCCTCCTCTTTGAACAGACCGGGCTCATGATTGTGAAGGCACAAAGTATAAACACGGCAGTATCCATATCTGCACAGAGGCTGGTGGTTGAAAGATTAACGCTCCAGCCTCGTAGTATGGTAGACGCGGATTCAGTTCCCGCGCCCGCCATCAAGTTTAAAGTGGTTTCCCACAACAGCTACAGGTGAGAGCCAGGATGGTTGCTTCTAAATGTCATGGACAAACTCTATTTCGTTTGAAATAAAAATACTTTCGTTCGCTTACTTACTGTGTCCATGTAACTGCTAATTGAACTTGCTCATATCATTTCTAATATTTGTTATTCAAACTGTTCGAATGCAGATTTTTTCACTTTTTTATTTTTAATAGAAAAA
>CM061920.1:144604105-144957221 GCA_031002005.1 Vandiemenella viatica
GACGTGTCGTCACGCGTAGCTGCACCCTTTATTATTATCCACACGATGTCAAAACAGAGAAGAAAATTACCAAGTTGATGGATTAGAGAAAGTCATCGCCAGCGAAGAAATTATCTTAATAATTTAATTCGCGAATTGACTTTAGAAAAAGACAATGAGATATTTCAGAACTTTACGAGATCGATTTCGAACATTTGCTTTCATTAGTTGGACCTCATATTAAAATGCACGATACGCCTATGCGTGAGGCGATCCCACCAGAAGATAAAATTTATAATAACTTTAAGATTCCTAGCCTCAGGAAGTCCCTAAACAAGCCTGCAGTATATGTTCAAAGTATATAAACAAAGCATCATCCGTTTAGTACGGGTAGTCTGTGATGGCACTATTGAGTCTCTCCAAAATTAAATGAAGGCTGGTACCTATTTTTAATTTGTGTTTACAAATATAGATTTAAAGGTTATTTTTATGTTTTTTAAATTATGGCATTGATTTCAAGTTTTTAATAAAAATTCGTAAAAGAATTATTTTGCCTGGCACAAAATCAATATGATTTTAGGCACTTAGGATCTGAATTTCGTAACACCAAATTCAATCAATCCGTTCAGCTGTGAAAAATACTATTAAAATAGACTTACCACTTCCCGTTGTAGAAGTTCTCTTCTGTATTTATCGTCCTCGCCTGAATGACCCTAGTAGCTGGTTTGTTATTTTTTTCTTTACACCATCAATACTAAAGTTTAATATCTCGCTGATTTCACGCCATGCACCTTATTTTTTAGTTCGATTATAATACTGGAGCTATCCCATAACACCCTCTTTGATTCATACGCATCAATTAAGAGTTAAGCAAGTTTCATTGTCCCACGTGCTCGCGCTCATTGTAGAAACCGCCAAATACCGTCCACTCTGAGCGCCGAACAAACACTGGCTCGCCTTTGAGCATTCCAAGATATCGACAACCGATCGGCTCGCCCCGAGCGCGCTCGCTGTCGTTCGTTGCGAGCGCGCTCAGGCGTCCACACTTGAGCCGCTCGCTTCACTGAGCGGCTCATTCGCCTGAGCGTGCTCAAGTGGATACGAGGCCTTATCCGTCGACGAGGCTTAAAGCAATAAGTAAAAAAAGGAAGCGGATAACAAACAAGTCGATTAAAACCTGTAAGCTGAACTTTAAATGTTACCGTTATGCCACCGGTCGCCTGTATAAATCGCATTAGTTTATAGCAGAGCTCCATATCTGATTTTAGCATCCATTCGATTGGAATACGAGCCCTTTTACGACAAGTAATAACTTTAAATTCGGGAAACATAAATACATTGATAGTGAAACCCCATTCTCATACCGGAACTTATTTCATGACAAAATTTGCACCCTTTTTATATTGGATCAGTCGTTTCTTCTTCCAGTATTTTGAGCAAACAGATGCATAAAACTTTATGAGTAACGGAAAAACAAGATAAATTACAGTACAATATATAATTTTTTCTTGAAGATTTATTATTATTATTTTATTTAATGTGTGCAGCAAGTTTATTGGTATTGTATTTAAATTTCAGTCTTCGGAATAAGACGATACCTAAGTTTTTTTTATTTATTTTAATTGAGATGGAGTGCACTTCCCGGTGGTAATTTACCTATACGCCAATTTTTTCCCCGTTCCTGTATACGCCTAATTTTGCCCTCTACGAATGTTAATTTTGAAATCTTTCGGCATTTTTGGTAAATTATGCATCATTTCCTCTGGTAATTTATTCCAATCACCGACCTCCTTACACATGAAAGAAGATTTTTGCACACCCTTATGCCCGAAATCTAGCGCCAGCTTGTGGTCGTGGACAACTCTCCCACCCCTGCACCAAGCTTAATTCTTTCCACTCGTCAACACCAATACACCTTGTACACTTCAATGACTCTCTTCACCCTCCTCCTGTCATCGAATGAACCCCATTTCAGTTACTTTATCAGATCAGATACTGATGTGTTCTGAGCCACTCCAATTGTTTTTACCTTATTTACCACCATTATATGGCTCACTCTGTTAAATGTGCTAGAAAGATCTAATGCAGCACTATTAATTTGGCATCTCTGGTCCATTTCATCCGAAATATCTTCCATATAGCCAATTAACTGAGATTCACATTAATATTCTTGCCCAAAGTCATGCTGTCGATTTAAAACCCGGTTTCTTTCGTCGCAAACATTTTTGGTGTAGTTGCACATCAATCTCTCCATTATTTTGACTATCACTGATGTCAAATTTCTGCATACGTCCCTATCGTAATACTTGTTATGATTACTGGTTTAGGCAGTTTCCCGTAATAATTCAAGCGAAAAATGAAACTGCTGTCAGTTTTGGACTAAAAAGTTAAAAGTAAAAGCTAATCATTCCATACAAACAAATTGGCACTTATCTTAATACGTAATTCCGCTCCCTATTAGACAAGGCCACTATTACAGTGGCCACTATTACTAGGACCTTCGATACTTGCCGCCATAAATGCCATAAAATAATAACAATTAAAAATTTTTGCAGAGATCATATGCTACAAGAGAAGTTTTTAGGTATTAAGTAGAATAAAATGTTTTAAATAAAAATTCAGTATTAAAAAAAATTCAATGATAATTTGAAACAAATTACTTTTCCGTTGACCAGGTTCACAATGATTTTCTTTGAATCATTCATCATCAATCCAAGACTCACAAAAAATATTGTATGTTGAATTCACTGGTAACATAGAACCAAAAAAATTTGTGAATATAAAATACAACGCACAATACTTTGAGGTTTGCCACTATTGCGTGACGTCTGCTGGTCTCTGCGCTCCCTTTCTTGCATAACATTGATCGTGCGGTGATGTTACCACATTCGTAACACGCGAAGCGTTACAAACTTTTGTAAGAATTTTTTAAGTCACCGCACATAAAAAAAATTCACTTAGTAAATAATGAGACTGATGAAAGTCAGTGTGTAAAATTGTAAACATTACCGCAGGATTTTAATTTAGCACTTCAGAGTACGTTTGATGACAAAACGATTGATTCAAGAATACTTCGATGTTATTCAACATTTAATCCTCTTTTTATTTCTGATACCTGGTTTTAAGTCCTGATGGATGATTTAAAAGTAACATAATATGAGAGCATCGGTATGTGCTTTTTTCACCTTATTTGGGACTTGGTCTTTACGGTTATTCATCCACTAACAGCGTATATTTATGTTCTCCTGTTTGTTTACCGCTTTGTTACAAACGTTATTGATGTTCACAACGAACGAGGAACACAACGCTTAATTGAAACCACCCAGGACCCAGACTGGAATCGAACTGGCGACTTTAGGTACGTGACACAAGCACCATTGGCCCTACGCTCGTGAACCAATACTTTACTTTTACTTCTGATACAGTACACGACTGACGGTGATGTAGTTAGTGATAAAAATAGATTTTTTTGCGTATGGCTTTACGCCTCGCCGACGTCGAGGTCATTAGAACCGAGAAAGGACTGGTTGCCAGTAACGCGAAGGAATTCGGCCATGGTACTTTGAAGAAACCATCCCGGCATTCGGCTGGAGTAATTTGGGGAAACCACAGAAAACTGAAATCTGGATGGCTGGTCGGAGATTCCAAACTGCGAATGCGAGACCGAACGTTAACGCTCACCCACAGCGCTAGGCGATAGAAAATAGAGATAAAAGTTAAGGTTTGGTAAACAAACGACGTTAAATTTATTTTGAAGCTTCTATGATGCATCGGCTGTCAGTGGTTTAACTGGTTTGAATTCTTTGTAGCTAAGTTTGCAGCAAATATGTAGCATTGAATTAGGGAAATCGCGTTTTGTCGAAGTTCGATGATAAGCCATACACCGAGCGAGCGTGGTGGATGAGTGGTAAGGCTCTCGTCTCGTATTCGAGAGGACGCGGGTTCAAACCTCCGTCCGGCCAGCCATATGCTGAGGTGCCGCGCACTGTACTGGGGAGGTTCAACGGGACCGGGCACTGGTCCAGGCTCCCCCGTACCGGCCGTCCTCATAGCTGCATTCAGGTTATTTTCATGGCGAACGCTGGGATGTTCCCCAATTTCCGTCTCGTAAACTACACATTTCATTAACAAACAAATACTTATCATACAGAACACAGAATTACATGTTTCGAAGACAGATAGCAACATAAAATTTTGTCCAATAGATTAAATACGCCGGTCCTAACAGGCAGGGTGACACATCGGGTGTCAGATCGGTTCCTCGCTTCTCCCCTCCCCTCTCCAAACCTCTCATGATTCACGTGGTATTTAGTGGCCGAATGGGAGAAAATAGGGGGGGGGGGAAGATTAACGAAGCAATAAGTGGTATGAGCGAAGGCAAAAGAGTGATGATGTATCAAGTCAATGTATTAATTCTGCATTACTCCAACCAAACCAGCACGCTGTTGGTATTAGGTCTCCCATAATGGTCTAATTTACTGGTGTGCAGAGAGTACTTGGCCATAGGTTGAAGGTCATTTTAAAGTACAACCTCTGTTATCCAGCATATAGGGGTTTCGCGAAAGAACGTGCTAAACGGCATGAAAGATATATACGTGGAGCGGCACAAAGCTAAGGCTGTTCGTAGTGATAGAAAGAACTTGAACAATCGTAGATACAGGAAGAAAAGGTCTCAAGGAGTGGTTTGATGCAATCCTCCATCCTTTCTTATCCTGTACTAAGCTCTTCATCTCTACATACCCCTTACAATCCACGTTCTCAATTTTCCTCTTCATATATTCCAATCTATGTCTTAATCTATAGTTCTTACCTTCGACTGTTCCCTCCACTAACAAATTAACTAGTCCGGCATGTCACAAAATATGACCTACCAGCCTGTCTCTTCTTTTTGTAACCTTCTTCCACAAACTTCTTTCCAAAGCTCGTTCATTTCGTAATTTGTCTGCCCACTTAATTTTCAGCGTTCTTCTGTAGCACCACATTTCAAATGCTTCAATTTTCTTTCTTTCTGGTATTCCTTAAGTCCATGCTTCACTACCATAAAGTCCTAGATCAATGTTTGAAACTAAAAGATTCTCTTTTTCGTGAATGACCTTTTTGCTAGTGTTATTCTGCTTTTAACATCATTCCTGCTTCGACCATCGGCTATAATTTTTCTTCCCAAGTAGCAGAATTCAGTTACTTCTCCTCTTGCATCCGATTGTATTTTTATATTTAATCTGCTGTGATTGGTATCATTTCTGCTAATTTCATCACTTTTGTCTTGCTTTGATTCATATTCAGTCCAAAATCTTCCTTCACTATTTTGTTCATGCCATTCAGTAACTTCTCAATATCCTCAGCCTGTTCTGCTAACAAGACAATGTCATCAGCAACTCGTAACATACTAATTTTAACTCCCTGAATACTTATGCCACACGAAAATTTTTCTTTTACTTCCTTTATTGTTTGATTAGAATGTTGTATTTCAGTATACAATAACGAAAGGATAAATTTTAGAATTAAACTTTATGCATACTGATATTACCAATTGTTTAGGCAAGAAGACATGTCTGCTTTAGCCAGTAATTTTTTTATGGCTATACGCCTTGTAGACACCGATGGTGTTTAGACTCGAAAAGCGGATTGGGGACTAGGAAACAGAAGGGTATTAGGCTAGGGCATTTTTGGAAAAAAACTATTTCGGCAGTCGTCTGGAGTGATTTCGTGAAGCCATGGAGAATCGAAACCTCGGATTCGAACGGCATCCTTCTGACTGTCAGGCCCAAGCGTTACCGCCGACGCACCAGGCCCGGTGTATTTCGTGTTATTAATAGTCCATTCTTGACACCTGTGGCACTCTCAAATTTCAGTGCGGCGAATATTCTTAGGTCACGCTGCCAGCAATGAACAGATACCAAAATCCATAAAGGTATTAAATCATGTGTGTCACATTGCAATGAGCTTTTCTAAGTGTTTGATTCGGATTTTACGGCTCGTTTATGTTTAGGTCATTAGAGCCGTGATAACTCTGGTCCAGAGACGGGAAGGAATCGGCCTTGGTATTTTTGAAATCGTAATTTTGACGGCTTTTGAACGTTCGAGGAAACAACCTCGGCTTTTCTGGGATTTTAAATCTGGTTGCCCAGCACCGTAGTGAGTTGTTGTACCGACTGAGTGGTACGACCGCCTTCGGCTGTCATTTACAAGAAATAAAATTTGTCAGCTCTTTAGAAAGCCTCCACGAGGTACACGTGACTGGAGCCACTTGTTGCTGCTTCACGTGCGACATTAAGCTGGAATCTACTTCATGGATATACATTTTAGAAGCCACTACTGATCGTATCTGTCATGACTTTGCTCTACAGATTCTGACGAAAAGCAAAGATTTGACAATAAATAGCGTTATCAGTAATAGAAACATGAGGTTCTACTGCAATCGAGGGATGGAATCTGTGGCCAGTACCAACTGAACTGTCACGTTTGTGTGGTAACTTAAAGAAAGCTCTACTGTTGGAATAAATTACCAAGGGACATGATGAATAATTTACCAAAAACGTTGAAAGAATTTAAAGTTAAAATTTGTAGAGGTCAAATGTGGGGGGATGCAGGAAAGGGGAAACTGCCACCGGAGAATGTGCTCCAATGCAATTAAATTAAATTTTCATCGAATCTATGATATTAGTTAAGATCAGAAGTCCTCAAAAATGATTTTTTCATCATAGAGGTGAGGGGAAAAAGCTCTTACTTACAAAAACTAATTACTTTAATACGTTATTATTCTTTGTTTTGTAACATTACGCTTTTTTTTTTTTGGTAGGTTCTAAGAAATAAAATAATTTTAAATTTTATTCTAACATAAAAATAAATTTATAACCTAATTAAGCCAAATTAATGTATCTTAGCTTTTTATTTAAAAAATAAATTGGCAACACATTTAACCAAAATTAAATTTGTCAATCGTTTCGGAAATGCTATTTCAAAGTAAAACAATTTTTTAACATCAACGACTATTTGCTTGGTAAACGCAGTATTTATATAATTGTCTATTCAGTTGAGGAGTAGCTTCGTATTTTATGTTCTGTTATCTGACACGCAATACGATGGTACGAGAGTCATGAGAGATGTAAATGTCGTATGAATGTTTGTTACATTACTCGTAATAACAGACTCTATCAAAACAGGTTTAAGAAAGTAATGAGAGATTAAGTAAGTTAAAAACTCATTAAAGGAAAGTCGTTGTTTGCTTCCTGCAGCTTAAATGTTAGTAAGGTTACTTTTACCACTTGAATTCAAACCAAGAGTTTCAAAGAATGAGCAGTCTGTTGACATCAACAGCTTTGTAAATATATTCTAGAAGTATCAAAAGTATAGTTTAAGGAAAATGTTAAGTAGCATCATAACATAAATATGAACGTAAAGAAAGCAAAAATATAAAATAAATAAATAAAAATAAGAAATGAATAAATTGTTTGAGACGATGTTCCATCAAGCTGAGTCAAAGTATACAGGAAATTAATAACATGACGGGAACATGTTTATAATAAACCTCAAGAAGTATAGATCAATTCCCTCCACCCCCTTTAAAAAAAAAAAAAAAAAAATTATGCCGGCTATCAATCTGGCAAACTCATAATAATTTCAATGTGCTAATTTCATATTTCCATATTATTTATTTATGAATATTTCTTATTGTTGCTGGTTATAATCCGTCTCTGATTATGTTGCGGTCTATGCTTTTATGTATGTCGGTTTAATTCTTTAGTTCTATCAACCAATTTGGTAGCTTGTTGACTGGATTAACAAAATTTGTCTAAGCATCGTTAAATATGGATAAAAAGAAATAAAACCTAAGAAGTGGGAGAGTAATTTGGAAAGATTCCATGCAATTTTTTTAATAATATTATGCGGGTAGATACGTAGATACTGAGTACGAATCAGAAAAACAGAGCATGACTGCAAAATATTTTATTTATACGAAAAACTGAGCAGCTTATGTGCATTAATAAATTTCTATCAATAGGAACATGAGAGTGTAGATGTTTAAAGCAGTAAGTGGATGTTGCAACACACTGCACTCATGTCTTCACGCAGTTTTATACAACTGCTGTTATCTCCGAGTTCCGTGTTTCGATCTCGCTTTAATCTCAGAAGCAAACAGCGGATGTGACCCCGCTCATGCCTGCATTGTATTGCAGCTTAACATCCTTGACACGCGCTAAGCAGAAGCTCCCCGGAGACAAATGCCACGTGTTGGTACCAGACTGCCTCCGACACAAAATGATAGCAGTCTGTACCTCTTGAGCGCCTTGTGTGCAGCAAATTGCAGGTGATATTGTAGTAAGTACAGTTTCGTAGCTAACAGTAAACCGATTCTTCATGTTACTTAATATTATCTCCATCAAGCTCAGGTGAAATGATTAATTTCAGAACAAAGTCAGAATCTCTTTTTGAAGTTTTCAAACTCGTACAAATATTAATTGATCTTCGATGAGTTTAGCACTGCAGTCGTAGATTCTGCGGGCATTAATTGTAATCAACCTTTAACCCGCCTTCCTCAGGCCAGGACAGCGTTGTTGTACTCCGCTCGTTCTTTTATGGGGCAACCAGGCTGTCTTCCGGTTGGTCCACTTGTTCACCAGTCAGGAAGTTTGGGGTCAGCTCGGGTCGTAGTGGTGGGGGATTTCACTGGTCGCAGCAAGGGCCACTAACACAGACGAAAGCCGCGATCTGCATTAGCGTTATTCAGAGGGTACGCTCATCCGAAACTGAACTTACGATGAACCAACTGTTCTTTCTCATTATAAGTATCGACCAAAATTATAAATATGATTAAGTTTTGTCTTATCCTGCTGCAATTAATACCGATTGTCTAAAATAACAATACTGATTTCACTTAATGATTATCTCCTTATTCAAAAACATATACCAAATTTTATGTCGGTAACCTTATACTGAAATATGTTTCAACTTAAACAACTGCATTAAATACTTATTTTTTACTTACGGACTTACGCCTCGTCGACGTCGAAGTCATTAGAGGCGGGATGGGACTGGGGACGAGGAACGGTAAGGAATCCGGCAATGGCCTTTTTGAAGGAATCATCCCGGCATTCGCCTGGAGTGATTTGGAGAAACCATGAAAAACCCAAATCTGTATACCCGGACGGGGATTCGAACCGGCGTCCTCCCGATGCGAGGCCAGAACGTTAACCGTTCACCCACCACTCTCGGTATTTAAATACTGACTGAATGCAGTTACATTCATTTAGTTTTAATACTATTCAGGCATTTAAATTCATGCTGATAGATCTGATTAGGTTTGTAAGTGCAGTAATTTGATTTAATTGCGATGGAGCGCGCGCTCCGGTGGCAATCTCCCTACACACCCATTATCCCCTTTCCTGTAACCGCTTACTTTCGCCCTCTAGAAATATCAGATTTAAAATCTTTCATTGTTTTTGGTAAATTATTCATCATCCACCTTGGTAATTCATTCCAATCCCTGACCTCCTGACCTAAGAGAAAATCTCCCCACATCCTTAAGCTTGAAATCGAGTGCCAGCTAGTCATCATGGTCATCTTTGCTCTTCCATGCGCTTCTCCAATTCGTCCAACAATATTTTCTACGCTTCTTCGCCAATATACGCCTTGTACACTCTCAAGGCTTTCTTCACCCTGCTTATAGCTTCCAAAGAATCCCATTGCTGCTCCTTTATCATATCAGTTACTGATTATGTTCTGTGGTAATTTCCAAAGAAAAATATAGTACCCTTCCTCTGCACCTCTAGCTCCTGTATTTATTACCCAAAATGTGAGTCTCATAATTACATTGCTGTAATTAAACAATTTGTTGTTAGATACTAAAAGGATACAAGAAAATAGCGCAGTCGACACAAGCGAATTTGCGACAGTGATCTGAAAAATTCTCATCCTCCACTGCTGTTCGATAATCAATGGAATATGATATTTAAAGAAAATCTGGTAAACATTACACAATCTGGTGCTATTTACACTTTCATGCTTTACTGACATGTTTTAAACTATTCTTGTTCTACCTTTCAGTGAGTGTTTCGAAGGGTCATTAGTAGTGTTATATATTCTGTTTAAATAATTATGTTTTTATTTTTGATATCAATACAATTTAGAACCTTTCGTTCTGGGCGTTTAAATTTTCTTCCAGAATTTTGATGAAATAAGATTGATGGGACAATATTCGCCTTATAACAGTAATTTAACTAACAAAAATCTTTTTAAAAGACCCTCATTATTTTATGTTGTGTGACGGTAACCACTTATGAGAACAATAAATACTTAATACACTTCTTTAATTTTAGTATTTGTTACTTTCGTCAATTTTAACGTAACTAAAATGACACTGTTTTTTGATTTTGGTAGTTTCATGAATTTTTTTAAAAAATATGCTCGACAACTTTTCTAGTTACATCGTGACATGAAATACAGAACTAAATTTTATTCCGCTTGTTGACATATTTTTATTGGGTACAGTCTTTTGGTGTTTTGATTTTGTAGATTTAAATTTTGTAATCCGGACAAAAAAATATATTTTCAGGGAAAAAAAAATCAATCTTACTAGTCGACTTTGAATTTTAAATAATCTCACTGTCGTCGCTAGTAATTGACTGTACCCCCCCCTCCCTCTTTATGGGTAGCGGGAATCGAACCCGCCTGCCTGACGCGTTGTGGTTTGCCGTTCTGGCGAGAAGCAGACAATCCAGTGTGGCCGCTCAGATGTCGACCGTCGAATCGATAGGTCGCTAGCGAGCTGCCGCCGCCCTGGCCACACACAATCAATAGTCGACAGGGACCCAGCGTTTTCAACAGTCACCTGTCAACAACACCGAACACACGGATTAAAAAACGATAACGGCTCCCAAACCTGCCTTTCATAACCAGCGACTTCTCTCGAAAACGCTGCACCAAAATATTTGCTATTACATATTTTGAGATAGCGGTAATATCGGAAAACTTCAAGCAATTGTCAGGGCTACAGCAGTACTGTGTTCATTATTATATTCCTAGCACTTCGGCGGTAAAGTTCACACAGGAAGAAAGACCTTTAACGCTAAATGTCACGACAGCTATAAAGTCTTAAATGCGATTGTTGCGATATAGGTTAAAGTATTAAACTATGGAGTTGCGCATGGTACTAAAAGTAGTCATGACGTAGATTGAAGTAAAAACTTGTTTGAAAATACGTTACATACTTACAACATCGTAAAACTGTTAACAAAGATAAAGAGGAGTTTGGTTAAATTTATCCAAGTGCCGAAAATTTGTTTTTAAATTATCTGCTAGCACTAAAACCTAGCATTCCCAATTTAGACATAAAATACATTAATACAGTGGGTTATTTTAATAGTAAAATGGGGGGGTTTATTTCTTGGGGAGAAAAAAAGACAATATATTAAACTAAAAGATTCATACATCTTTTAAACTGGGAAAACTAACAAACTGCTGGAGGCAAAGAAAGTCCATTTTCATTTAGCATCTAAGAATTTAAGTCACTCCGTGATTTTTGATTTCATAAGGCTAGAAAACATTATGATACTTAGCAGCACAAAAAATAACTCTGATATAACTCTTTTAGCATGTACACATTAAAAACTGATTCATCTTACTCGACACTAATTCAGTCTAAGCCAGAAAATTTGACTTACCTTTGTGGTGAAAACGGATCAATTAATTATTAGTTATCGAAGAACAGCATTACCACGCGATTTCTAAAAACAGCAGACAGTTTTTTCATATTTCATGTCGCTTTTTGACTAACATTTATCTGTTTATCTTATTTTCTGTCGCTTTTCCTTTTCAGTAGAAACAATCTTTAAATTGTGTTTTACCCTGATTTTCATTGCTTCTTACACTGATCTTAGTTATCGGTTGTAAGATGGAAAGAATAATTTTATAACGTTGGGTGCAGTAGGGGATGAATACATTGGACCATTGTATTTCCTACTCATTTTAACATCAAAAATAAAACGAAAAGTGGTACACCTGTAAGTATACGAGATTAAAAAGGAAGAATTTTTTTTAAAACTATTATTTTTTCTTTTTAATTGCTTAAAATTCACTGTTGCGCTTGATTTGTGATACATTAAAGTTAATTTTGTAATCAGTGACTTTATTCTTTAAGCTTATTGAAAAAATTAATTTATCCTGAATTGTTGGACGTTCTATCCCTGTTAAACAAAATCTTTATATTTAAAGATTATTTTTAACCTTTCAGTTCACATTACTACGAAAGCGTGTTTTTAGTTTTTTTAAACTGTAATTAAAACCATTCTTCTGTTGTTACTGTCAAAATAATGAGAATACCAGGACATTGATATGAAATTATTGTATTGTCACCGGTTCTTAATATGTGTGCGAAATTTCAAACAGCTCGGACATATGGAAGTGTGTCAAAATGTAACTGTAAAATTTCGTTACATTCATACAAACATACGTACATACATACATACAGATCAATCTAATATAAATCGTGTAAAAAATCTCCACCTTAATGTTGAAATTGTCACTCAAACTATCTGACACTGTTACAAATGTTTTCATCACATAAAATTTCATTTTAGATCACTGTGTTAATCTTATATGACAAGTATTTTTAGGCTGTTTCAAGAGGCTGATAAAAAATTTGTCATTACTGCCTTATTTTGTTTTATTTTTGCCAGTTTATTTAAAACCCGTCTTCAGTGGAGAGACATTTTCGTCTGAATACACAACAACAGAATCGTGTTTTAATTTTAAGGTCTTACTAATAATTTTAAAAGTATCTCTTAGTTACCATTAAATCTGAGTCACTATTTATTACATTTGTTTTCTAATATTGTGCATCTTGAATGTGTCCTTCGGCCATCCTTTTTTTCCATAGATCCTGTATGAAACAGTCACTGTATCTTTGTTCTTATTCTACCTGCAGGTTGCTCATCCTTGCTCCCTTCCCCCAGACTAGCATTACCCCTGGATTTTCATTCGTTGCACTGCTTAAAAACTTTCTGCATTGTAGCATCTATCTTACTCTTTCCCTGTTTAATCAATACACGCAGTATATCCCATCTTTTTCATTTCTGCTTCATACAAGTTGTTGTTATATATATATATATATATATATATATATAAAATTTCTTTTTAGGCCATGTCTCTCATAACTCGTTTTCTCTTTGACTGTATTAACTCCTAAATGACGCTTTCGCACTGCGTTCACTAATGTATATAACGTTCTCCTTTTGGTGTTTTTTGAACAGTGTGTGGCTTGGAAACATTTGACATTTCAGTTTAGCGTCCTCTGCCGAAGTGTAAATGTAGAGCATAACGTGCTTTGTGAAACTTATCACCGTTGCATTACTGGCGTGGTGTAACTCCGCATTCCTCTCTGCTCGCTGCCTCACTTCTCTCCCGGCCAATCAATGAAGTGTTCGGCAAATCCACAACCCACGCGGTACAGAAGGCAGGCAGGCGAGTAGATTACGCTGATAGAACACTATGCGATGGAGAACGTTAGTCACCGACCGAAGCTTCCGTCGAGAAAACATGCTGAGCCGTATTTCTATTCTGTACACGATAGCTGATTCTACAGTATAGATCCAGATATAAAAGACTGAGTTTCAATTTACAGTAAAATTCTAATCGGATGTGCACACCATGATATTCACTGTAATAGAATATTCTATATATCAATTATATAAACTGCCATTGTACAAGATAACCGCAAAAATTTTGTAGAAACCTTTAGATGAGTTGCTAAGTGAAAATGATTTCACATTTTTTTTCCCTGAATTATTCTCTGCAAACACTTAAGTCGTGTTGGGATCTTGTCGAAAAAATATACTGAATACCTCAATCATTTATGAAAAAAACTGCAACCACTTGTAGATGCTATCATATAGGACTCTTGACGATAATTAATAATGTCCCATGGAGCATACATATAACAAGATGTCAACAAATAAATATTTTAAATTTTTTCACACTTTTGTCCGAGTGTTTTTTTTTTTTTTTTTGTTTTTTTTTTGTATATAAAATTCATTCGACATATGCTCTTTGGAACCAGTTGTTTTGTACCAAAATACTGTCATGTTGAGGCTTCGAATGCCTTGTGTTGCGGGGTCTTCACTTTGTTAGGAAGTGGGACTAGAAACTGTTGAGAGAGGCAGCAGTTGGTGATAATTTGAATCTGTACGCCTCGCTCATTAAACGGGAAGGAATCATTCCTTAAAACTTAGATACAGCGATTTAAAAACGGATGTTCGGTGTATTACTACAGTAAATAGATCGCAGTGCATATACCTCTTGATGATGATTAAACTCACTCCCTGCTTCCCGCACGTTGTTTCTTATCAAGGCAATAGTCCCGCTCGTGAACCACGTCCAAATACTGACCGACGATAACTCATTGCCAGAGGCTCGCGATCTCGAGTTAATATTAACTTTAAGGTCTGCACAGCTGTTGACTTAGTGAAACTGCAGTTCACCATTTCGATCGAGCTGGGCCTTGAACAGTGCGTGCCGGTCACAAGAGTTGAGACCACAAAACAGTTCCGACTTAATAATGAGGGCGGGTGACTCTCAACGAAACATGCTTAAATTCTTTTAACGATGCTTTTAATTTAGATAGGTCACTACAACACTAAATTTATTAGAATTATATTAGGTGGTGGCTATTTAACTAATGCAATATGTGACATCGGCAACCTCACACGATGAATTTTTCTCAACGAATCAAACTGACTGCTTGCTGTCTCAGTTGTTCAAGACATCAGATAGTCAGAACACTCTCTGAAAACAGAAGTGATTAACCAAAATCCTTAATTGATCGAATTCTCTGGTAACATTATTTTTTTCGATTTTAAAAAGTCCTTGACTTCTTTGTGCCTCTCCAAAAATATCATTACTGAACAAGTTATTACCAATTTAGCCGTTAAAATTAATTCAAATCACAGAGAAAGTACATAAATTGAAGTACAAATACTGAATGTTACCTGACGGCAATATGGTTATAAAAGGTTTACTAGGCTGTCAGTTCCTTAATACTGAAATTATTGGATATAATGCCTAATATGAAAATATAACTATCCAAAATTTTGCTAAAGAAGGAAAAGGATACTGTTACGTTACAGTTTATTTAGAACGTTTTTAAATACGCGAACTATTTTGGACCTTTTTTTAAATTAGAGTTTCAGTACCTGTAAACGAAATTTACGAAATCGTCAGTTAAACTTCGGTTCCAAATATTGCGCATTATAAAAGTGAAACTCGGAAAAGCATTGTCAAAAACTTATCTCGAGTTGTCCACGGTCTTAAAGATATCCATCGTGCTTAAATGAAGATTGTTGCACAAGTAGTCCTTAATACAGCAGACGTTATACTGCGACTTATTACATCTTCCTACTCTACTGCACGGTAACCAGGAGAGAAATTTGGCTAGTAAGGGAGTGCATTCCCGGGTCAGGCGGCAGGTCCCATTGCGGAAGTCTGGGAAGTTATTGCAAATTCCACGACATTCTAGCACCGTCTGAGAATGTGGAGCACCACGAAGCAACTACCACGG
Organism: Vandiemenella viatica; assembly: GCA_031002005.1. Taxonomy (NCBI): domain Eukaryota; kingdom Metazoa; phylum Arthropoda; class Insecta; order Orthoptera; family Morabidae; genus Vandiemenella; species Vandiemenella viatica. The sequence goes on from CM061920.1 coordinate 144,619,635, forward strand.
GTTAAGTGGACCAAGCACTCAGCACGACGGCGTCTGTGTGAGACGTGGCTAGCAGCCCAGAGGGAGGGGGACAGAGTGCTGACACACTCCAACCATCACCCGCACATGTCTGCTCATAGCTAACAAATTACTGTACTCATATATATTTATTTATTTGACCTAAGGTCTTCAATAGACCATACAGTCAGCCTCGTGGAATGACTTGTTAATAACAAGTGCTTTTAAAATTTAAAAAATAAAAATAAATTATAGATATACAGATGCATTAAGTATGTATGTCAGTATCCTTAATGATACAGTAAATTTTGTTGCTATTTGTAAGGAGTAGTACTATAACACTGGATGGAAGAGGCCGCTGTGCTCCCAATAGAGACATGATGAACGTTGCTTGCTGTTGGTAAAAATTAGAGCAGTTGAAGAATAAATGATTGAGGTCCTGTAGTGCCTGTCCGTTACATGTGCAGTAGCGTGTGTTTACCGCCTGGATGCGGTAAAGGTGACTACGGAAGGCGCCGTGGTTGAATCTCATACGGATGATAGAGGTGATGTATCATCGTTGAGGGTTCCATCTTGAATACCACGGACTTCGTGGAGGGTATGTCTGTAGTAGGGCGTACTGTCGCTCTCTCTGTTGTTTTGATTCATTCCAACTCCTCGTCCATTGCTGATATGTATTGCTGACCATTGTTGCCTGATAATCAATTGTGTTGCTGGGTGTGATTAAGCTTCGGGCCGAGCTACATGCCTCCTTGGCTAACATGCTGACGTGCACATTATGTCTAATTCCAGAGTGCCCGGCATCCATATATAATTAACGGTGGAACCGTGTTGATTAAATTCTACAGTCTGTTGGATTATACTGATGTGCTATGTATTAGGTCGCTGGAGTATAACGGGTATGGCTAAGGAGCGAAGGACACTAAGTGAATCCGTCAGTATTAGTATACTTCGCCGTAAAAATCTTTTTGCGTATATAAGAGCGTGGTTGTGGCAATTGCTTCCGCCGAGTAGATTGGTAGATGAGCTGGAAGGCGGAACCTTTGTGCGTCTCGTGCCTCCGGGCAGTAGAATACACAGCCTACCGTACCCGTCGAAGGTATCTTTGACCCACCGGTGAATATTTGAATTGAAGTTGGCCATATAATAGATAAATATTCCTGGCAAAGGTGGGAGCCGTGAAAATAAGTGCTTTATATACAACGAATGCCTTTTGTTTGACCGCATTACGTAAGGAGATTATTACTATCTTAGGAAAGATAAGATTAGAGAAATAAGGTGCCGCACTGATGCTTATATAAATTCTTTCTTCCCTCTTGCAATTCGGGATTACAACACACCGAATAGAGAGTAGTTTTGATGCAACCATCCTTTGCCACATTAAACTTTGTGCATTGGAGACTATATGTAGATGTTAGCACTAGTTTCAGGCAGCAAGGAATACTACATTGCCGTCCGGCTTATCTGCTCATCCTATCAGTGTGAAAGTGAGCGTTTATTCTTGCTTTTAGCCTGTAAGCTTTGTTAACATACGTTGCTGTATTGTGTTCATGGAAAATTTGTTTTTAATTGGAAAACATGGTATCATTTCACAATTCGCTGAAAAGATTACCGAAAACTGGTTCCCGGAACATCGACAATAGCATTCGACGCCACCTGGTCGGGCGTTACCAACAACTCTTTCAATATATATGTATTCGAGATTTACATCTTGTCGATGCCATTGTAGCTTGGAGAGAATTCGGGGGGAAGTATTGCAACGAACTGGAAGGAAATTGGTCATGTCCATTCGTAGGCACTATCCTGGCATACACCTCAAATGATTTCGGGAAACGAAGAAAACCCAAAGGCAAAAATTGGAAGTGTCTTCGGTACCTTTGTAAGTTGCAAAAACTTCTTCCTGAAAAATAAGTGGGCACTGTGCTTATAGGGTGCAGCACACTGGACGGAAACATGGGAGAAATAGCATGTGTGAAAATATTCACTTTTATTCGGAAAATCAGGAAGTACAAAGTAAAAAGGTTTTTTTTTCGTTTGTTATTATTGCTCTCGCTTCACTCGCAACCGGTTGGTGGTTGGCGATTGCCGCGTTGATTTTGTAATGTAATCTTTTTGAACACTGAATACTTACATGTGGCGGGATTGTTTGATTACTGTAGACCTGATGAGGCTATGGCGATGGCGATATATGAGATTTCACTCTTGAAAACACCTAAGCCGACCACGAATATATCCTCTGACAAAGCAGCACCCCCTGCGCGGGGTTGGCTCAGTAGGAAGATCTACACTCTAGAAAGAACCGTTAGATGGCGTCAGAATATCGTCACATGTCACTTCAGATAATGTTCAGGATGATATCGATAATTTCGTGATATTTACGTTGCGTGCAAAAACTTATCCTTTCTCCAAACGTGTTAACCGATGCCTACGGTCTTCTTCATGGGTCAAGCCACCTTCTGAGTCTGCCAGAAAACAGACAAAGACTATCAAAAAATAAAAAAATAAAAAAAATATAAAAAATGTTTTGTTTTAGGGATCACGAGTGCTACATTGTAATACGTTCAATATATAGACAATGATGATTTTGTTGTAGTATTGTACACTGATAGAGAGTTTCCATTAGACCGTGTTCGACTTTTAGCACCGGCTGCCGTGCTGATACAGTCAGCAGGCCATTACAAACTAGTTCCGTCCCATTTGCTGCCTCATCCGCTGCCGATAAAGTGGCCAATCTCCTCCATCAAGCGACTCCATTTTGGCCGCCAGTTAAAGCGTCGGATTGACCTGCACGACGACGGTGCTCATCCGGTTTTTAATAGCTGCGCCATGTCCGGAAATCTCATTCCGCGCATTCTCTGCAGCCTCGTGCTCCTAGCTGCCGTGTAGGCGCTGAAGGTTACGCAAACTAATAACTTTCCTCTCCATTTTACACTGCTAACGCTTTTCGTCATAAACACCTGTACTAGAATCTCTACTTCGAAGTGATTTTAGAGCATTTATCTCCGTATTTCTTTATGTCAGCCGTACACAATGTAATCCTGCCTATGATGCAGCTGAAGCTGATATTAGGCTCAAAGACGGAAAACAATTGACCGAAGAAAACGACCACAGCGCGTTCTGGATTCTTGAAAACGGCCACAGCACGTTATTCGCGAAATGGCACTTTTTAAAAAAAAAAAAAAAAAAAAAAAAAAAAAAAAAAAAAAAAAAAAAAAACTGCTAGAATACATTGTGGCTAACTCGAAAAGGGTACAACGCGAAATTCACATCTGGTCCAGGCCCCGTTCTCCAGACATCCAGTCATGACGATTCACATTTCTGTTTTTCTTCATTTCTTTTTTTTTAAATTTAAAAAGAGGCTTGTAACGCGAAGGGTAAGAAGAATCATATATATTAAATGCACCCTGGACCGATTTGTCGTGAACACAAAGAGTTAGATACTGATAAGCCCCAACGTGTTGTGCCAGTTTTAAAGAAGAAACAAGGCTTTGCAGTTGTTTTTGTCGCTCAATTTGCGTTTTCGGTCTTTGAGCCTAACGCTGACAAAACACTTTTTCTTTAATTGCTTCATCTACATCAAGGTCGCCACATGCTGGAGAGGACGGGCTACAAGAAATTGGAAGTAATTCGGCCATGGTTTTTTGAATTAAACATCTGGATATTCTCCTGGAGTGATTTGGGAACAATGGAAAACTAAAGTCAGGATGGCTGGACGCGGATTAGAACCAGAGACCTTCCGAATGCCACCGGGCTCCATCACAAAACTCTGCTTTTTTCCTCCGTCTCTATTTTTAGGTTTTACTTTCAGCCGTACAGCTGAATGTTTATACTTAAATTTGTGTTTACAAATCAAAGTTTACTACCCACGGTTGAAAGTCCCCATCAGGTCCTGAATTACCCCTGCGTGAGAGAGATGGTAGAACGTTATTTGAACTCCACTTTTATTGTACATTTTCCACCAGTTTCTCTTTGCTCAGCGACCTTAAAGTGATGGAGACAGGAATCTGTACACGGTGAGATTTGTGATGGTCAGCCATGGTCGCCACAATAAAGAATAGGAGTTTTTCGTTGTTATGCTCTTCGAACAGTGTCCACCTTCGGCAACTACAGTTATAAATTTTTATTTTGATGTGAATATTTTATGGTGTCTCTACTACAAGCAGATGTGTTGTGTTGTTGAAAATTCATACTGAGGTCACATTTCTATGTTCCTATAGATAATTTTCTTGAATAAAAAAAAGATGAAGTAAATCTCAGCTACTCAAAATTATTTCGTCGGAAAGGCTTTCAGGGCTTCAGTATATAGCAGCGTGTCGACCTCTTTGGGATTAAAACCTTACTGTATATTAGGACGGATCAGCAGGTACTTCCTTAGCTAAGTGCATTCAGGGGGACGTTGGTTTTAATCCCTGTCGTGCTATCCAGATTCTGGTTTTCCATGGTTTCCTCAAATTTCTTCAGGCGAATGCCGGGTTGGTTCCTTCAAAAGACCGTGGCAGAATTCCTTCCACCTTTCCTCACCCGCCCCTACTGACCTAGACGTTGATGATGCGTACAGTCAGAAGCAGAAACAGCTTAACTAAGTGCCTGGCGTGCTCACCACACGCATTCATCTAGTCTGATTTACTAATATTTGTGAAACTGAGCCACGTAAAGTCCAGAATGATTAATTAAGCTTCTTCCTGCATTGTATTGACGTCCGTGAAGCTCTGTGCTGGTTTTTTTTCATTTATTTATTTTTGCTTGCGGCTAGGAGGCTAGTCGAGGTCATTAGAGCTGGGAGAGGGGGGTGGGGGAGGAGGGAGGGGGGGAGGAATAGGAGGGAATTTGTTACCAAGCGCTTTTTGAGGGATTATCTGAAAAAAAACCACGCTAGAGGAGATCACATTCCACTTAACTTAAAACAAAATTAATCATTAAACTCAGACACTTTTAACTTCACACAACTTTCTTTTCTACTAACCTTAATGCGACGATAAGATAAAATTTTGAAAAATCCTTAGCGCTTTATAGGCCTATTTAGGGGTGAAGGGAATTTCAGGGGTATAAAATAAAAGCTAGCTCTCAAAAGCTTACTTCAAAAATTTTCTACTTTCTATTTCATGATTTTTGGAAGCTATGTCCAAAAAAAAAAAAAATCATTTCACTTTATTTCCGAAAGTATTGATACGAAAACTTTTTGAAATGTTACACTGCATGTAACCTTCTAAAATTTAAGGGAAGACTACACCATTATATCGGGAGTTTATGGCTACCACAAAATTACTTAATTAGCAGTTTTAACAAAGTCGATACTCCTTTATATATAGTCTATATTTTTTGAAAAAAAAAATCATATGCAAAAAGTAACCTCCATGAAACAGATCAAAATGCCGTGAAAACACCTTTTTTGTGGAGATTTTTTAAAAATATCTACTATAATTTTCTATATAATATGGTATGCAATACCGCAGCAACATCATGATTTTTTTTAAAGAATAGTTACAAAAATAATTTTCAGTCAATTAAATTTAATACACAATCTGTGTACGGAACAACGAATGCGCAAGAGTAACGCGCACGTGACATATTTGTTGTTTCCTCTGTTAATACGAGGGCGGTCTGGAAAATTCTAAGCCTAAAAATAAAAAACCAATTTGATATTTACCAAATCATTTTTATTTCTCAATATAGTCTCCCTGAACACTGATACACTTAGTCCAACGATGTTCCAAGTTCATTATACCATCCCGGAAGTGGCTTTCTGGAAGGCCTGCAAAATATCCATCTACAGCTGCAATCACCTCTTCATTTGATGAAAAACGCTGACCAGCAGGAAAGTTTTTGAGTTTTGGGAATAGATAGAAGTCGGAGGGAGCCAAATCTGGGGAATAAGGTGGATGCTCCAACACGTCGTAGTGCAGATCTCTTAATTTTCCCATTGCCAAAAGACTCTTGTGGGCAGGTGCATTGCCCCGAAGAAAGATAATTTTCTTCTTCATCAATCTGGGACTTTTATCACGAATTTTTTCATCCAGGGTGTCTAAAAGATCGGAATAATATTGTCCAGTTATTGTTTTACCCTTTCAAGGTAATCAATGAACAACACCTTTAGCATCCCAAAAAATTGATGCCATCACCTTCCCTGCCGATGGTACCGACTTGGCCTTCTTTGGACCTGAACAACCAGCTTCTGCTTTGACTGCAGTTTTGATTCTGCTGTGTAGTGGTGAACCCATGTCTCATCCATAGTTATGAATCGACGCACAAAATCAGTTTTTTTTTTTTTTTTTTTAAACGCTCCAAACACTGATCAGAAAGTCTCATGCGGATGCGCTTTTGATCAACAGTGAGCAAATGCGGCACCCATCTTGCACAAAGCTTCTTCATATGCAATACTTCATTCGAAATGTATCCCACACGTTCTTTTGATATCCCTACGGTCTCAGCAATCTCACGCACTTTTATTCGTCGATCATCCAAAACCAAATCATGCACTTTCTGGATGATTTCTGGAGTTGTTTCACTTTTCGGACGTCCTTCGCGTTCATCATCTTCGAGACTGCTACGGCGTTTGAACTCAGCAGCCCATTTCTTAACTGTCGAATATGAAGGAGAAGAGTCCTAATACACTTTTAAAAATCTTCCGTGGATCTCGGATGGCATTAAACCTTCTTTTACAAAGAATTTTATAACTGCACGATACTCGATTTTTTCCATCTCTGGTACAACTGCGCACCGCGCCTGCTTCAAACAATTGTATAGACCAAACAACAATATGGAATGACTTGCAATTTCTTGCAGGCGCGTCTGGCACATGCACCAACTTGCACGGAAAAAAAAATCACATGAGTAGTGCTGCCATCTATGGTCGAGGCCGAGAACTTCTCAGACAGCCCTCGTATAAAATCCTGGCCGACTTTACTATGAGTCAGAGAATACAAATTTACCTTCACGCTGTGTGATTTTAATGAATAAACGCAATAGGTATGCAACAGTTAATTTTTACTTTCGCGTACAATAAAAATTCGCGAACGGTATTCTCAATTTCTATCCTGGGCTGTTTTTTTCCCCACAGCGCTTAAAAGTTGAATAGCAGAAATACAGGGTTTAAAAGTTGAATAGCAGAAATACAGGAAATCACCCTCGAATTCACACAGTTGGATTCCCAGCCGTTAACCGCTTCGTGTGACGCTGTTGTCTGTTGTTTAGCCGTGAAAGGATGCCGCGGGCTATTGTCTGACGGAGTCAATAGCCCGTGTGCAGCGGGCTGTCTCGACTCCAGGGGCGACGCTGATATCTGCGTGTGACGTCACGGGTTTCCATGGTTACCGCCGCATCGCAAGCTTCGGCTATACGAAACTCGCCTTACAGAGCATCACGAGACGGCACAAGAACGGCGAGGCTTTTATCTTCCTAATTCCGTTGGTGGTTCAGCTGCAGTGCTGAAGAATGGCAAGTGAAGACCATCCAACTTTAAGCGTCTGATCGGACGCTCGTTTTAGCACACTTATCCAGAGTTCTCTAAACATTACTTCACTAGCAAGACTAGTATTATGTATTAGCGTAACATCAAATGTTCTAATGCATGCCGTAAATTAATTCGATTTTGTTTTTTGTTTTTTGTTTTTGTGTTTTTGTTTGTTTGTTTGCTTTGAACAGTCTCTTGACTGGTTCGATGCAATCTACTCTCTCTTCTTATTTTGTGCTAATCTCTGCATTTCAACTTAGCCCACACAACACACGTCTTCAATCTTAAGTATATATATATATATATATATATATATACGTAATTGTCCCTAAATTTTTGTGTGTGATAGTAGCATGGAGTCACCGATCGTGCACAACGTTAGCCGAATGTCGATAGCTGTGGGAGTATGGGAGATATGGTGGTTGAAAGTGGTCGATCAAAGATATTTTCGTATTTAGACAAAAGACTTGTGTGTCCGTATATGTCACTTTGCTGCCTCAACTACATAGCACAGACCACAGGTGATTGGTGTGGTAGTGGCCTCGAGTCTCCCATCGTGCACTATGGTGGTTAGATGTCGGCAGCTATGGGAATGTGGGAGATTAAGTGGTCGAAAGTGGCCGACGCAGGGCATTTTCCTATTTCTACCAAAGACGTGTTTGCCGCTATATTTCACATTGCAGCCATAACAACCAAGCGTTTGTGTGTGGTAATAGCCTGAAGTCTTCCATCGAGCACTATGGTGATTGCATGTCGGTAGCTGTGGGGTTGTGGCAAATATTGTGGTTGAAAGTGGTGGACCTGATTAAAAATAGACATATGTGTCCCTATATTTCACTCCACAGCCAAAACTACCGAGTGCAATCAACTGGTGATTGATTGTGTGTTTTTATTAATTTCAAGTCTCCCACCGTGCACCATGGTGGTGTAATGTCGGTAGCTATAGGGGTGTGGGAGATATGGTGGCTGAAATTGGTCAACGGAGAAATATTTCGACCAAAGACATGTGTGCCGCATTATTTCACTTTGCAGCCATAAATACCCTGCGCAGATCAGTGATGTTTGTGTGTGATATTAGCCTCGAGTCTGCTTTCGTGTACTATGGTGGTTGCATGTCGGTATCTGCCAATCAAAATTGTTTAAATTACGAACGAAGTCGTGGCCATCAGCTAGTTATTTTATATATTTTAATCTCTTCCTCTGCAGTTCTTATCTTCGACTGTTCCCTCTATTAAGAAATTAACCAATCCCGAATGTCTCAAAATTTGCCCCACCGTCATAGCTCTTCTTTGTGTTGGATTCTTCCACAGATTTCGTTCGTCGTCTATCATTTACAAAACAGGTTCATTTCGTACTTTATGCGTCCACTTAATTTTCTGCATCCTTCTATAGTACCGCATTTCATCAAATGCTTCAATTTTATTTGTTTCTGATATAAGTCCATACTTTGGTACCATAAAGTGCCATGCTTCACACATAAAGTTTTAAAAGTTTTTTTCTGAGCTACTTGTTAACAAATGAAACATCATTAATCAATCGAATGTTCAAAATCTGATAAGACTACGCAAGGAAAGATTCGTAAGGAACTTGGAATTAAGGGTTCGCAGAAGAAAACAAATTCTGGTAGGATTCGATCCTCACAGATAAGGAAACATATCGGATGTCAATAGATAGATGTACTTCATATACTCAAAGGCAGCGTCAAAAACTGCCAATGTAGCTGCGAGCGTTAATGCGCCATAACAGTGGCTGAGTAAGGTAACAATGGGACCGGGTTCGTGTCCTGGTACCGCGCATCTCCCATTCTAATTACTGTTTTTCGCAACCATCTAGGTGAATGCTGGGATGGTCTCCGATATAGCCATCGCAAATCACACATTTCACAGTCGAAAAATACACTTATCATACAGAACACAGGTTCCACGTTTCACAGACAGATGGCAACACACAACAATCCACCCTTAGGACAAACGGTCCAGATAAAAAATATATATATTTGGTTCTATCTACGACGGGGCCTGCGTCCCCTTTCCCCACGCAATTGAGTCACACTAGCTACCCATACAATCTGGTAGTATGATCTGAAAAATTCCGCTGGGATCGTTGGAGCTATTGATTTTTATAAATCAATATTGCATAGAACATTTTAAAGAGAAGAGCTGCGGCATAAAAAAAACATGAGTTTAATATTGATGCTGGTCTTTTATCGGTTTTTAGCTTCCGTTGGCTTTTTAACCTGTGTTTAATATTTTATTTACGCATCGTTCATTTACAGACTTATTCTGCTAGTATTGTTCATTCTTGTTTCTGTTTGGCGTAAATCAATGTTTTCATTTAAACTCTGTTCTGGCCTGGTTATAAGCAGCATTGACATTTAGTGCAAGTACATTTCTAAAAGTTACCTGTCTATTATCTCTCTGCTATTTTCCATATTGTTATTGGATTGAGTCTTCATTCTGACAGTGGTCTGATGTACTGTATAAGCACTCCTTCGCTTATTTGAACATCAAATGAATGATTTCTAAATTCTGGCATTTTATCTATACAGGTTAAAACTGACGTCACAGAATATCAAAAATATTGCGACCTTAATTATACTAATACTAAATTTAAAGTAGTTTAAATATTTTTTTCATTCATATCATTTATTAGATTTATTCGCAACTACTTTTGCTCTTTCAGCTACTGCTAAGAATCAGATGCTTATAGAAAACGTTAACCACTCATCTGATCTAAACTCTGTAACACGATTAGCAGTTAAGACAGCAGCGGTGACTTTGTCTTCAGCCAGAGTTGATACTGTAATCAATAGAGCTACCAGCGTGACGAAGCAGGGTGCTGCCGCAGGTGTGGTATTTTCCACTGCGCTGTAATGTTGCCAGACTCTGTCTTGTTCTCTGCTGACAGCTGTCTGCCGTTTAGTGCATTGTGTGCAAGGTACGTGCAAGTGGAAGCCACTGGTTTGTTTAATTGCTTATAAATGTCATTCTGTTATCAAACACTATTTTGTTGATAACTGTCCTTGATGTTGATTCATCGCAAAATTGAAGTCAAATTATAGTAAATTAATGGTGGTAACTTACCAGGGGAAGGGAAAACGACATACAGCTTTTCTGTTCCACATGGACGATGCCACGGGCATTGATAATTGTACATACATGTAATAAGAGCAAAGAATTTTACTCTACACAAGCATGTGAAATCTGCAGGAGTTTACATATGAAGAAATCACTCGGAAGCTCAATTTAGGCAAATAGGTAAAAAAATTCTACCTGTCCTATTACTTTTCCGCTATGGGAATCTGGGCAGCTACATTTTAGCAATAGTCTGCATATTGTACGTATGATATGGTAACTTTTATACTGTCGCGATTCGGCGGTGGGTGGCGGTATGGCATTGATGCGGGACGCCCCTTGACGGCTACTAATCTCAGCTGCTGCGTCAAGCCAGGTGTTTGTTTGTGGCTTGACCCTCCTATTTTGCACTCATACCCAACCAACTTTTTAAAAAATACTTTGTACGACTTTCTAAAATATTTTTAGTCTGCTAATCGACAATTTTCTGTTAATCTAAATCTGTTTTTATTTTTTAAGCCTTCAGCTTGTTTTCTATCGACGTATTCTCATTATTACTGTACTGACCTGGCTGCTAATCGACGTTTTCTGTGGTCAGTCAACACTTCATCGATACCGTGGTTTACTGTCTCCAGTAATTCTGACACTTTCGTTGCCCATCCTTGACATATTGTAGCATCAGAGCGGCTGAACTGCTATCCAAGAGGGAATTCGTCTAAGCAAATCTCTTAGAAAGTTTGACTTCTACTATGTCACTTAAAAGCTGAGGCAATATAATGATTAAACCTCTCACTTATAATATTAGCAACATAATATTAGAATTGAAATACAAGGAGGAAAGAAAACATATTAGCATTTCTTGATATTTGCAGAACCTATTTCAGCTTAACATGAAAATATAGTAAATTACAATGTAGCATGGTAGCAACGCTGCCTGTTATTTGACTGTAGGTTAGCGTGAAGTTGATGTGCCCTGTTAATAAAAGCATAATTATGCTGTCATTACTGTTTTACACTGAGGTTGACGGGAATGACGCTACGTATTGTGTCTAAGAGGTGGAAGATACTCCCATTGTGGCAACACTGAAGATGCTTTGAGGTATCAGACATTATCTGACAACAGGATTCGTCTGTTACTATGTCGCTAAATTTTATCTCCCGAGAGGAAAGACTCCTAATGATTATTACCATATCAATTCCTTTTAAAAAATTTCCACCTGAGTCATCTTTCTCTTAATCTTTCTTTTAAATATGTTACATTACAAACGTAGGTTTTCACATTTTATGTTATCTTTTTTGATATTTCAGAAAGCAATCTTGAAATTCAAATTTCTGTTGTATGGTTTTAAATGTTTATGCGATCGTTTAAGCGTAGTACTTTAATATCATTATCCCAAAGCCTTATGCATATGCTGGTTTCCTCTCCCCTGTTTATATTCATTTATCACTTCGCTTTCAACAGTATTATTTTATCCTCATTAACTGATTAGTCACTTTGTTTTCAGTGACCACTATTTTTCAACCCAGCATTAGTTCATCCATCACAATAATCTTTTCTTTTTCTTTTCCTTTTCTTCAGCTGTTTTTGTATAAAATTTTCCACTGATAACTGTAAGTTCCTTCACAAGCCTCTCAACAACTTTTTCGCAATTAATACCGCTTCAGCTACCACCATAATGTCAGCTGCATCTTGCAGAGCAGAAAAACAAGGATTGGCTTTCATCGAAATGGTTACTGGGTTATGTCGAATTGTGGCAGGTTTATTTTTTAATATTGTCCGTGTTGAAATAGAAATTAAAGCGAGTACTGCAACAAATTAAATAAAAATATTGCGTTGACTGCACGATCTCGTAATTGACAGTCAATTTTATGTTAAAAAAATGTTTCTAAGAGCTCTTTACTCTGAACCTAATACTAATTGCTGATATGTATCCCTGGGAGACTGCATAATGCTGTCTGGCAACCTTCGATAACAGCAGATGTTGATAACGTTCGTTACCTTTGTTCATCAGATGCAAATCTGAAACGAATTCTTTCTGTTACAAAATTTGAATCTCCGAAATAATTCAAAATCGCGATTGTCGCGAAGCTATTTGATCGCTGCACTGTTGGTAATGTTCAATAATGAACTCAGAAGAGACTTCCAGTTTTTTAAATTATTTCGATGAATTGTGGCAATTGTTTCTCCAGTTAACTTTTCTTCTGTACAGCGTATACCAAATGAAAAAATGAATATTGCTGGAGATGAAAGCGCAATTATTTCGTCAAAAAGTGTCTTCTTTCTATAATATTTTTGTAACAGAAGCTGAGTATTCATTTTTCGAGTAATCTGTAACTTAAAATATGTTTTTAAACTGTCGGAAATTCTACCGACAAACGTTTTTTTATGTTCTTCACACAATCCTTTGAACACATTTGATAGATCGGCAATGGGATCCTCCAGGATCAATTCTTTCTCTTCTGGTCTTCTGAGTACACAAAGGCTTCAGTTCATTCGACAAAAATATAGAAAACTGTACAGCAATCTTGAAATATTTCTATAAAATACGAAAGCTGAATGAATAAAAATTTTCGGGTAACTAGCCGACAGTCACTTGACAGTGGCAGCATATGTTCAGACCGCCGAAACGATGTATTTGATGATGAACTAACTCTGTTAGTTACCCGAGAAAATTTTATTTTCAATTTCAACGCCGAGAAAACCTATATCTAAAAAGACTTTGGCTGTCTGTTGTTGTTGCAGGGACCAGGAGGTGCGGATGCCTGATGAGGGGCGGCCATGCACACGACGGGGACAAGAGGCGACAGCAACGTCTGAACGATGACAGATAAACAGTGCCCCTTCTGCCTTGCCTTCTTCGCCACCGGCATTGGCTAGACGAGCCGCCCGAACAGAGGTGTATCTGGGTAGAGAGACTACGCATTTATTCGATACGCACTTTGTTAAAAGCGTTAACTAACCATCCGAAAAAAGAGGGTAAATTTATAGACTTTCTTAATTTTTGTATCGTAACTAAATATAAACATAAATATTTACAAATAAATTTGTGAGATATTAGTATTGGTGTTTAATGTATCGTTGTGATCGGTGTTCAATTACTCGAATTAAATATTTAAAGGTTTTTGTGTGTGAAAGATTATAATAATCGTTAACACTGGACTGTCATAGATTATAATAAATATTGCTGTCTATTTTTGCGCGAAATCTTTGAACGGCGTGTATAAATTTTCTTACGAATCACATATTCAGTCGGCGGTACGGACTTTGTCGCTGATATCTATTTTTCAAGAGAGATCGTATTTATTTGTCGGGCGGTAGTGAGTGTAGAGGTGTTAGTGGTGCAGTCGATGGCGTCGCCTCAAGGTCGCAAGTCTCTGCTGTCACTGGGCAACTGGTCGAGCTTCGTGGCCAACGGTCAGAATGGAGGCAGCAGTCGCAAGGAGCGCAGTGGCAGCTCGGCGAGTCGCGACTTCTGGAGCCGCGTGTCGCTGCAGATGTCCTACATCGACGGCAGCACGCGGAGCAACTCCGTGCTCAGCACCACCAGCAGCTTCCAGGCGCAGCAGCAGCAGCAGCTCCAGCACCAGCTGCCGCCGCCCCCTCAGCAGCAAGTGCAGCAGCTGCAGCAGCAACAGGTAGCAGTAACATGAGATCAGCTTGTTTAAGCTCTTCAGCTCTTCTTAATTTATTTCCATATTTCGTTGGCTGGCTCAGTCCTCTTCCTCCGGTGCAATAAAATCTGCAGTGGTATGCTGAGTGACAGATACTGGACAAGTTGAAATGCCGTTGCCCGCTTAAATAACTAATGGTTCTGCCCGCTGGCCTTTTTTCTTTAAGGTTTCATTCCTCTTAGGTGACGCATGGAAGATGGGCTGCTGGAGGGCCTAATGGAGACTTTTCAGCCGACTTAAGTGGAGGAAAGAGGGATGGTAGTCGGACGAGGCTTTTGAATGAAGCCATCTCGGCATTAGCCTTAGGTGACTGCGGAAAACCACGGAAACCGCAGTCCAGATGGCCAAACGGGATTTGACTCCCGTCTTCCCGAAAGTTAGGTAGCAGGGCGAATGCGCCCCCGGAGGCAGGCTGCCAGTGGGCATGTTTTTAGGTCTTCGCTGAGGCCCGCGAATTCTTATAAGTAGCCGTCTATGGCGGCAGCTATTCAGATATGTAACGAAGCTCTGCATCCGCAAGTGCGGAACTATCGCTCGAAATCCTACCTCCGCATCTGCAATTTTTATTGTATGGTAGATGTTTTGTTTACATTGCAAAATACATTATTCTTTTCTCTTTATACGAGATTCTACACATCGTTGCTTAGCTAACAACAACCTGTTTTTTTTTTTTTTTTTTTTACTGGTAGTGCATGGGTTTACCCGGGATGGGGCAGCATCACCCTGTGAGTGCTGTGGGGACCTTCGGGCCTCTGCAGTGGATCGTGCGCTACGGTAGTCCTCTGTGGAGGTTTGACGAGTCCGTGGGAACCCGTGCCCATACAGTGACGCTTTGCGTGTCGGTTGGGTGCGGGAGAAAGAGCACTAGGAGCGCGTCCTGGAGTGGGAAGCCGCGGTATTCAGTGACGCTTTGCGCAGTCGGTTGGCGGGGTGGAACATGCGATGGGGCACTCCTACGCGGTTACCCTACGGGGACGGGTGGGGCCGAGTGTTGTGCCTAGGAAACACAGAGAGGCTTATGCTATACCGCCAGGTTCTGGAAAGGTTTTCGTGGCGGAGCTGGTTCCGCGTACCTCCCCGTGGTCATTCTTAATGCGTGGCGAAATGTGCCTGGCCTCACCATCCCTGCTGTAATGGCGGGTGATTCGCAAGAGTGTAATTCCGCGGCGGGGGCGTAGTGAAGTAGTGAGGTAGTGACGTGCGGTCGGGGCGGCAGATGAAGGGTTCGTCCCAGGTACCGCATACGCCTCAACCCGGTCATGTTCACAAGAATCAAGAGAAATGTTAGCTCACTCATATCGCAGAATAAGAAGTGATCCTTGCCAAATGTGAGCACAAAGTCACAGCAATAAGTCTGAGCACGATGTAAACCAGTCCGTGTGACTTGTAAATCTGTTCGCCAGTCACATCAGTTCTGTTGGTCCTAAGTGTTGTGCGCTTTAGCCACACCTTTTCCGTTTGCGAGAGAAACTTTTCATGTCCAGAATTTCGCCGTGCTTCCCGCTGAACTAGAGGTCTGTCGTCTGGAATTCTGGATCAGCCACGTGGAATAATCTCCCTGTCTCCAGGCACACAACGGACACTGTTTACTTCTGCTGAGACATTAGAGCAATAAGTGATTCTGCCACATTAGGGCCCACCATTTATAGCACTTTGTCACTGCTTGTAGTTATCTATTAATATACCAGATTCTTCTTGGCAGTGACCCAACCGGTTGGGCCCCTTCCTTAGGCCAGATGGGACAATCTTTCTATTTATTTTTGGATGATTACAAAAGCATACCATTGTTGGTGGGCAGTGCAAGTGGAGCCTTAAGGGTGTCACCAGGAAAGCAAAGCTAACAGACTACCACCCATCATCTTATTTCTCGAGATAAAGAGTGACACGATTTAAGAATAACATGGTATCCTACAAAAAATTGTAACGTCCGATAAATTAATCTTATATAAATATATTTCACTTTTCATCCACCACTACCTAGCGCAGACCCCTGGTATTGTGTGTGGTAGTAGCACAGTGTCACCCATCGTGCACAACATTGGTAGAATTCCGGTAGCTATGGAAATGTGGGAGATATGGAGGTTGAAAATGGTCGATCATGGATTTTTTCGTTTTTCGACCAAAGAAATGTGTGCCCCTATATTTCACTTTGATGCCACAACTACTTAGCGCAGAACACTGATGTTTGTGTGTGGTAGTAGCATCGAGTCTCCCATCGTGCACTATGGTGGTTGCATGTCGGTAGCTATGATGGGATATTTGGTGGTTGAAGGTGATATACCTGGGGCACTTTCATATTTCGACCAAAGACGCGTGTGTTCCTATATTTCACCTTTCAGCCAAAACTACCTAGCGTAGACCACTTTTGGTTATGTGTTGTAGTAGCATGGAGTCACCTATCGTGCACAACTTTTGCCGAAGATCGGTAGCTGTAAAAGTGTGGGAGATATGGTGGTTCAAATTGGTTGATAGAGGGTATTTTATTATTTCAACCAAATACGTGTGTGTCCTTATATTTCACTTTTCAAACACAACTTCTTAACACAGATAACTGGTGTTTGTGTGTAGTAGTGGCATCGAGTCTCCCATCATGCACTATGGTGGTTGCATGTCGGTAGCTATCAGTCAAAATTTTTTACAAACACAAACGAAGTCGTGGGCACCAGTTAATTATTTTCTAAGAAGTAAGAGAATTGATGATTATGTTTTAAACGAAATGTTACTTTTTTATGAACTGTTGTATGATTTACGATTTTATTACTTATTGCTGATATTCTAAACACTTAACTAAGAGTTGCTAAAAGTAAGCAGATCCTTATTGAACGAAGAACTCTCAAGTCAGTGTCCCCCCCCTTTTCCGTAGTCGATAGCAGACGCTTAAAGTTGCACTTGTTTCCCCGAGAGCATGCACCATCAGCCACGCAACAGGTGATTCTGTGAGTTGACACAAAGAAGCACAGAGCGGAGCTGGTACCCAGCACCAGGAAGCAAGGCCATTCTGATAAATACACACGAGAAGATATTGTATTCATTCTCCTTCTTTATCGCACATAAAATTTAAATGTATCACCTCTAATACGAGGCGTATATCAAAAGTATTAAGAAAGAAAAGCAAGAGGATAATAAATTTATTCAGTATTTGTACATATTTACTTTACTTTTTATATAGTTATCAATGATGTTTAGGCTCTTCTTGTATTAGGATACAGATTTTTTTTTATTTCCTGCTCGTAAAAATATGCCGTCTGTGATTTCAGGCAGTTCTGCGCTGTTAATTGCTGATTTAAATTGTCCTTTCTCACCGAACAGTTAGGAACCAAGTCGTACTTGAGATATAGGAGGAGGCGGAAGCGACAAGTACGATATCTGTGGTATTACGGATGGCCAAAATATTTCAACCGATGAATTTTTTTAATAATTTAGACAAAGGTTATCGGTCGGTCTTGATTGCGGTTGAGTGACATTATAAATCTTAGCACTTCACACAACTTACTAAGAATTGAATCCTGTAGTTTTGAAATGTTTCACCTAAGACACCCTCCTGCCTTTGTACTTCCCACAAAAGAACTACTAGATCCGAGAAAACGCTGAGATCGTTCTTCCGCACTTTTCAAGTTCGCTTAAAACTTCATCAGTTATCTTATATATATTTATATATACTGCTGTTACTTGTAAAATTCTTCCCTCTTCTTCTCGTAGCATTTCGTCTTTTTGTGATTTTGTGTGCGCCATTCGATATTTTCTGCACTCATCTTTCACTCCGTGGTGTGGTCTGCTTTGTTGATACGAGAGCGCTGCGATGCTCAGTGGTTAAACTGTGAACACCGAGCGTCGACGGTGAGCGGTAACGCTGTGGCCTTGGAGGGCTCTGGAGGGCGGGTTCGAATCCCCGTTGGGGCATCCAAATTTCGGTTTTCCATGATTTCCCAAAATTACTTAAGTCAAAAGCCAGCATGGTTCTTTCAAAAGGTCATGGCTAAATTCCTTCCCATTTCTTGAACCAAGTATTTTCCCTCCTCTAATCACATTGACGTTGAAGAGGTATATAACCATAAGAAAAATAGAATATAACCGAAGAGCGCGGCAAATTCAAAATCCGTAACCAGGTCGTACGACTTTCTTTACCGTTTATGGCAGCCTAATTTTTCAAAGATGATTCTGTAATCGGAAATCTGCGAAACGTTTGTACATATCACAAGATAACTGAATGTGAAATGTCGGTTTTATTGAGCTTCAGCATTAACTGTTTCAGCATGGTCTTCGTTTGGGCGGCCTTAATTAAACTTGCTTTATTTTTATTTCAATCTTTGCTTTGTACATTTTACGCTGTTTACGATACATTTCGAAAAAATTAAAGCCATTTGTGTTGTGTTTACCAATCTTAGAGCGGACATCTTAACTGGTGGTAATGGTTATTTTGACAGCTGTAGTCACTAAATGCCATAAGACAGAATGTTGACAGAATTCCCCACAACTAACTAGTGAAACGGTTAAACCATCATACACGTCGAAGATATCATTCAATGTTGCGAATAGTTTTTTCTTTATTATTAAGAACTAGCCCTTAGTTTTTACATTCGCTTAGTACTACTGAAGAAGATAAATTTGCAAATACTTTAACTACCTTAAGAATTTATTTAATTGGTTATGTTTCTCGTTCTACAATCTGACAATAAGATCAAAATGTATATTTTTTCCAGATTTCCGAGATACAATACAAAATTTATAAGTTCTGCGGACGCTCATAAAATATCTTAATACTATGATTTAAGTATTAGATTTGTTGTGTGTTTTGATTCCTAATACATTTCTCCGAAGCATTTTTGTAGTATTAATTTTGAAATATAGATTTGTTATGTAGATCAGTAGTCCGTGACCTTTAAAATCAACAACAACTGTGAGTAATTCACATTTAATTTCTTAGAATATTGCAATATGTAACTATTCGTGGAACATGAAACACAGAAACCGGAATATAATAACTAATTAAAAAACTAGACAGTCAATTCCTCACGGTAGGTAAAATTTCGC
This sequence comes from Vandiemenella viatica, assembly GCA_031002005.1. Classification (NCBI taxonomy): domain Eukaryota; kingdom Metazoa; phylum Arthropoda; class Insecta; order Orthoptera; family Morabidae; genus Vandiemenella; species Vandiemenella viatica. The sequence continues at coordinate 144,638,859 of CM061920.1, forward strand.
GGCACAACTTTGATCTTGTGGTGGCGCACAGATGTGCAGCGGCTTACCGGTTGCGGACCACTTGGGTAGGTGATTGACAAAAGAAAATACAAAACTGTTACAGCAGGACATAAGCTACAAGTAATCAACTTGTTATGTTCAGCTGTAATATTTGATAGGAGTTCGTCGGTGACGTTCAGCTGTAAGCAGGCGGGCTGCAAGTAATTCAAAGGTATTCCCTTTTCAGTATTAAGTTCTCTGCTGTAAGATCAAAGACGCTACAGAACAAAGAATGCCACCTTTCTGCTTTTGTATTTATCTCGTGGCATGACAGTAGCACAATGTTCTGCAGAACTTTAAGCTATAAGGGTGTGTCGTTTCTTTGAAAACGATAAAACGAAAAAGAGAAATAATTTCGCCGTCCCGTAGACGTAACATCGAACATTTAGCGGAGGTTGGGAGCGGAATTCCTTTCACTGACACCATACTGTATTTGAAACATCAAAATTTTTAATACACGGCAAGGTACCCCTTATTGAATCACTTCTGTCACCAACAAGTAGTTTGCATGCCGAGACAATTAAATAAAGTTGCAGTGAGACTGTCGATGTTTCTTCTCATATGATGTGCACCTGGCCCAAAATGTTTCTACTTTAATGTGCGTAACTTGAAATACTGGAAATATAAAGTGTTACACCCAGACAGAAATGGTGGAATTTTAGGAAACTTTGTAGATACAAACAGGTACATACCCAGAAGAAATGACAACAAATTGAAATTATAAGGCCAAGTTTATTGCCTTTAGATACATTTGTCAGTAAGAATTGTGCCCACCTTGAGCACCTATACTTTCGCGGATACTTGCCGACATTGAATCAATAAATGGTCGGGTGTCTTCTTGGAGTATGTCTCTCTATGCCGGCATGTCTGTGCAGTCAGTTGTTGCGCAGTTTGTGTTGGGTGTCCATGTGACCTCATGCTCTATTGGGGTACCGTGCAGTCCAGTCCAGGATCGTATCGCTTTGCAAGGCTTGTGCTGTGACGACCACAGTATGAGGACGTGCATTATCCTGTTGGAAGATACGTTTTGGATCGTTTAAATAAAGGGTATTACAACAGGGTACAGCACTTCGTCCACATAGTAGTGGGCTGTCATTGTGTCTTGAACAACAACCAACTCTGTCCACCTCTCGAAACTGATTTCCCCCAAACCATGACACCAGTGGCTGGACCTGTGTGATGCTCTGAAACACAGCATGGTAAGCCGTTTCTCCACTACGACCTGCGTACATGTTGTCGTTTATCACTTTGGCACTCGTCTTTAAACACAAATGTACCCTATTCACGTGTCCAGTTGCATTTTGTAGTACACCAGGTAAGACGATGCTGCTGGCAATGAAATCATGTTAATGGAACCCATTGCATGGGGGAGTCAGAGAGTGTAAACTAGCTTCAACAAATTGGTTTACAATCTTCTGGGGGGTGACTCTCTCTGTAACCACTGCTTGAATCTGGCCTGCAGTCACTCGTCTGTCAGCAAATGCCTTCCGCACAGTTTGACGGTCTTCACGCGCTGTTGTCCTTCTGTGTGGACCTGTGCCAGTTCTGTGAATACTCGAGCCTTTTTAAGTCCGCTGTGTAACAAGTCTATATACTGACTCTGCACTGCAGTACGGCCAATCCTTAGAAAGGTTTCACCACATGGTGCGTTTCAACCTCTGTCAAAGTCAGATACTTGCGTTTGGTCACCAAGAAGTAGTGGACAAAAAGATCTCTTGTTTCATCTCATTGTTCACCCCTTACACGATAAAAAAAAACATAGCAGCTTTGCTTAATAAATGGTCCCATAATACCTCACATTTTATATTTAAAACTTAAAATTTTTAATCATTTAATAATAATTTAAGGGAGAAATTTCCGAACCGTTTGAAATTAATTCCGGTGTGAGACAGGAAGATGGTCTGTCTCCACTACTTTTCAAATGTGCATTAGAAAAAGTAGTGAGGGAATGGAGGAAAGCCATCAACACAAAGGGTGTTCAGCTGGGAAGAAATCCAAATAAATCACCATAGATTGTCTAGCTTTTGCAGATGACATGGCGGTAATTACTGATTCACTGGATAGTGCAAAAGAACAAATCGAAGAACTGGAGAAACAGGCAGCCAAAGTAAGATTACATATATCTTATGAAAAAACACAGTTCATTACAAACATCAATGATGCTCCTCAAAATTTTAAACTTCGCAATGGAACAATAGCTAAAACAAATTGTTTTAAATATTTAGGAGAATGGATAACGAGTGACATAAAAGAAAAGACTGCAATAGAAACTAGAATACATAAAATGGAAAGAGCATTTCATATGACAAAGAACGTATATAACAAAAAATCCTTATCATGGAACACAAAACTAAGGCACTATCAAGCCAGAAACGCTGTATTCGGCAGAAACGCTTAAGCTAACAAGATATGGGGATCTTGAAAAACTGTAAAAAGTAGAAAGAAGAATCTTGAGAAAAATACTGGGACCCAAACCTAATAGTAATGCTGAATACAAATTAAGACCAAACCGAGAACTATATTCGAAAATAGAAAAATTAACAGTTATAATGAGGAAAAGAAGACTGAAATTTTACGGGCACATATACAGAATGGATAATAATAGACTAACAAAACAGATCTTCACCCTACTGAACAAATACAAATCCAAACCCACATGGTTCACTGAAACTGAAAAGGATATGAAAAATGCTGGAGTGAAAGCAGATATAATAGACAACAGAACACTTTTTAGAGAAGTAATTCACAAGGCAGGTTTTCAGGAGAGACAGAAATACATCAAGGGAAGGAAATGGACCCAGGAACAAAAGGAACAACACTTTCAAAGAATGAAGGAAGTTTGGAAGCAAAGAAAATTAAATACAAAGAAACATAGCCAAAGTTGATTTATCGTACCCTCCAAATGGGTTATTCGGAATTATAATAATAATAATAATAATCATACGGGAATACTTTGCACCAAATTCCATAAATTTATCATGATCTGTCTGGTTGTAACACTTTCCATTTCCGCCGGTGTATATTATTAATCATAACTTGCACAGCATTCAGTATTATTATTACTATTATTGTTGTTATTGTGACTTAGCATCCAAAAATTAATTCTCTGTGCATTCCAGTCCCTAAATAAAAGCATCAGTTAGGGAATTTATTTCTTTGATCTCATCTCTTCTGTCATTGAGATGCTAATACACTGCAGTCGTTGATGAGAGTTAATGCTCGCCAGTAAACACAGCCGGAATCCATGTCGTCCGTCCGCCAAACGATTCCCTACATCACGCCTGCGACGGGTTCGTAATGGCCAAACGGTCACAAATTTAGGGACTGTTTCCTGTTCTTTGTCGATGCTAGTAATGGATCTTTTGCGATCCCGGTCTCATACAGTTAAACAGTATATGAGTAAAAAGGAGAGTTATATGCGCCATCTCCTTTGTACATGCGTTACAATTGTTCAAATTCAGGCCAGTGGATCGCAGTCTAGAACTAGCTCTACCTGCGATCAATCTTGCGTGCTTATCCCACGTCAATTTGCTTTTAATATTACGCCAAAATTTTTCAAGGAACCAATGTTACCAAGTATGGTGCTGCTTAATTTGAAACAGTGGACAAGGAGATAATTTATTTTTTCGCTATGCATATTACCCTGCTCTTCTTACAAGTTATCGTTTATCGCAAAAGGCTAAAATAACATCAAGAACACACAGAGTTTCGAAACAACCAGCAGAAAAATTTCCTTACCTACAGATAATTGTGTTTGTCCTTAAGAATTTTTATGAAAATTAGAAAAATAAGTGGTTCTATCACCCACTCATGCTGAACAACTGTAGTAACACCAAGATTAATAGAGGTTTCGCCAAGTGCAACGACATAATGCGGCATATTAATCAGGAAATCAGATGTCTTACAATATTTCGTACGTTCAAATCTGCGCTAAGAAGTAGTTGTACGGTAAAGTATCGATAGCTTTTTGAAAACTCGAAATATTAAGATCCTGCATCAACAACATAACGTGATCAGACATTAGGGTCAAATATGTTCCAAACGAATTATACTTCATAAATCTTTGTAGGGTCCGTACAACTGAATTCATCTAAGAATTTCATTACGTTCAATCTTTCATAGGAAAAAACCATCAAAGTTTTTTTATTAGTATTAACATTTGTACTGTACCTCCTGTCAGAATCGAATTAATTAAGACTGGATGGAAATCAAGTAGTCACTATTACATTGTCTCTGCTAGTAATGTAGTAGCTTAGGCTTTTATACGGATAGCGTTCTGGCCACGCATTCGGGAGGACGGCGGTTCGAATCCCCGTCCGGGCATCCAGATTTGGGTTTTCCATGGTTTCCAAAATCACTCCAGGCAAATGCCGGGATGCTTCCTTAAAAAGGCCATGGCCGAATTCCTTCCCATTCCTTGCCCCCATCCTTTCCCGTCTCTTAAGACCTCGCTGTTGAGAGACGTAAAGCAGTTAAAAAAATAGGCTTTTATGCAATTACATTTTTTAAATTATGTTTGCGTATCGTCCAGCTTATGTCTTGAACCTCAAGGAAGTGACGTATGAAGGAATTGAAATGGTTTGTGGGAGATTTTAAACGTAAAGATCTACTCATTTCAGGAAATAAAACATCACACTCTCGAATTAAGAAGAATTTCTTTTTCTGTTGAACGTGTGAAGCTTACTGAAATATTGAGTTAGTAGAGGTCCAGGCAGTATCCCGCAGCTGTATGAGCTGGTCCTCTCTGCTGAAGCAACAGGTCGCACCACGCACAGTGTGGGCCCACAACTCAGTCGATAAGCTGTCTCTCACGACTGAGGATCGCGTATCACAACGTCAAGTCAAGCAGCTAAAACACATGACAACGGTGACATAAGAGAGCGTAAGTTTGACTTATTTCTTCACGACACCAAGTGTTTGGCTGCACGTGTCCAGTTGACTCCGTATTGGACATGGCGACGTGCAAAAAGTTCGAGTTGAGACTTTGTTTCTTAGTACGGTTTTCCTACCGCTTTCTGAAATAACCTAGACGAGAGCTGGGAGAGTACTTGCAGTCAGCATTAGAAATAAACAACAAAACTCAGACCTAATATCAAAGAGTTTCCCGGCTTGGCATATTGATAAAATCAGTGTGAGCTTCGTGCTGCATCAAGAGGTCGCCGCTCTCTTAGCGACAATTTGACGTGGTTGAAGTTCGACAGTATTTTATCAAAACTCAAACGGTTCACAGAAAGGATGCCAATACTTGGAGTATATCGTCCTTAATGGTCCTGATTTACAAACAGTTCTTTAAACCTACCCAAACAAAATTTACGAAGCAGGTAAAAGTACGAAAAGTTGTAGGTTTAATTTGAGACTTAGCATACCGACTGCACTCGTAGCAAAATCTTCCTGTATAAAATTACACTATAGAACTACAATATTCGTCTGTACAATTGATTGTCTTAAATTTAGGAAATATGAGCAAAAGCGAATTGCAGATTGCGAATTGGGGATAAGTGTCGTGGTTCAAATCTTAGTCCTCTATAGTTCCTATTATACTCGTATCTGAATCATTTGGAACTTTGTGTTGATGACACAAAACTGTCATCTCTGCGAAACCTTGAACATATGAAACTTTGAAGAAAGTAAACACGTCTTTGAAAGTCGAGAAGTTAAATAGTATTTATAGGGGAAGTACACAAATAATTTAATTTACAGCTAAACCCGGGGTAACTGTAAAACGCATGAGAGTGTTGATTATGCTGCTGTGTACATGTGTGTGTGGGAAACTGGAACCAAGCCATAAATCTAATTCAGAAAACCTGGTTTTAATTTAATTTAATTGCAATGGAGCACAGGCTCCGGTGGCAATTTCCCTACACACCCATCTTCCCCCTATCCTGCACCCACCTACATTTGCCCTCTACAAATTTTAACTTTAAATTCTTTCAACGTTTTCGGTAAATTATTCATCATTTCTCTTGGTAACTCATTCCAGTCCCTGACACCCTTACCTAAAAAAGAGAATCTTCCCACACCCTTGTGCCTGAAATCGAGTGCCAACTTGTGGTCATGGTCATCTTTTCCCATTACTTTTCATACCTATTGCAATATCTTTCCATGCCTCATCGCCAGTATATGCCCTGTACACTCCCATGATCCTCCTCATCCTCCTCCTGTCTTGCAATGAATCCAATTTCAGCTCTTTTATCATATCCGTCACTGACTGCATTCTGCGATAATTTCCAGAAACAAATCTAGCATCCCTTCTTTGCACCCTCTCCAACTCCTGTATTTGATACGTAAAATGAGGGTCCCATACTACACTATCATATTCGAGCAATGGTCTGATCAAAGTTTTGTAACCCAATTCCTTTACTTCTCCCGTACATCCCCTCATCACTCTCTCCAACAAGTGCAGAACTTTGAAACCTTTTCCTACCACCTGTCCAATGTGTCCTGCCCAGTTAAGCTTGTTATCAAAAGTAATGCCAAGATATTTACATTTCAAGTCTTCAGCAAGCAATTTTTTCCCCACCTTATATTCATAATTAACCTTTGGTTTTTTATTTGTGTATCTAATAAGCTGACTATTCTTTGCATTTATCTTCATCCCATGTTTACCAACCCAACTAGATATCCTGACCATATCACCCTGCAACTGTTTACAATCCTCTATCGTTTTGATTCTTTTATACAGCATTATGTCATTTGCAAACAATCTAATTTCAGATAGTAAACAATCAACACAATTATTCATTAGAATAATGAATAACAATGGTCCCAATACGCTACCCTGTGGCACACCCATTTTTACGTCTGCTTCTTTTGATACTACATTTCCTACCCTAACTTTCTGTTTTCTACTTTTAAAAATTCTTCTACCCAGCAAATCACTTTCTCGTCCACTCCAATGGTTTTTTACCTTATTTACTACCATTTTATGGATTGCCCTGTCAAACGCCTTAGACAAATCTAGTGCTACACTATCAATTTGGCCTCCCTTGTCCATTTCATCTGAAATATTTTGCATATATCCCACCAACTGAGATTCGCATGAATATCCTTGCCTGAACCCATGCTGCCTGCTTGAAAACCGCTTACGTTTCTCACATATATTTCTGATGTGGTTGCATATCAATCTTTCCATTAATTTACCTACCACTAGTGTTGCCAGGTCTGGTTTGTTAAAAATCGGGACAGACGGTCTAAAAAATCGGGATTCAGGTTAAAAAATCGGGACAACCATAAAAATTACTTTTTTTTATATATAATTCACGTTTATTTTAATAATTTAGGCAGAACAAAGTTAATTTCTATAGGTATCTATCACAGTTATTATACGTTCTCATGATTACGGTATAGAAATATTGAGACTAATTGAGTACGATAAATAACTAAATATTATGGAAAAAAAGTGTATTTAGGAATTGAATTTTAAGTATTTGTTTATAAGCATAAAGCATATGTTTTTATATAAAAAAATATTTTTATGTTAGATTTTTCTGCTTTTAACACAGCTTTGTTTATATATATATATTTAAAAAAATTGGCTACAGAAAAATTGGTTTTAATATTTTGTATCTCTGCTTCGACATGCTCGAGTGATAATCCGTTTCGTCTCGTTGCCATTCAGCTGCCGGGTTTTAAACCGGTATTGATGCCATGATTTTTTTGCAGATTGACAAAATCTTGATTTTGGAATAAATTGTGCCATTTCTGTAGCGCTATATTTTTTTTCTGCCTTCATTACGTCTTTAACGGTAAAAACTTCCTCATAAAGTTCATCCATTCCTAGAAACGCGTTAATTTTTGGTTTCTGAATGACGTTAACCACTGACGGGTATGTGAAGGAGCTATCTTGCAAAAAAATTGGCTTGACTAAGTGGGATTTCTTTCAGTTATTTTTCGCTTTCGGCATTAATTCTCGTCGAAATCGAGTCTTTAAAGGCGGGGAAGGACTAAAGGCAAGGAACGGGAAGGAATTCACCATAGTCTTTTACAGGAACCATTCCTGCATTCGCCTGTAATGATTTGGGAAAACCATGTTGCTTTCATTGAATTCGTTCTTGGACTTCTGTGTAACTTAAAACATTTATTTATTATTTCTATACCACTTTTTTATTTTCGAAACTGTTTCATCCGGCAACTTTTTGAATAAATTTCCGCACGTGAAGCCTATAAATTCATCTCCAATCCTCTGTTTCAATTAGTTTTTGACTTTGACCATTATATCGTGTCATGTTTTGTTTTCAACACTCAATACATCTTGTAGGTACATCAGGGAATTTGGAAAGGAAGGCAGGTAAAGTTCTGTTTCTTCGGAATTAAAGATTATCCAGATCACAGGGAGTCATTCGTTTTCTGCCATAGGTGTAAAGTAATCTTTTAGGATGACTAATGATTTCGTGGCACGTTCAGCTGCAGGGAGAAGTGACTACCATCGCGTTGTTACGTTACAGGACTGGGGAAAATTCAGACTCCTGTGTCTCATAAAAGTTTTAATAAATTGAACTCGTTTTGCGTAGTATGATAAATGACTATGCAGCTATAGGATAAAATTCTTCAAGTCAAATTTACTCAAACCGAGAGCATACTTTACACTGTTATACAAAATGTGTGCAGGACTCCCCCATGATATAATTTTGTCATTATCATCGTGCAGTTACTGGAAAACTGAATTGTGACACCTAAAGTTTATATTTGCGTTATCTGCACAGTAACTTGTAAAATGTTTACTAATACTGGGCTCCTTCAATCGTGTCAATTAATATTTATATTTGGCTCATGCAGCTTCATTCGTGTAAAAATTAAGTACTCAAGTTTTTAAATTTTTGTAGTTGGGCTTTAATAACACATCACCAGTGAAAAATTTTTGTTCCACCGTGATTGGAGGCACCTATAGGAACATTATAAAATGTATCATTTTAAAGAGCTTCAAACGCTTCTTGATTTGGAGCCGAACCCAAAACATTATGCTCATCCCACTAATCTTTGTTCTTCCAAGTGACAATTTCTCAGCATACAGAGCACGATCGACTTTTGATTCACAATCGAGTTATCTGAATGATAAGGTGTGCTTGATCGAATAGGATGTCTCCATGGCTCCAACAGCTATCACTTCTCCTTCTTGGGTGCTTATTTGATAGGTGTCTAATTTAATTTAATTTAATTACAATGGAGCACACGCTCTGGTGGCAATTTCCCTACACCCCCATCTTCCCCCTATCCTACACACACCTACATTTGCCCTCTACAAATTTTATCTTTAAATTCTTTCAACGTTTTCGGTAAATTAACAATATCCAACAGTTGTAATGGCGTATTATTAAACAACAAATACTAATTTATCAAGCAACTGTAGAAGAAAAGGGCCTACAATAATCAAATATTTTGCTAGCCCTGCCAGGCATTTCCAACAGGCCTATACAACCACTACAAGAGGACCCACATGAAACTACACAAAACAATAGAGAACATCAATTTCAACAAGAAGTGAAAATCAACAGTGTCATACCAAAATATATCAATGTAAAGGTAGGTAGTTGCTCAGCTTCTGCCACCAAAACCAAGCATACAGCGGAAAATAAAAACAATATCCAACAGTTGTAATGGCGTATTATTAAACAACAAATACTAAATTATTAATCATTTCTCTTGGTAACTCATTCCAATCCCTGACACCCTTCCAGAAAAGAGAATCTTCCCACACCCCTGTGCCTGAATTCCAGTGCCAGCTTGTGGACATGGTGATCTTTTCCCTTCCATGCACTACTTTTCATACCTAACGACGTCAAACTGGCACTTCTTTCTTTTATCTTATGATAATTACATTTCAAGTTATTTTCTATAGCATTTTTGGCACCATGTCATATGCTAAATTGTTTTTGGCACAGTGTGCAGTATGCATCATATTTATTATTTGGGCCGGATTTGATAAACGAATAACTTTTTCTCGAAATATTAAGAAAAGAACACATTCTTCAACGATTTTTCTTTCTCGGAATACTCGTAGGAGCATCGTATTTTGCTTCGAAATTGGTGGCCGAATCGCTCATTTTGATAAAATTCTGGGGGGAAAAAATCTTTCCAGCACCAACACAAGTACTTACATATCAAACTGGCACACAGAACAAGTAGATCCACGCTCCCTTCCGTTATTGCCTTCCGAATGTTAGATTAAGGTCATTGCAACCAATACACCTTCACCGAAAATTCATAAAATTTATTCAATCTCGAATTACAATAAGTATAATCACGCACGAATATACATATTACTAAGCCAGTATAAACTCTATACCCGAATACAAACCTTAATCCCAATTTCCTGAAAATCTTAAAAATACATAATCAAACTTGATATATGTGGAGGAATTTACTGTGTAAATAGTTCTAACACTTACCTACACAGAAACGTTTATATATCTTGCCTTTATTAATTAAAACTGCACTACGAACGAAACTCAAGTGAACTCATCCAGTGAACGGACGAACGACAAATTACCGACTTAAAAGCAAGATCGCGTCTCTAGGAAGTAAGAATTAGAACTTGAACGATATACATGAGCGGCAAGAAAGAAAGGGTAAGCACGAGCGCTGAGGGAAGAGACAATACATATAGGACAATGCATTTCGATTCAAACACAATAATAACAGACAGTAGGAGGTACTCTGTCACCTAGCGGAGGGAAGGATAACAACTTGGAGACCTATCACCGATTCTAACGCTCCAGAAAATAGTTCAGCGAACTATTACCGCGCTCAAGGTTAGTGAGCTCGGTTGTACCATAAGCCGTGAATGGCACTGCTGGTTGGGTGCGTAGCATCTCGAACGTGTAACGCGATTTAATTTTTTGCGATAGTGATTATCACTTAGTTAAAAAAATCGGGACATTTGGCGTCCCGATCGAGGCTAAATCGGGACGCGTGCCAAGACCCCGAAAATCGGGACGTCCCGCGCAAATCGGGACACCTGGCAACGCTACCTACCACCGATGTCAAACTGATTGGCCTGTAATTCTCAACTCTATTTCTCACACCTCCTTTATGTACCGGTACTACTATTGCACTTTTCCAATCCTGTGGTAAGCAGCAAGTATCCAGACTCAATTTAAATAATATTTCAAGATAAGGTACAAATATTATTTCATTAACAAGGGACACTTTGACCTTGAACGCTTGGATCCGCACGAAAATATGTTTAGAATGACAAGTGATCATAAACAAAACAGTGTCGTGTGTGATTTGCATGCAGAGCTCCGCACGGGTCTGCTAGTGCCATTAGTTATGACATACCAGCATCATCATTTGAAAATGTAATTAGTGTGGCTTTTGATATTCCACTGCGCGAATGCGAAAGTGATTTGGAACGTGATAACGTTTCTTTAGTGAGGGGTGCACATTGTTCTCTCCACTTTGTTTTAACCAGTTCATCGAAATACCGCATCTGCACTTTGAGGACTGCTGTATATGTGTGTATTAAGTACTTTAAGCAGAGAGTTTTTGGCACTGCTGATTGAAAATGTAATGACACACTGATGTCATTGAATTACGTGTAATTTCCTTCATATGGTATTGATATCTTGTTACTTTGTTTCTCTGTATTAAAATGTTACTTGAGGTAGAATTCAACGTTTTGCTTGGAATGACACACACCACTGCTTTGTTTATGATCGCTTGTTATTCTAAGCATGTATTCGTGCAGTTCCGAGCGTTCGAGGCCAAAGGTGTCCCTTGTAAGAATGATAGAACAGCTTATCTGGAAACGATAAGGTTAGAATATTCTTCGTGATTTCATCATCTATAATGACGTTAGATGTTTTGAATGCCGATACCTGTCCTGCCTTATGTAGCAGAGAGTAACCACAAAGAATACAAGCTACTGTCGGCTCAGAGGAAGAGGACTGTCAGTAGATATCCAGTTTTCTCGCTACTTTATCGCTGTAATCATAAACAGAAAGTGTTTCTTATTTATAAGTAAATTTATCACCTTTAAAAGAAAGCTTTGTCCGAGGAAATGCGGTAAGACTGAAAAAAATTTCATTAATTTCTGAGTTTTATTTTGACTCCTTCACCTGAAAGTCTGTTGATTACTAAGATCTTTGTGAGGAATCTATGTTAAAGGAGATATATCAGATTGAAAAGTGTTAAGTATTACGGTAATGTCTTTTAACCAATCAGCTTTCAGTAATTTTCTGCATCAATTCTAGATTTCCTCTTTAGACACGACTCATTTTTCAAATCGAATAACATGAAATTAATGATATTAGTACCGCGCTTGTATGCTCTGCAAGCTTATAATTAGACTTAAAACGAGCGTGGTGAAGGAGCGGCAACGTTCTGATCTGGCATTCTGGTGGATGCGCGTTCAAATTCTTGTCCGACCATCCAGATTTAGGATTTCCACGGTTTCCAAAAATCGCTACAGGCGAATGCGGGGACGGTTTTTCCAAAACTCCATGGCGAAAGTCCTTTCGGTTCTTTACTCTCAGCATTCTCCCGGCTCTAACGACCTCTGCGTTGACGAGGCGTAAGACAGTAACTTCATGATTTTATCCACGAACAAGAGATTGAATTGTAACAAATTAAAATTAACGTTCGGTGAATGAAAAAGAAGAGAAATGTAAAATCATTGGTTCAAAGATATCGTTACAACAACGTGGTTTCTTGTGGAAGATGACGGAAAACATCTTGAATATATGCAATTTTTTGATAAATAGTTATTAAATTTACAGAGAATAAGAAAGTTATTTCGTAGGAAACGATACACGGTTTAACCCATCTAAAGGCTGTGAAAATGCTCGAAGCAAGATCAGAAATACAGCAATAAGTGCCTATACGAAAGATGCCAGGTTTGTAGTATCTCTCCAACTACCAGATTCCCGAGGATGCTGAAATAAAAGTCACGTCTATCTCTGACATCTGTCAAGAAAATATATTTACTGGTTTTGTTAGAGTTTTCTGTTATCAAATCGGTTACAATTGCTTTTTGGTATATGATTCTTTGGAACCATTAAGATGACTTATTTTGTGTATATTACTAAAAAGCATATGTAGTTTTAATAATAACTAAATTTAATCATTACTAACATCACTTACATAAAAATGAATATCCTCTTACGGCGAACAAAGGTAACATGTTTACAGTCCCCAGACTGAAAATCGCAACCACTTAGTAACAGTCTACACATTCTGTTTAATAATCTTCTAGGTTCTTCTAAAAATTACTATACGTAGTTTGGTGATATTTTTGCAGCTTTACAACTTTGAATGTAACTAAATGTGAGATGTATATCAGAATGAAACTAAGTATGAGTTAAAAAAATATCTCTAATCTACTTGTTCGCCTACCAGCGTAAATTCAGTAGTTATTTTTAAAAAAAAATCATGTTATATTGTTACTTTCAGAAATTTCTTGATATTCATGAAAATTAAGTATGTATTTCGATGTACGTTTTGGTCAGTTTCTAAGTCTGCTGTGTCCCAGTTGTGGTAGTTACACCTCAAACTAAGTTATTTGAGGTATAAAATATCATCAAAATACGTTCAGTATTTTTTATATGATTCCAGATTATAAATAGCTTAACTTTTAGAACATATTTAACTTTCTACTCCGTTGATTGGTCACGTAGTGTGATAAGACGTACCACATATTTAATTCATATTGTAAGTTTTCATATTGTAAGTGTATCACAGATATTTGCCTGAGACCGAAGCAAAGAAATAGATACAAATTCTAAAAATAATTATTTTCTGTTTTCGGGATCGCGAAATAGCCGTTCCCAATATATATATATCAACATATCTTAAGCGCGGAAACGAAGTTCCAATTTGGTCTTAACATTATATTGATTACTTCAAACTTTCCTCTCAAATACATACCTACTAATTAGTAGTTCCGCAAAGTTGTAATTTTCGAAATGCCATTTTAGCTAAATGATAGTATGTTAGGAGGAAAGTAATTGTCCTTAATTAATTATTGGTAACACTTGTATGTGCAGAGAATTTTAACCCAAATGATTTTTAAGTGGAAACATACAGTATATAGCATCTGAGACTACGTAGTGAGAGGAATTCAGTGACATAGACAGAAACACCAACGAGTAATTAGCAAGTACGATTTACTTGGGTGAGCCAGCAGCAGATGCACATCATTCGCTGTTTAAAGCAGCTATGATTTCGCGTTCCCAGCTCCATGTTGCTGGCCCATCTAAGTTAATCACAACTGCACATCATTCCTTGGCCTTTATACGGCAAAAGTTATATCACTGAATTCCTCTTGGCAAGTGGCTCCAAATGTCATTGAAATAAATGCATCTTTGGAGTTAAAAATTTATATTCGGTTGGATTTATCAATACATACATGTGTTACGAATAGACAGTATACGGAAAAGTACTCGCCTTTTAACACACTACCACGTAGCAAAGACCGCATTTTGATGTCTGCAACCGTTGCAAAAATATTGGATATGTACAGATTAGTAAACTTCCTAAAATCATAAAACAGCTTCTGGATAATAAAGATGTATTTAGAGAAAAACTGAGAAATTATCTTATTGGTAACTCGTTCTACACCATTCAAGAAATTGTAGAAAGGAATTAATTGTATCTAATATAATGTCAGCAAAATTCAGTTGTAAAAATTATGTTTATTTTTATTTCTTTTCCTTTCGTTTATTTATTTGTCTTTGTAACATATAATAATTTTTTCATTTCGATTATTGTTCATATTGTAAGTATGTTGTCAACCATGACATGTTTCATATCCCAGAGGTTCTTCCTCAGCAGGGATGTACAGAACCAGAGTAATAGATAAAATAAAATATGTGGACCAGGCAGCGTGTAGATGAGAGTTGTTGGGTTGCCGGCAGTCGTGCGGCGGCGGCAGCACGACGAGCGGGGGCGTGTCGCCGCCGAACGGCTCCATCTACGAGAACTACTACCAGTACGAGGACGTGGAGGACGACGAGGAGGACGAGCTGGACGAGGCGGCGGGCGGCGCCGCCGGCGACGCGCTCGAGCTGCGGCCGCTCAGCCGCGCGCCCACCTGCGGCTCCGTGTCTGCGGCGGCGGCCGACGGCAGCGGCAGCGGCAGTGCCGCGGCCAGGCACCTGCCGGCGCGCGCGCGGCCGCCCCGCCTGCGCAGGGTCCCCACCGCGCTCAGCAACTCCAACTCCGACCGCCGCGGCTCCTCGGTGAGTAGCGCGACTAGGTAGCCCAAACAACAAGCTTTCATAATTACAATGGTTAGTTAGCTTATTCAACAGCCAGGCAAGTTCACGAAGAAACTAACATTTCAACTCTACAGGAAATTAGAGACGCGTCATGGTCTACAAGGCCCCTCTCATCTCGAACACATTTAAGTCACAGCTCGTTTAATTAGAACACTACTAATTAATTTCATCAGCAAAAGTGATATGAACTATAGTTTAATTTAATTTAATTTAATTGCAATGGAGCACACGCTCCGGTGGCAATTTCCCTACACACCCTAACTACCCCCTATCCTGCACTCAGTTACATTTGCACTCCACAAATTTTAACTTTAAATTATTTTAACGTTTTCGGTAGGTTATTCATCATTCCCCTTCGTATCTCATTCCAATCCCTGACACCCTTACCTAAAAAAGAAAATCTTCCCACACCCTTGTGCCTGAAATCGAGTGCCAGCTTGTGGTCAGATCATCTTTTCCCTTCCATGAACTACTTTTCATACCTACTGCAATATCGTTCCATGCCTCATCGCCAGTATACGTCCTGTACACTCCCATTACCCTCCTCATCCTCCTCCTGTCTTGCAATGAATCCCATTCCAGCTCCTTTATCATATCTGTCACTGATTGCATTCTGCGATAATTTCCAGAAACAAATCTAGCAGCCCTTCTTTGCACCTTCTCCAACTCCTGTATTTGATACTCAAAATGTGGGTCCCATACTACACTACTTGTTACTTAGGAATTATAATCACTGCTCGAAAAACACTCCATTTGTTCTGCAACTGCATCCATTAACAACATCACTTCATAGGTTGATTACAGATACAGATTAAAATCATTTTACTATATCCATAATACAGATCCCCATACAAACATGCCTGCGTTGCCACAATTCGCGCACGAGTCTCTCCGCTCTGACACATGCGAAAACCAAAAGTTTTAACATTACTAATCGATAATAACTACACGCACTGAAGACTGTGAACTCCTACGATACAACAAATTAATTTACATACATTACTACAATTATCATTTATAAGCATATACCATTAATTAAAGAAACAAAAATTTAAAAAATGATTGATGGGGTGAGATTTTGCACAAAGTTTCTGGGATAGCATCTTTAATGAAGTTAGAGGCTTCCTGGGTGGCCTTAGCCAATAACAGCTTGGTTTTCAGGGTAACGCCACGCTTTTCTTTCTTACACTAAACTTTCGTCCGACATATTGCAACTTTATTCAGAGCTACTATTTTATTTTTTTGCACGTTTCTCAGCAAAGAGCGCGAAGCGTCATTGAGCTGTAAACGCCAAGTGTTTAAATAAGTTATTTATACTTTTCCTAATACTTACTAAGATAATCTTTTGGTCTCTTGAAGTTCTCTCTTAAAACTAACCTTTCTACTATGAGTGCTTCATTAGGAATAAGCGGACGGTTGCTTGTGAACGGACAGAAATTTTCACATTGAAATCTCACTTTATTGCTTAATTGCCGTGAAAGATGTAGTACTATTTACAGACGAGAAAGACACAAACGTGAAGGTTGTCAGCAACTGCTACTAACTTTAAAAGGAGTCAGGAATTTTATTAGTTCCCCCGAAAGTTACGTTACATTAACAACATCACTAGATTTGTGAAAGCTTATCAGTTGGGCGGAGTTCCGAGGCTAGAAGGGATTCCTTCGATGGTACGCCAGAGATTAAAAGCGAACCTATCGACATAGCACGGCGCGAAACTATGGCGGGTATTACAATATCCGCTTTACACGTGTCGGCGTACAATGACCGGCACTGATCAGCACAAATAAGCAATCGTGATTGCTAACTTAGCGCTTGCTGACGGCTCGAGAGAGTTCGGCAAACTGTTAACAGAAATTTACCAAAAATCAGTGGCTAATTACAGGTGGTAGTCAGATGTCCTCCAATAAATCATGCCTTTTTTAATTTTTCCATGTCTCATTCATCTGTCTTTCCTCCACAGCAGCCTTGTGTCATCGTACGACCTGTACGATGTTTACATCGGCGAGTCGGTTCGCACTATGGCGAATAGACTTCGAGAACATATCGCCACTGATCGCCATGCAGTCAACATCGGACGGGCCATAAAATGTGATGACACAAGGCTATCTTTTTGCTTCTGGCTTTACAGCTTGTTGCGTCGAAGGCGGTAAAAGGCTGGGGGCAAGGAACGGGAAGGAATTCGGTCATGGCATCTTGAAGGAATCATCCCGGCATTCACCTAGAATGATTTTGGGAAATCATGGAAAACCGAAATCTAGATGGGTGGACGGGGGGATTCGAACCCGCGTCCTCCCGAATGCGAGGCCAGAGCATTACCGCTCACCCACTACGTTCGGTTTGTCACAAGGTCTATGTGGAAAGGAGACACTGGTGTCATAGACGAGTGATGTAGGCATATAAAAATTCAAAGAATAGCAATAACTTCAATGAGAACAACGCTCCATGATGCTTGGCACTATTTTGTAAGTAACATATAAAAATAACTTAGTAACTCTGCACCACGACAGCCGAAAAATTAGAGGAAGAAAGAAAACGCGGTATTATTCGAAAAAAAAAAAACCAGCTGTTATTATCAAGGAAGCCACAAGAAAAACCGACTAGCCCCACAAGAAAAACTTACTAGAATCAGTTAACTCAACTAGGCAACTTTCTGAAATTTAGCAGCTGTTAAGACATTGTCAGTCTCTTTCGCCGTGGCCAAGAGCAGGAAAGTGGCTAGGCTACCCGCAGTAACGATAAGCCACCTTGGTGGTATCGGCTGGCAGCGTCAGCCGCCTTCGTCGCTAGAAGTGATACTCTAGTTTAAACGTTTGATCACTTTTAGTTGACATTTACCGGTTTTTAAGCTCATATTTGCATGCATACTTCTCTATTTTTTGTCATAAAGATCGGAAAGCTAGTTATAACAAAAAGTGGCAACCTTCCGACCCCTACGTTTAATAATTCTCGTCTAATTTATTTATTATCGGACTTCTCTGTGCCGGAGATTGACTGCATTCGCTTTTAGCAAAGTAGTAGTGGACGGGAACAACTACAAAAATAAAATAAGTAGATAGACAATGAACCACATGAAATCAAATTATATTCTGCCCAACTTAATCAAAATTTACTTCACTTCATAACCTGTAGCGAGTTCTTTGGCGGATGTACACACATACAGAGAGAGAAATATAAATGTACTTACCTTATATTGTGCAGGCAGGAAGTCACAGCACTAGAACTGAGAAAACTTAGGAGGCTGTTGTATTCCAGTAGGCCTTAAATACCCTTAGGGTAACTGTACTCTGGATTGTCTAATGTCTTTTTGGGAGGAGCACTGCCAACATTGACTTTCTAACTTCCCAGTTCCGTGAGTATAATCTCTGTCAAAAGGGGAATACATTGGCTCCCTCAGATACTAACCCTCCCAAAACACGCATTTTTGGTTCCGTGATTTGGCGACGGGAATAACCTTCTTCGAGCCAACGGAGATGGCTGGAAGTCGGTGACTGACCTCTAGGCTTCACCTTGCTGCCGTAATGGCCTCCTGAAATACACTGCCTGCCCCACTCTCGCTAAAGCAGTTTGAAATTCTTGTGACTCTATTCCTTATTGACTATTTAACCCTAGCTCTTAGAATTCCTTGTAATAGTTCTTAAAAATCTTATCCCATAATTATTAACGCAATTAATATGACTGCTTACAACAAAATACTTTCATAAATATATATAAATGTAAAAAAATAGTAACAAGAAAAGAAATATTAAAATAAATTTTAACAGACTCCAAGATGAAGGCATGTGTTATTCCCTACTAATCTTCACATTATGGGTGCCAAAATAGCTGATTTTTGTTACTAGAACCAATAGCAGTATTAGCTTAATGTCCTTTTCGTAGCTTGGCATGTCTACCCTATGCTCATTAAATCCATTAAACATGCCTGTCTCACTTGTTGCTAATTTTAATCTTATATTTGATTGTATAGTAATACATTCCTTATGTTTTATAATAGATAAATTTATTAATCTCGTAATGTTACCATGACGATAGCCAGCATGCATTCAGTTTATTATTAATACGTTGTTTTTCTATAGAATCAGATGAAAATAAATCACACGAATGATACACATAGATTAGTAATCGAAGAATAACTCCGAGTGAATACACCATCTGAATCTTTGTTGAAAACTACCAAGGATCTCACTGTCTCTTCAGGAAACCAAAACGCACCTGTCAGATCCCGGATCAGGAATCATTGTTTGTTGCTAACGAAGCGTGACGTAGCGAGACGTATTCCACTTCACGTATGTTCAGTTCACAGCAGACTTTAATCAATCGTCTCGACGAAGTTCGCCTTTTTCCAAGGAAATAGTGTTGGGACATAGAACCCTCCCAAAACAACATTTGAAACTGCAAGGCTGTACTTTAAGTTATGAAGTTAAGGCACCGCCATGCTGGTTGGAAGGAAGAGGGGGGAGGGAGGTCAAATCCCTCCTCTACAAGGTTGATGATTTTGATTATTCTTTCATAATATAGAAATAATTAAAAAACTTCGTATATATGGGGCTACACTTTCATTCTTCCAGTAGCGCATTTTGGTTTGTGTAATGAATTACAAGCACACTTCAAATATACAGCGTGTTACAAAAAGGTACGGCCAAACTTTCAGGAAACATTCCTCACACACAAACAAAGAAAATATGTTATGTGGACATGTGTCCGGAAACTCTTACTTTCCATGTTAGAGCTCATATTGTGGATGGCTGTGATACAATACGCCATTCTCCAGGGCTGCATCAGCGCATCGGGGATTCCATGCGACGGAGGGTGGATGCATGTATTCTCGCTAACGGAGGACATTTTGAACGTTTCCTATAACGAAGTGTTTTAAGTCACGCTGGTACGTTCTGTTGCTGTGTGTTTCCATTCCATGTTTAATGTGATTTGAAGAGAAGTAATAAAATGAGCTCTAACATGGAAAGTAAGCGTTTCCGGACACATGTCCACATAACATATTTTCTTTGTTTGTGTGTGAGGAATGTTTCCTGAAAGTTTGGCCGTACCTTTTTGTAACACCCTGTATATATGAATGCAGTACAACCATTACAAGTATATCTAATAATGTTTCGTGTCCACGTCGTTCGCTCCATTTATTATTCTCTCATTTCTTGCTTTCTTCCTTCAAGGAGTGGAATTACAGAAGCAATAACAACGTCTTTTCTGCCTCTTGGTGAGTCATTTTTCTCCGGATCTGCTGTGAACTTTTTCTGAGTGATTTTTAACCGTTATTAGTGGCTGCGCCTGCCTGAACGGTGTCCACCAATCAATACGCCCTAGGTGAGCTGTGACTCCGCTCACAGTGTTTCCTTTGGCCATTGTTGTCATCCACTCTTCAGCCCGACAGGGTTAATATTTTCATGACCTAAGAAGGAAGTTGTTTCCCTTTTACAATGAAATTAATAAAATAAAGGAAAACATGTTTTATGATTACTTTGAAGTTCAATTACAACTGCTGATTTACCTTAACAAGTATTTGTGGTAATATTACATTTCCTATTATTAAGAACTGGTTCTTGAGGATTCCATTTAATAAGTTACTTTTTACTACTCACTATAAGATTTTTCTTCGAATTTTACAAATAATCTAGAAACGTACCATACGTGATAGTTCGCTTTGTGTCATATTATCCTTATTTCTAGAATTGACGGACTGCCATCTCAAATATTCAGTCATATTAAGAAATGCAGATCTTTCAGTTCATATCTGCTCATAAGCTTCTCCCGATTTGAAAATTTCCAGTGTATTTAGAAATTAGATACAAGTATTCTGAAGTGAAAGCACAGATGCGTGTGTTGAGATTATGAGTCGCTGTTTGTTGTAAAACATCGCCATTATTTACTTTTACAAGATGTTGCTGCCGTTCGTAGAATACATTATACCGTGTAAATCTGATTGCATCTAGAAACACCTGAACCAATATTAGAGCTTCTGAATACTGATTACTGTGATATTTCTATTCTGTTTCTAAATGATGTAAGACCTATCGTAGAAATTTTTGCATTTTGGAAGCTCTGAGAAAATATTGAGATTATAGAAAGTTAAAAAATGTTCCAGCAGCAATAACTCCTTCTACTACTATTAGAGAGCTAAAGTTTCTTCTAGAGACATCTTCCATTTTCACAAACTCCTTAAAGTTCAGACAACATTCGCCTTTTTTTTAAAAAAAAAAAAAAAAAAAAAAAAAAAAAAAAAGACATCCAGTTTCTCCCATTAGACTAATTCTACGGATTCCTAGACAATAACACATTCCCACGCTGATAGTATTATAGATTCTTAACTACTTTTCGAAGATTGTTGGTAAAGACTTTTAACTAGGAAATTCTGTTGTACTATAACTTGTTTACTTTCTGTCTGATGTAAACTTGTATCGATTGTTGCTAAGTTGCTTTCAATTCATTTCATTTTGGGACAGGAGAGTAACTTTGTACTGGAATATTTTTCCCTGTTTTATCCATTTACTGCATTTACTGTGACAACTAAGAGGACTAGGCAATGCCAAAGTACTGGAGATACTGGCTCCAGAAGCTTGAGACCGTACAATCAAAATTGTGCTAAATTGTTTAGTTTATCTGTTACGCTGGAGACAAAACGTTCAAAACCTGTTGCTGAGTTGAAGGCAGCCGACGGAATAGAGAAAATTATCTGTCCATGCTTTACTTTATGTTCTGTGTATATTTACAGAAGTTATTAATGATAATGATGCTTAGTAAAGGAAAGGTTCTGAAACCCAGTTCCTTCAATCCTCTCGCACATCCCTTCATCACTCTCTCAAACGAATGAAGGATTTTGAAATCTCTTCCTACTGCCAGCCCTATTGGGCAGGACTCGTTGGAAAGGTTGGAAGAGGTTACATATTCCTTCATTTATTGGAGACTCTGATGAAGGTACGTATTGCAGAAGTGAGGGAACTGGGTTTGGTCATAGCATTGCTTGAATATGGCGGCGTAGTATCGGACCCACATTTTGGTCAATTAAAGGATTTGGATTGGATGCTAAGAAGGCCCTTAGATTTGCTGTGGAAATTGTTACAGAACACAGTCAGTAACAGGCACGATAAAGGAGCTGGACTGGGAATAGTTGGAAGATAGGAGGGGGCTGAAGAAAGTACTGGGGCTATACAAGGTGTAGATTGGTTATGAGGTTTGGAAGGATATTGATAGAATAATTGTTGGTAAGGGGTTCAGCGATTAGATTAAATTATCGAGTAAACGGGTGAAAAGTTTGCTATGGAAATAATATAAAATAAAAACTCGTAAAGTACAAAAGTAGATTGGTAGCGAAATTTCAGTCAAATAATTTAAGATAAAGACAAGAAATAGGAAAACAAAGGTGCAGGGAAGTTGCTACCATGGCTAAAGCTAAATTGCAATTAAATTGAATAAAAGAAAACAATCTGGTGAATCTTTAACGCCGCTACTCCTCTTCCATATAATTATCCTGAAACTGAAAGGTATTAGGTTTGTCGCTTAAGTCAATCATACAACGAGACATTAATTTAAAACACAGTCAATCCTTTGCAGTCTTACAATGAAAAGGTACAGCAGTAATGACATTGTTACAGAACAACCCTGAGAAACCAGCATCCTCAGTTTTTGAGACAGCATCTGAGGAAGACCTTTATGACGAACTTGTACCCAGAAGGTCTTAATTACTCCTTTTACGACAAAAAACTAATTTTGGTGCTCTTACGTCGAGCATATTGACTTAACAAGCCTTCCAGTGGCAGCGCAACTTTGATGTAGTGACTCACCGCTCAAAGACGCGCCTCCGCCGGTGGTACAGAAGACGACAGACGCACTTCCGGGCGTCGGCGCCGCCTGTGACGTCAGTGGGCGTCTGCGAGCGGACGCCCTGATAGCCCCGCCCTCTTGATTGCATGACGCCCCCCCCCCCCCGCCCCGGATGCTGACAGAGGGTGGGGGAACTTCCGCTAAATTTAGAGGCCAAGGGAGGGGAGTGGCGTCTGAGAGACTCTAGACCGTCAGTATTTTGGGCGCACCCACCCACGGGGCTCTTCGGTTCACCTTCGGGCTCTTGAACTCCTTTTGAACGTGTTTCCACTTATTTATCTATTTATTTACCAATCTTGTTTCATAGATCCCTACAGAGGAAGGACTTCTGGGATGTGAAACATGTCACGGTTAATACACATACATACAATATGAGTCATAATCATAGTAAAAACAAATATATGTTACAAATACAAGTAAAGAGAATAAAAATAAACATTAATTTTTATAACTGAATTTTGCAACAGTCATATTGAATACAATTAATTATTTTGTTCAAATTCTTGAATGGAGCAAAAGGAGTTGCCAATAAGATAATCTTTCAGTTTTTCTTTAAATATATCTTTATTATCTGAAAACTTTTTTATACTGTTGGGAAGTTTATTAAACAGATGTATACCAGAATAATTCACTCCCCTTTGTACTAATGACAGAGATGTTTGTGTTTCGTGAAAGTTATTTCTGTTTCTTGTATTGAAATTGTGTACCTGTGAATTAGAAGTAAACAAATTAAAATCATCTATGACAACATGAGAGAATATACGAGGCGTATTCCAAAAGTAAGGTCCGGGGTACAAGATGTCACAGATGATAGGCCTGAATGACGTTTCCCACCTACAGCGCCATCTACCAACTCCTGGTAAATATGCAGTATTGTTGGCGTGCCGCAGTAGCCGTATATCTATTGTTGAGAGCAGTTCGAAATGGCCGCGACAATCGTAGCTCCCGCCAGTTGTGAAGTGCGCGGTGTGATTAGATTTTTGTTGGCAAAAGGATCGTCAGCTGCGGACATCCATCGCGAATTGTGTGTAGTGTATGGACCAAACATAATGAGTGAGAAACAAGTTCGACACTGGTGTCGAGAATTTCAAAGTGGTCGCACAGATGTGCACGATCAACAGCGGAGTGGCAGGCCTAGTATTCGGACCGACGACATCGTCGAGCAAGTTAACCAAAAACTGCGAAGTGATCGGCGTTTGACGATTAGTGATCTGGCTATGGAATTCCCAAATGTTGCTAGAACCTCAATTTACAGGATTGTCACTGAAGAGCTTGGATATCGGAAGCTTTGTGCGCGGTGGGTGCCAAAACTGCTCACCGCTCAGCACAAAGAGCAACGAATGCATAGCACACGACAATTTTTGGAGCGCTATAGACAAGATGGAGATAGTTTGTTTTCCCAAATTGTTACGCGAGACGAGACGTGGATAGCGTACACCAACCCAGAATCAAAACAACAATCAACGCAGTGGCGCCATTCTGGTTCACCCAAACCAAAAAAGTGTAAGCAATCGCCGTACACGAATCGCAAAATGATGGCTTCCGTGTTTTGGGACGAAAAGGACGTCCTTTTGATCGAATTCATGGACCGTGGGACAACCATTACAGCTGACGTGTACTGTGCAACGCTCACCAAACTGAGAAGTGCCATCCAAAATCGACGCCGCGGGAAACTGTCGTCTGGCATCATCCTCCTGCACGACAACGCATGCCCGCATACCGCTTCCAAAACCAAAGAGAAGATTCAAGAGTTTCGTTGGGAAATCCTAGACCACCCTGCTTACAGTCCAGATCTTGCACCAAGCGACTATTTTCTCTTCCTGCATTTGAAACGGTGGCTTGGTGGACAACGATTTCAAACCGATGAAGAACTCAAGACGAGCGTTACCAATTGGTTCAGGTCCCATGCGGCAGACTTTTATGCCGAGGGGTTAAAGAAACTGGTACAGCGTTACAGAAAGTGTATAGATATGAACGGCGATTATGTGGAAAAGTGAACTAGATATGTAGTTACATACTGACGTTAATAAAAACCTTGTATCCTGAACGATGTTTTTATTATGATCAAACGGACCTTACTTTTGGAATACGCCTCGTATATACTGAGAAGTCATTGTAAGAATATTAAGTTTTTTTAAATAGTTGTCTGCAAGAAGTTCTTGCCTTTGCCCTACACAACATTCTAATAGCTCTTTTCTGTGCTATGAAAACTTTTTTTTATCTTGTGAAGAGTTTCCCCAAAAAATTATGCCATATGACATCACTGAATGAAAATATGAGGTACACCTGTTTAGTTAATTCTAGATCTGCTGTTAGAGAAAGTGTTCGTATTGCAAAGGTGGCACTACTTAACTCCTTCAGTAGTGAAGTGATATGTTCGTGCCAACAGAGTTTCTCATCACTGTCTTCATATTAGCCGGATGTGAAAAATTCTCACTCATTACTCAGAATTTTTAAACAAGGAAACCAGTGGAAACTGTTTGGATAATCGGGGTGACAACGATTACTATATATATATATATATATATATGTGTGTGTGTGTGTGTGTGTGTCAGCATTTTCTTATGTATCAATTAGTGCCGAATACAGTGACAAAACCAGCCGTACCCTCTTTCCAATCCATTCATCATCATGTCTTCCTAAAACCTTATATTAACCACACTGAAAATCTGACAGTTCCTGTTGGTTTTAAAATTAATTACACTCATTTTTTTTTTTTATCAGTTTAACGTCCCTTTTTAACAACGTGGTCTTTAGAGACGGGAAAGGATGGGGGCAAGGAATGGGAAGGAATTCGGCCATGGCCTTTTTTTGAAGGAAGCATCCCGGCATTCACCTGGAGTGATTTGGGGAAACCATGGAAAACCCAAATCTGGATGCCCGGACGGGGATTCGAACCGCCGTCCTCCCGAATGCGAGGCCAGAACGCTATCCGTTACACCACCACGCTTGGTCTCAAATTTTCATAGGTGTGGAAAATTTGGATGTTATGTTGAAGAATTCTTTACTGATGTACTCAAACAGTAAAATATAATTTTGTGGGTCATTTTCGGCAAAATGTTTACATATCTTCAGATAAAAAAAGAACGCATATCACATTAAACAAGATAAATAGTCAAATTAAAGAAAGTAAGTAGCAGATATTATATATATGGTTATTTATGGTTTCTATTACATGGCATCAAATCGATTCCTACACGAAAAGATGGAATTCTACTTACCAAACTGAGCTGGTAAGATACGATCTCCAGGAATAGGGAGATGGATTTGCTGGTTCTCGATTGTGTAAAGGTTTCCTTCATACGTTTACTGTGCTGATGCCTCTGTTCTTCCAGTCTTCGCCCTTCTTCCTTCTTTCGACTTGCAGAAATCCTTAGAAATTACTGATCACGTTTCGAAACCATTCTTGTCTAACATCTAGGGCGCCGGGATGTTGGAACTTTACAAATATTTACGATCATCCTTAATCCTCGCTACAATATCCTTCTCGCAGCATGGATAGTCGAAAATCCTTCTTGTTAATCCGCTTTGTACGAGTGTCCGAGAAATGTCATCCTCCTTTTTCTATGGTTCTTTTAGACTACGTTGTTGATATGGACTTTCCATCCTATATCGGTCTGGATTGGGACCATGGTTTCTGGGATGATTCTTCTTTCTAAGACCTTCAGCTTTTCTAGCTGATAATTATTGGAAAGCTTTCGCTGGTGTATAGGCATTCTGTTTTTACACTAGTATTGTAGTGTCTTATTTTCGCGTTCCAAAAGATGCACTTTTTGTTTTAGCTGTTTTTCGTTATCCCAATAAGCTCTCTATTTCTGAGATCCGATCTTCCAACGCAGTTTTTTTTAGTTCATTCTATTATATGGTCCGACCAATGCTCGTATTTTAATTTCTTTACCCTCGAAATCCTTCCAAACTTTGTTTCAAGAAATATTTGGTTCATATTTGTCATTTTTTCATAAATTTTGCCTTCTCTTTCTCCATTTAATTTTTTTGCAGCAAAAAAAAAAAAAAAAAAAAAAAAATCGTCTTAACATAATTTCTTTTTGCAACATCCGCAATTTGAAGTTTGATGTGAAACGGTTAGAGCACGTTAGTGAAAATTATTTGAAACTGTGTTACACCTTTTCAGAGTAAATTTAAAGCAATAAATAAGTAACAAAAACTTACAACAAAGCGTCACCTTCTATATGCCAACCGTGTAAACACATGTTACTGTTGCACGATGCCCGTTTAATATGAAAATTCTCATGACGTTAACTCTCCTAGAGTCACTGTGCTATCGCTGTTTGCCTAACCTTGGTCAGCACTTTGTTGAAATAATGTTTTAAGGGACCATGATTATGAGACAAAGTAAGCAAGCGTCGTGGCACTTGCAAACCTGTCCGCGAAGATTCGATTGTTTATGTCAGTGTGTTTTCTGTTATTCTGCTTGTTTCGCAACTAATTTATACGGTACTAATAGAAAAATGCAAAATTAACTCTCTTTGTTACGTTTTCAGCGCTTAACAACTAAAGCGATCTTGATGAATTCTATGTACCATTAGAAAGGACAGAGGAGACTTTTTTGGGGTACATAATATACGAGGCACGTCCAGAAAGTAAGTTCCGTTTGGTAATAAAATGAAATTGTACACGGATACAGAAGAAATTTTTATTGCACAAAATTCTACAACTCTTAAACTACTTTTCCACATAACTGCCGAAATTTTGCAGGCATTTGTCATAGCGTGGCACCAGGTTTTGTATACCTTCTTCATAGAAATCTGCCGCCTGTGTCTTCAACCAGTTGAAAACAGTTTCTTTCAGCTCGTCGTCATTGGTGAAGTGATGACCGCCAAGGAAAGACTTGAGATGTAAGAACAGATGAAAGTCTTGCCAGTTCTTCTGTAACCAAAGGTGAACGCCCACTTCGTTCTTCATCGTGCACATCACTACGCCCGCCATTGAACTGTCGGGCCCATCTTCTCACCATCGAATCACTCATCGCATTTGGTCCGTAAACATCGCAAATTTGCCGATAAATTTCACTTGGTTTCACTTTCCTCGCATTCAGAAACCGAATCACAGACCTGATTTCACAGGCGGCGGGATTTTCAATCAACGCCGACATTTCAAACAAGCACAACAAAGCGTACGTAACTGACAGCGATCTCCAAATGGCGGACGTTCTTCCCCTTGATACACATCGTTTACAGAACATGTGCGGAACTGCAATCGCAGCGTTGCAGCGGAGATAAATTGAAACGGAACTTACTTTCTGGACGCGCCTCGTATGTTGTTATGAAATTTTTAAAACTAACCGAACGGCGACAGACAGATGATTAACGTGTGTTAGTATCTGCAGTGTTATATCGGTGAGCTGTCAGGTGGCTCAGCGGTTAAGGGGCTTGCTTTCAAAAGTTCTGCTTCCGGTCCAGGATTACTGCTGCGTAAATGGAACTTTTTTCTTGGTAATGAGATATTTTTTCATCAGACTCTTCATCTGAATCTCTCGATGGGACCTGGAATTTTTAAGAGCTGTGTTTGGTCATATGGGCCATACCGTGGGTCAGATTCTGTGTTAAACTGTAGGTCCAACCAACAAAGAGGAGGAATGCGCAGCAAATAGAAACTCTGTCACGCAGGCGGCCGAACAATCCTTCGGCATTTCCCGGATAACAATGCCACACGCGTTTACTTTATTAACGTTATAACGGTCTCTCAGCCTTTGTTCCTCTCGCGGTCACTATGTGTATGATCTGTTGATAAATTTAATGTACACACACAAACAATCTCATCTCCGAGTAAAAAAACTGTTGGACAAATAAATTACAAAAATGATGTCACAGGTGCAAGGCGAAATAGTAGAATATCTATTGGTGGACAGTGTTATGAACAATTCACAAGTTACCACATATCCCACACAGTTCCTTAACTCTTTGGATATATCTGAAGTGCCTTCTTATAATACTGATACGCAGCCTCGTTGCACCGCGACTGTGCAACGGCACACGATTACGAAGAGTTATAAAACTGTTATTATCACTGGAACGGCAACATGTGATGATGTTTTGATTCCTCAAATCCCAGTGATTGCGACAGACCTACCATTCAGGTTTACAGTACAACAGTTCCCTCTAAAATTAACCTTTAAAATGACTATCAATAAAGTAGAAGGAGTATACTGAGACAATACCTGTTTTATCCATGGGCAATTATAAGAAACTAGCTCACAAGCTTCCAACCCCTACAGGCTTTATATGTTAACAAATGACAGCAAAACCAAAAAATTTGTGTATCAAACGGCATTGACTTAAGATGTCCCCAAAAATGTACATAATTTTAAACATAAAGAAAAATTTGCCGGAGGAATTGTGATAGGTAGTATCGCACATTAAACCCCGCCCCCCTCCATTAGTTCGTTGCTGTTTTTAAACATGTTTCAATCTGGTTCTCTTCATCAAACAGATTCAATGATAAAATGATACAGTCATGGCTCCCCGTAATATTTTCCCGACTCATGCGTTTTGAGACACCTCCTATGTAGCTCACAGCTTTCTGTATCCAATCATTGCAATAAAATTCCAAGCCCACGCGTTCGATGTCGCGGGCGACAGATAGCGTAGCATAACTTAACTGAAGAAGCTGTTGTCAGTTTGAGCGCATGTATGTTGCAGCATGATGTGAGCATGGTGCCCATAGTGAATGCTGCATGCCCTTTCAGTTACAGTATTACAAACACAAACTGGGGCTGTCCCGCTACTCCTTCCACGCGTCCGCCTCCGACCAGGAAGCCTTCTTCGTCCAGGTCAGTCACACATCCTGCAATCTGGCACTTTCACAAGTGGTAGTGTAAAAGCTTTTGGTTTGATTGTTTATTTATTTCTCTACCACACACAGTGTAGTGAAGTCTGTTGTATATACGTATCTAGTAGACAGTTGTTAGCCTTTAATTCTTAGAACTATTACTGCATGGATTCTACAATCCTCTAATGCTGGCAGAAGTTCCCGACCTCGATCAAGCCAAGAAACAAGGGATTTTAAGAAAATGTGTTCATAGACACACAGATAAAAACGACAGTCTGTAAAGAAATGTATGGTCGAGCACGAGAACTTCTAAATCTTCTTCGGTAAATTGTAGAGCGTACAGTAAACTGAGATCTTCACTTTATCCATAATAAATGGACTTATGAAAGTCTGTAACTGTTTTCAATTAATGGGTAAACAAATAATTTTACTGAAACACAGTGCGCACAGCGTAAATTAAAACATCATCAAAAGTAACTGTGTTGCAGTAAAACTGAGATCTATCGAGGGACTGAGGGCAAGGATTTTTTTTTTTTAACTGCTTTACGTCTCTCAACAGCGAGGTCTTTAGAGACGGGAAAGGATGGGGGGCAAGGATGGGGGTAAGGAATGGGAAGGAATTCGGCCATGGCCTTTTGAAGGAAGCATCTCGGCATTTGCCTGGAGTGATTTGGGAAACTATGGAAAACCCAAATCTGGATGCCCGGACGGGGATTCGAACCGCCGTCCTCCAGAATGCGAGGCGAGAACGCTAATCGTTACAACACCACGCTCGGTGAGGGCAAGGAATGGAAAGGAATTCGGCCATGGCCTATAGAAGGAACCATCCCGGTATTCGCCTGGCGTGGCTTTGGGAAACGAACCCGCGTCCTTCCGACTGCCAGGCCCGAGCGTTACCACTCAGCCACCACGCTCAGTGAACCTGAAGGCTTATTCCATTGGCCAAGGGTTCCCTGTCGTAGTGCAATTGATTTTATGTCTGTCAACTACTGTCGGGACTGCTTCACGAGTTTTAATGACGTCTCGGCTTGTTTTCTTCGTGAACGAATATTTAACCAAGGTGGGGAACAGTGCGGGATGCAGGCCCCCCATCAGGGCCCCTCTTCATCACTCAGCGTTCTGCCGAATGAGGCTGTTGAATGTGGGAAAACATCAAGGTAGCCTGCTGCTGCATTCGTTGTTATAGTTCATTACATGACATTGTTGGGCATGAGAACATGCTACCTCTCATGATACTTGCAGCATTGCTGTTGAACCTGGGAAGCCCAATTGTTCGGCACAATCCAAATCTTGTTATGAGATAATTCAAGCACGCAGAAGGTGATAAGGGCGTGGCGCAAACCACGACTGAATTTGAGACTAAATTTAAATTATAGATACAATTTAAATAATAATAATAAAAAAATTAAGCCAGAAAAATTAGTAGCTTCCATATCTTACAGTTATTAATAGTTAGGCGCTGCTCGAGGGAGAACGTGAATATAAATCGAAGCAGCCGAAACTGACAACCGAAGGGAGAAAAATTTCTTTCCGACCACCACAATAATTGATCTAATGATATTCCTGCAAAGAAAAAATATTGTTCAATCATTGACTCGAGTAGCTTATGGAAGATACTGAGTACTGTAGAAGATTGTCCAATAAAAAATTATTAATTGCATATTTTCGTGTAGTACAATTTTCGAGGCATCCTGACACCTACACTATGAGTGAAAATAGCCTGAAGGATGAAATCAGCAATTCTGATACGCATGTGATCATATTTTAATCGTCTCCTTTCGTAACTTAATACAAATACAGAGAATTAAATCCTTCCCGTTGACGCATGGGGCTGCGGCATAATGATGCTGCTCGGCTCCTAACACGGGGTTAACTGGTTCGAGTCCAACAGGTGGAAGAAATTTCCACGATCAGGATTTTGCTGGGATGGCGGAGAGGAGGTGGTGTACAATTCCTAATCACCAGGTTATGTACTAAGTACTGGATAAAATCCCAAACCTCTCCGTAGTGAATATGGAACCAAGGCATACAACACTAATAATATATGTCTTTCTGAAGAGTATGCCTGAACGGGCCAGACCCTGTTTCCTCCTTCCTCTGTCATTAATTCACAATAAACTATACTGAACAGACGCACATCGTAGTCATAATACAAAACATCAATACAGGGTCCGGCAATAAAACCTCCCTCATTTTAATGTGTTGTCACATAAAAACTAAATATGATAGAGAATAATTACTTTTATTTATGAAAAATACATACTTTGCCATTTTTAATTATTTGGTTTTAAAAATTATATCTGCCCTCCATTGTTGACACATTGACAAAGTCTATCCAGAAAGTTCTCCATACATTTTCGTGTCATTTCTCTTGGAATGGCTGCCAATTCTTGGGTAATGGCCTCTTTAAGTGCTTGCAGTGTTATGGGACGATGTTTGTACACTAGAGGCTTTAAGTGTCCCCAAAGATTGGTGAATGTTGCATAGACACACTCATACGCGCCAAATTTTCCGGCGTTGTTGCAGTCCGAGGACGGCCTGTAGGTTTTTTTTAGTGCTGAATCTGTCTTTCTAAAGTTTGACACCCACAGTTGAATAGTTTTTCTATCCGGGACACGATCATGTAGGCCAAGTTCGAATCGCCTCCGAAAATCTGAGAACAAATGTTACGAATAAATTCGTCCACAACAAACGCACGATGCTCACCAAGCCATGACATGGCGCACACTGAAAATGGCAGGTACACCTCTTTAAAACAAAACTCACTCCACATCAGTATTCTCACTACAACCCGCACACCGGCTACGTGAAATGTGGGAGGTTTTACTGCCGGACCCTGTACTTACAAACACGTCAGTCGCTGAGGAAGACGAAGGAAACCGCCCCAGCTGTATTTACTCTCATGGAAGAGTAACTTCCGCCAGGATATCTACTAGGCCAGGTTTACCATGCGATTGCGATAATAACCATATGAAGTAAAAAATAGATTTATAAACTTGTACAGCAATTCATGTTTAGCATGAAATATTCACAATCGTTAGGATATATTCTGTCAAGATACAAATAATTTAACGGAAGTATCCTTCGACGTTGTCGTGTAATAAGATGCAGCAGTATTCAAATATAACTCTGAAAAAATCTACTCGCTTTCTGAAACAAAGAATCGTTACTTGTCCGCGTGTTGGTGAGCCAGCATCGGTGTGATGGTAATTAGTTTGTGCGAGATGGAGCACATTTGTTTAGGCCGGGGCAGATCAGAAGAGCTAGTTACTGCTGGGGCTGAGTGGCGCCAGTAATGAGCCCCTCGCAGCCCGCCGGTGCTTGACCCAGTTGCGACAACCACACGCGATACGCTGCCGAATGTTTATCAACGCTACCGGCTGGCTGGCTGTCCCACGTATTCCTGTAGGGGACAAGCATATTTTAGACTTCCCCACGTTTTATGCGAGAATAATTATTCGTCTGCAAGAATTTCACCGGTAACGCTCTGACCTCGCATACGGGACGACACGCGTTCGAATCCCCGTCCGGTCATCGAGATTTAAGTTTTCCTTTGTTTCCAAAATCACTCCAGGAGAATACCGAGATGATCGAATTCATTTCCGTTCCTTGTACCAGTCCTTCACCACTTCTAATGGCCTCGACAAGGCGTAAAGCCACAAGCAATATACAGGGTGAGCCAAAAAGGACTAACAGCATTGGATTGCTATAGAATTTTATTGAGATACGGAATTGGTAGATGCGTCATTTGGTACCAAACAACGTCAAGTTTCACATAAAAGTATCAAGTGTCATTCTGGTTCGATGTGACTACCATTCGTCATCTTGCAGACATCCCACCGGTAACCAATTACTTCCCACTCTCGTTGCAGCAAATCTGGTGTAACTTGTGCAACGGCAGCGTAGATTCGATTTTTCAGGTCTGCCAAATTGATTTGGGGAGGGGGGGGGGGGGAAGGAATATACACAAGATCTTTGACGAAACCGCAGAGAAAGAAATCCATTGTTGTCAAGTCTGGGGAGCGAGGTGACCATGTGATTGGCCCTTTACGGCCAATCCACCGACCTAGGAAGCGATTAGCGATTATCGAGTGGTGGCGGATTGGTGTACTGATGCACTACGTGCATCAAACTTGAGGGTTGTTTGTTACAAAATGACACATCTACCGATTATCAGCAAATTTCTATATCATTCCAAAGTTGTAAAGTCCTTTGACTCACCCTATACACACACACACACACACATATATATATATATATGCACTAAATACAAGAAAGAAATTGCATAGAACTTTATACGTGATTTCAAAGTGACAGAATCTAAAGGTCGCCGACTGAAGACTCTATTAAGGCTATTACGATGGGCCGGCTCAATGGGAACTCCGTTTTTACGTTCAACACTTCGGCAATGTAGTGCAGGTTCTGTGGTTACTTATACACTTCATATGTGGCCCGGTCACCTCTTCTGACAGATTCAATGATGTTTAGTAATTTCGTTGATGGTGCTCGTGTTTAAGCTCAGCATATTATCACGCCGTGCTTAAAAGGGTCGTTTCCAAAACTTTATTTAATTTTATTCACTGCCCGGACACCTGAGAGTTCTCGACGGAAATTAATTTCTTCTTGCAGACCAATTTCTATTTAATATTTTAACGAATATGAGAAAATTTGTAAATGTTTTTATACGTTAGTCTTTTAGATCTCGTCGACTGTGCAATGTCATTATGGACGCTCTAAAATAATGAAACCTATTGAGTGCTGCGAGCGCTCTGTGAGTAGTCATAATGCGTTTCGTTCTGTTCCTTTTGCGTAATTCTAAGGATGAAAGTGGATAACATCCTACCAGGCGGCGAGGTAGTATGTCAGCTAAGTTGCTGTCGAGATTTGAAGTCATGCTTACCGTGTCTCGACGTCATATGTCGACACCCCCTTCACAGAATAGTTTCATATTGATAGACCGCACTTTGAGTTAATACGCAATGGTGTGTATTTATTCTATTTTTGAAATACCAAATTTAGAGCCGTTGGAAAGCCTGTAACTGCTCTTAACACTTCACTGTGTTCCTATTTATAACAATGCTTGTGAAGTAAGAAGAGATGCTTTCCAGTAGTATGATTCGAATGTAATCTTCACGGGTGAATCGCCGGACCGTGATGTAAAAATTTCGACGGCTAACTCTGCCGTTTTCCTCAGATGTCAAATCATCTGTTCTTGTCTCTTGACAGCTAGATAAAAAATTATCTCTATGGGTCCTGTACGCATAATAACCAACTACAGAGATGTGATGCGATGTCTGCTTTATTGGCTGTGATACCCTCTGCGTTTAGGCTCTTAAGTGTCAAAGCTGTCTCTGTTCGGAGCATTTTGTTCAATATCCTTGTCTGTGGTGGGGCGTTTCCTGTGGATTCCGGCGCTTTCTGATCATATTCTTTTAGAAAACACTAACTCAGAGGTTCTTCCCTTACCCCTTGTGTTCATTAATAACTGCCTCGTTACATGATATTGCACTGTTGCTGCGCTAAGATGCCCAGATTTTAAAAGCTGCCATTTTTTCTTATGGAGAAACATCAGATAACATATTTTCCTAGTTATCTGGTTGGAACCGCCAACGAAACGTTGACAGCGACCACAGAAACCTGCTGATCATGATTCTGTATTCTTATAAATGACTAATCCGGGCATCTCCACACACAGACTGACGACATCGGTGACTTCAGTGGAAGAAGACTGTAAGACCATGCTTCTTGTTGTCCGCACAATATATAGACGCAACATAGAACATTTGTGAGGAAATTAAGATAACCATTAAAACGTTCAGGTTATTTTAACAAGTTACAATCTTGGAACACAGTTTTAAATGTGGTATTGGTTCATATTTCTGAATAATTTTGTATTTAACCACATGTATCAGCTGAATTAAATATTACACAGCTCATTGACTCGCAACTAGGACACAATTTTTTCAGAAGTTAAATTGAATGTAAAAAATATGGCAAATATGTAATGGATTTATTCTAACAAAGAGCCCACTCACTGGACGTACAGATGTTTCACTCAGTTGTGTTGCACACTGCCGTCTCTACCAGTGGCTTTAGAAAGAGTGGGTCCCACTCAACTGTCTTTGCTTGGAAAATCAATGAAGAAAGTTACTTGAACAACGTCAAAAATGTAGCTGATTTATGGGAAATTCAGGAAAACTCCAACCAAAAAAGCGATTACAAATGCAAAATTTCATCCAAGAAAATCGACGTGAAATCGTCAGATAAATGTAGACATGATACTGAAAGAAATGATACAAGTTCATTACAAGGTCACGAAACAGGTAAAAAACCCGAACCGTTGACGCATACGACGACAACGACTTGTTGATGGCTTGTACATGTCGAGATGATTAGAGTATGGAAAGAATGATTGGTGACGACCGGGAATGAATTTGACCATGACCTTTTGTCGGAACTATCCAGACATTCTTCTGGATTGACTTTGGAAAGCTATGTAAAATCGAAATATGAGTGACTGGACCGAAGATTGATCCCGGATCCTGCTGAATGCCAAGTTTCTGGAATTCAGCTGCAATCGTAAAAACCAAAATCGCTGAACTTGGATACAGGTGCGGTTAACGAGAAAACGTCCAATTATTGGAAGGAAACTACAGGTCCGTCGTCTAGCCGAAAGTGAATTGGCGCTGTAACAGCGGAATCGCCTGTCCAAACTGTTCTTTCTTCTACAGTTAATGTCCTCAGCAAGTTTTTACATTGGATTATTGTGGAAGAAAGAAACGCACTGTCCAGTATGAAGTTATCAACTTCAGAATGTGCCTCGATAGAATCAGGCTTAATCCGAAAACCTCCTGCAGAGCCAATTACATTCGCTTCGATCAAACAGAAAAGCACTGTAGCAGCAAATAGATTTCGCTTCAGTCCCAGTCCACGCAGATATGCTGACGTCACGTAGTCTGGCAAAGTGTAAGGTGTGTTATATAACAGTGAACCAGGAAACGACGCGCCATGTTGTGATCGTTTAGACTGAACTGCAGCACACATTCGTCTAAATTAGGTTTATTCAGGAACGTTAGTATAGCCAGTTACGCACTAAATACTACTACAATGAGAAAAGGTATTAATTAATTTGTCTTTAGTAAAAATCGTAAAAAAAACTTCACAAAATACGCTTAACACAACTATACAAATCAGTTGAGGACTCGATATTCAACATGTCTTTCTGTAAGCTTGGTTTATTAAATAGTCACTCCAGCATACCTCGGTGCAGATCTCCCAGTTAAACAAAAACATAAAATTTTCTTTTGGAAACAAAAATAGCTAGTGGTCTAAGGAGTCACCTTATCTTTCATTTTTTGGTAACTCATATTCTCATCGCTGATACTGAAACATCGTGTGGTAAACCTGAAATTCGTACATCATTATATCTTTATGATCCTTCTTTCCTTTCAATTGTAACGGCATCGCTTTCAACATTTTCTTTGAAAAATGCTCTATACTACAAGGTCCACTAATTTTTTTGGGTCTTATCATTATTTTACCACGTTGATTAAAAAAAAAAAACATTTCTGTGACTATCACGATGTTTTTTTTTTTTTTTTTTTTTGTGCCTTACTATTGAACACGATATCTGAAGAAATAACGGTGCGTTTAAGTAGTATGTAATACTCAGGACGAAAACATGGTATGTACAGGACTCAATTAGTCTATGCTACAGAAAATTTTTATTCAAAATCTCTAAGGCTACTACATCACTGAAGTCAAATACACCAATTACGGACCAATATGAATATTACCTCATCTCTTTAAAGTATCACTATGCATTGCAGAATTGAATTCGATGTTTTGAGGGATTTGCGAGTAGTTTTTCGAAGTATCATAGTAAACTTTTATCACTGTAATGAACCAGAAATATTGTGCTTACGAACTGCATGCAAATAAATAAGACGTGTTGCCGTGTGACTGACGAAAGGTTACCAATCCAGGATTTTCTAAGAAGGATAAAAGATTTGGTCTAACAGGAAGCGAGAGCCACCACTACAGTAGAACAAGTTAACAAGGAAGCTACAGTATAATATTTCCACTAGAAAGAAAAATTAATTTAGTTCTGGAACAGTGTATTTGTCCAGATATATCCTAACTTGAATCTTATGCTTCAGAACACTAAGCATCCTGTGGCAGCTATAAGGTTTTACATCGTCTGTTGTCTGCTCGCTACATACTGATATTATAGCTAGAAACACTGAAGGCAATAGACAAATTATTTAGTATAAACTGCGTAGCCCCTGACGCGTTACGAGACCTGCATCACACAAGCGCCTGTAATCCTGCAACCAGCCTGACATACGGCTGGCTCATCCCAAGATATCGCATCTTACACTATATCCTGGAAACATTCATTAAAATCACCGTAGTCTTGTTAAGGTACAACGTGTAATTATAAAAGAACCACCAGAATAACATGTAGGGACAGTTTTCTGAATCGTCCCCTTACATAATTTGTAGGTCAGAAAGAAATCCAATCCAGCAAAAAAAAAAAGGCAATAAGGCCAATACTTGTATGAAGAATCTCTGAGCTCAGGGGCTCAGAGAGAACAAACGAGTTTCGGGCCGCGCGCACAGATTAGAGCTTATGCTTAGCTGAGTGCCATACGAATTTTTATTACTGATTACATGCTTCTTTGATATAAATTGAGCTAGTGTAACGAAACTTATGCTGGACTCATTCGCATAACAAAATGTTTTAATGGCCTCAATGTAATCATCATTTGTCTTTCTATAACTAATATCTTTCGAAAATATTTCAGATCCATTCTTGTTTTTCGCAAGAGCAACCAATTTCAGTTCAGTGCATCATGAGTTGATAACTATTTCCTTCCTACTGCGGTGGATATGGTAAACACTGGCGAAAGAACGATCATTTGAATGAGTAACCGCTCTCAAAAACACATTTAATACTTCTAATTGGCAGTCACTAGCTAAGAATTTATCAGGACACTAGCATCTCATTATTGGACCAAGCGAGGTGGGTGAGCGATATAGCGCCCACTTGGCATTCGGGAGGTCGTGGGTTCAAAACATCTCCGGCCATCCTGATTTCGGCTTTGGAAGGTTCCTGGAAATCACTCCAAGCGAATGCCTGAATGGTTCTTTAAAAGTGCCATGGGAGATTTATTTCCTTTGGCTCAAAAGGGTCCATGCAACCCTTCAGCAACCCGGCACCTGAATTTAATCCGGGGGAATGAAACTTGTAAAAATATATGTATATATATTTTACCACAAAATACCGAAATTGGAGAATGCCGTTATTCGTCGTTGAATATGAACACATGCCAAACACGTCGGTAAAACACCAAATATTTGGGTGCACTCTTATACATTCACTCCATCATCGGTGCATGTTAACAAGCCCAGATATGTTTAGGTGGAGGGCGAAATCAGCAATTGAAGTTATACTCTGGAACACAGTTGTTTGTCAGTCTTGAGCAAGGTTTGTTCGTACGTGCAACGTTTTGTTAAAAATTTAATCCGATACCCTAATTTATATTTAATTGATACTGCAGTGAACCGTGATTCCTTTTTTACGAAAAGTTATGTGCAACCGTGTTTATTTATCTCACGAAAAGTTCTCTAATATACTTTCTGAAGTACTTTCTGCTAAAACTAAGTGCAGAACACATTTTGATTACAGACGATTAAAACGCCTTGACGTTATAAAAATTAATGTGGAGAGAAATTAATTATACCATTAAAACCAGGAGAAATGGATATACAGTATTAAGTTCCCAATGATCAGTACACTTTCTAAAACATACACCAGAATAGGCCACGTATGCTAATAAAAAAGCAACTTAAATACAAAAATGTTACATATGATGATGAAATATTGTATTTAAATTTTTGTAAACAATGTCAAATAAAAAAAAGTGCACCTAAAATGGTATTGTTGTGAAACTATGGTCAGTTTGGATGTTAAGTCGATTTGAGTAAGGATGTTAAATATAAGTTAATATTGGTGTATCAGTATCATTAAAGGAAGTCTGTTCAGCTATTACCATTGAAAACTAAGACAGCTGAAGAAGTAGCGTATCATTTTCTTCAAATGTTTTTAATATTTGGTGTCCCAGCTATATTTCAATCAGATAATGGTAGTGAATTCTGTAATCAAGTCATATCCGAACTAAGCGGTAATAGAAAGATAAGATGGTTTACAGAAATCCTGGTCATAGTCAAATA
Organism: Vandiemenella viatica; assembly: GCA_031002005.1. Taxonomy (NCBI): domain Eukaryota; kingdom Metazoa; phylum Arthropoda; class Insecta; order Orthoptera; family Morabidae; genus Vandiemenella; species Vandiemenella viatica. The sequence goes on from CM061920.1 coordinate 144,678,968, forward strand.
CAAGGCTCAGTTTTTTCCCCCTTGTAGCTTAACGCATCGTCGACGTCATTAGAGGCGGGAAAGGACTGGGGACAAGGAACGAGAAGGAATTCGGCCATGGCCTTTTATGGCTCAGTTGAAAGGGTCAATCAGGATACACAGAATATATTAAAAGCATGGGTGAACGAAAACATATCTGTGGTTGTCGAACCGACGTATTCCGTATGTTTTGACATTCACCGAAGAAAGTCGATATTCTCAAATTTAGGTCTTATATATATATGATCACAATATTAGAAAAGGTTTTGGTAATCCTACACATTACCACTTCGATTCTTTTTGTTTAAGGTAATGAATCTTAATATGACTGAGTACAGGTGAGTATTGCATCAAGAATTGATACCAACCCATTGTTCATTGGTGTAACGTGGCATCCTACACATCAGTGCTTAAATTTGAATATTAGCATTAGTTAACCCGTGTTGTACAGGATAGCTTGCTTTTCATTTACTACTGAGCACTTAATCACATTTAATATAGCGACGGAAAATCTATGATTTAAAAATATAAATCTAATTTATGCACGAGTACTGCAATTTTCTTGGAATGAAAGCACCAAACACTTGAATTAATCATTTGTAGCTTCGTTACATAAACTTCTCTTCTAGTCACTACACTCAACAATTCCGAAAATAATTTTTATATTTTGGTTTAGATTGCATTATTCTCTCAAATGCTACGTTCAGAGCATATCCACGGATTCATAATTTAAAATACTTCTAATTATTTTCGTATTGTGACATTTTGAGCTACTTTTCCTGCTTATTATACAATCAAATCTATGCCTTTGGGAGCGTGCACAAACCACGTAGCTCCATTTTGGCCTCCTGTGAACCCCCCCTCCCCCCTCCACATAGCCCTACGTGGCTTTTGCCTCTAACCCCTCCCCATGTAACACATAGCTTTTTCCCTTTTGATTCCAGAAGACATTTTGTACTGTTTTCTCTTGTCAGACTATTGTAAATTACATACGGAGATAATTAACTGAGGGAAATAAATATTCACATGCTGTTGTGAGTTCTGTTCCTCATTTTAACTGTGAAAAATATTATGAAAAGAAAGCTACGTGGTCTGGTTCGGAACCCCCCCTCCCCCCACGTAGCCCAGCGTAGCCTTCCAGCCAAACCCCCCCCCCCCCTGGACCGAGCCACGTAGTTTGTGCACGGTCCCTTTTCGGTTAAGCTCAATGTCATGATTTATACAGTTTTCATTAAAAAGAAGAAAGAAACGCCTGTTATCGTTTGATTTAGTTGGGTAGACTGACTGAGTTGTTCCCCGCTGACCGCAGGCGCCGCCGAGGAAGGCGAGCAGCTGGGAGGAGGGCGCGGCGCTGCAGAGGCGGCGCTCTGTGCTGCTGATGACTGCCGCCGCCTCGGGAGGCCCGGGTTCGTGTCCTGGCGTCGCCGCCGCGCTGCTCGCCGCGGGCTCCGACCCCATAGACAAGAAGGACCTCCGCTACTACTTCCAGCACCCCTACCCCAGGCTCTTCGTCACCTACTTCGTCATCTTCTGCAACTTCCTCATCTTCGCCGAAGATCCCATCTCGCACAGTCACACAGGTAACAAACAACATGTCACCAGGACAGTCTCCAGGTTTTATCGAAAACTGGAACCTAGTAACTGACATTTCCCACAACTCCATATATAAAATATGTGATTGCATGAAACAACACCAATTATTCGATTAATTGGTATGTAACATGTTGCCACTTGAAATAAATGATTGCGGTGATGATTTCACTATCACAATCCTAATGAAACAACTAGGTAACTGGTTGCGTTAAAGAACCATTCTTCTTATTCGCCTTCACCAGTAACTTGTTACTGTGTTTATTTGCAAAGTATGGCGACTAATAATAAGTTTCAAAGTTGTAGAAATGTTTGTCTCTATTATAATTATTATACTTATTTACATACTAATTCTCCATATCAATTTCTAAAAATATCTTAATTTCACAAAATTAGAATTTTTAATATAAATTATTCCACTGTTCGAGGTGAATTTTTCAGCGTTTTCCTCCATAATATAGTCCCGTTCCTGTTTTCCTTGCCTGCAAAACGGAAACTACGATTTCATTATGCCCGAAATTAAGAGTTAATTTATGGTCGTGGTCACGCTTGAAAGGAAAAAAAATTGTATTAATTACTTAAGAAAATATGACACTTGATCAAGTTTCCTTTAAATGTAATATAATCTTCTCAAATATTTTCTTGTTCAAGAGATTAAAAATTTGAGGAGAGCATTTAATTAATAAACTAGTCCCATTCATCGTGCATCTTAATCTGTCCGGAAGAGTTGGCTGCGGGAGGATAGACATATCCACGTACTATCCTACTGACCACGTCTACGACTTTAGCCCTGTTCAGTGTGTTGTAACAAAAAATGCTCAGATCTATCGTTTCGACATAAAGAACTGCTACTGTGTTATTTTTATTTGGTATAACTAGAGATAAAACGCTAATATTATTTATTAATAGCTTGTTTCACTAACCGAAGAGATGTCACTGAATTTTGTGGAGAAGCTACTAAGATGCTCATTTGATAATTCTTAAAACAATAGTCGTAACTATAGTTAAGAGCATCGTTTGTGCTATGTCATGCTTTTTCCTTACATGTGCCGTTTTAACAAACACTGTGTGCGATATGTCTAATAGCTCTCTTAAATATCTGTATACAATTGTATAAAAGTTCAGGGATCATATGATATCAATTTACTGGCGATGGCGTCTCCAAGATAATTTACAAAACCAACAGAAAGCAGCAGGGGTATTACATTACTGTTTAGAGCACCTACAACTAAATTCCTTTAAAGTACCTATATTTTAACAGACAGCGCCGGCGCTAGGAATTTCGGGCCCGGGGTAAAATGGGCGACCTTTTTTTTTCTTTTTTTAGGTCTGCAAATTGGCCGAGCGACAATGGGCGGATCCTTGACTTCATGGCCTGAGGGCCCCTACAGTTCGTGATCGGGGCCCCCTATCAGCCATCGGGCCAGGGTACTTTTGACCCGCTTACCCCCCCCCCCCCCCCCTCCTAACGCCGGCCCTGTTAACAGAACGCTAAAATGAAAACATGCGACGCAATCGACTCTGAGTTATCAGCCTATCAGAGTTTAATGACAGAGCAACTAGGCTGTACAAAGGGCTCGGGTGTGAAACTCGGGACTGGGGTTCAGTAAACAAATTAACACACAGTACTCACGTCCACACACATGGTGATACGTGGACCGTGCGTGCTGTTTGAACGGTAACACTCTGGCCTCGCGTTCGAATTACCATCCAGGCATCCACATTTCGGCTTTCCATGGTTTCCCGGAATCACTTCAGTAGGATACCAGGATAGTCCATTCAAAATACAATGGTCGGATTCCTTTCCGTTCCTTGCCCCCCGTTCCTTCACGGCCGCAATAACCTCGACTTAGAGTATGCGTAAAAGATGCAGTCCCTGGATATACAGGCGGACAATGAGGATTCTTGTTTTTCCTTTTCTTTATTTTTTGCTTATGACTTTACGCCTGGTCGACGGCAAAGTCATTAGAGGCGGAAAAGGACTGGGAGACAAAGAACGAGAATGAATCGACCATGGTCTTTTGCATCCCGGAATTCGCCTGGAGTTATTTGGGGAAACCATGGAAACCCCAAATCTGAATGTCAGAACGGGGATTCGAACCCGCGCCCGCGAGGCCAGAGCGTTAGCACTCAGTCACCACGCTCGGTGAGAGGAACGTCCCGTACAAATATGGTCGTCGAAGTGGACGTTATCTCTATCAAAAACAATCGCGGCAAGTTAAACAATGACAGACGTTTCGCAACCAAATTAGTGGCAACTGGTTATTTGAAACTGATATTGCGACAGTATTGTCTATTAGTAGGCTACAGACCATAGCTGTTGGGAAAAATTTGACCAACTTAAGTCCCACATTATGTCAGGCATAGTATGGCAGGCGGCTTCACAAATTTGCTGTCAGGGAAGTTGTGGGAAGATCTCACTTCAGATACACCGCCAAAAATATGGGAACACAAATCGTTAGTGGTACCGGGAGCAAGGGCTCGTTTCCGCCATCAGAATATCTCCGGCCAGTTATTCAGTAGTCTATGACAGACATGGGATGAAGATAAATGCAAAGAAGAGTCAGCTAATTAGATACACAAATAAAAAACAAAAGGATAATTATGAATATAAGGTGGGGGAAGAATTGCTTGCTGAAGACTTGAAATGTAAATATCTTGGCATTACATTTGATAACAAGCTTAACTGGGCAGGACACATCGGACACGTGGTTGGAAAAGGTTTCAAAATCCTGCACTTGTTGAAGAGGGTGATGAGGGGATGCACGAGAGAAGTAAAAGAATTGGGTTACAAAACTTTGTCAGACCATTGCTCGAATATGGTAGTGTAGTATGGGACCCACATTTTGAGTATCAAATACAGGAGTTGGAAAAGGTGCAAAGAAGGGCTGCTAGATTCGTTTCTGGAAATTATCGCAGAATGCAATCAGTGACAGATATGATAAAGGAGCTGGAATGGGATTCATTGCAACACAGGAGGAGGATGAGGAGGGTGATGGGAGTGTACAGGGCGTATACTGGCGATGAGGCATGGAAAGATATTGCAGTAGGTATGAAAAGTAGTTCATGGAAGGGAAAAGATGACCATGACCACAAGCTGGCACTCGATTTCAGGCACAATGGTGTGGGAAGATTTTCTTTTTTAGGTAAGGGTGTCAGGCATTGGAATGAGTTATCAAGGGGAATGATGAATAACCTACCGAAAACGTTAAAAGAATTTAAAGTTAAAATTTGTAGAGGGCAAATGTAGGTGGGTGCAGGATAGCGGGAAGTTGGGTGTGTAGGGAAATTGCCACTTGAGCCTGTGCTCCATTGCAATTAAATTAAACCCGAACAACGAGTACAGCAATCTTCAGATCCACTGCTGAACTTTACATTAGCATAAGGACAAAAACGAAACGTCTCCTGCGAACAGAATTGCATTCACTAACGCCACTGAGATGTTTTGACCGGCACATTTTATATGGTTTCCTACGTCGAAAGCAGATTTTGTACTAAAAAAAAATGGTGATGTTCTTACAAATTTGTGGTGGATGATTGCTGAAAGAGCTTTTATAACGAAGGTATTCTGATTCTCCCAACGTAAAGCAATTTACACCTGGTGTGCTTGTATTAAACTAATGCTGATCCTCACAAACAGACGCTCAAATGGTTTTCTTTTCAAACACAAATGGAACAGCAATCATGAATTATGAGCTTATAATTCACGTAAAATGATCGTGGAATATCAAACAGCAACATCAGTGTGTGACAAACAAGTATGATAGTCTGTTCACTCTATTTTCCTACTGAAAGAAAAAAGTTTTGGCAATAGTTAGTTAAATAATTATAACACAAACAATTTGTTATATATCTATTATCTCACTTAAACCATTCAGCAAGAGGCGAGTTACATATAATGCATAGCGAATAACTTTTATAATCACGTTCAATGGTAAAGCACTTTTCACGTCAGAACATAACCTTGTTATATGTCCATTATCCTGCTAAAACCATTTAGAAGGGAGGAAATCTCATATAGTTATATAGTAAAGAACTTTTATAACCATTTTCTTAACAAGAAAGCACTTTTTAAATCAATTCTGAAACATTTTTATAAAAGACATAAGATTCAAATAAGGTTGTTTTTCAGTCATGATGAATTTTGTTGCATTCATTTCCACTAAGAAAGAGGTGAATGACAATCACTTCAAGGTGGTTTTTGTGTGCTTTTAAAATTTATGTAAGGATATGTTTAAAATCAAAATAATTCTATATTTTTAGAAAAAAGAGCTAGAAAGATAAAAGTATGCTTAAAAGAAAGAGAAAAATTCAGTTAGTAACAAACATATAACAGTTCAGAGTTAACTTGATGTTTAAAGTAAGAAAAACAAAGTTTTAGTGTTGACATATGATAGCATACCCATGTGTGACTTTCAGAAATTAATAGCTCTTAAACGAGAATAATTATGAGGAAAGTTGTCATCACTAAAAAGATTCGGAATAAATCAAACTGTAACATAGTAAAATTTCGGGAAAATCCGAGTAAAATTAATGTTTCACAGGAGTGGGGGCTTTTTATAATTCACTAAAGAATAGTGTTTCCCCGCGGGAATAAACCAGTGTTCCATGGCAATTCAGCAATAGATAAGCCTAGTCTATATAAAGCCGACCAGCGCAACGAGTCGGGAATAGTTTCCAAACAGTTTTACGGCGCTGGCAGTTTCAGTACGCGTTGCTCCGCGAAGGTAAATTTCAAAATGTAACTACTGAAAGTTCAACTATATCGCCTCAGAGCAAGTTCGTGACTTACTCATTCACTTTGAGGAAACTTTAAGCTAAACTCAGTGAAAGAGCTTTTTACAATAGTTTAAAAAGTCAACAGAAGCAGTGTTTGAAAACTACCTTGAAGCTCACTCTAATTTTGGGGTTGCAAATAGAAAATATGTTTGCAAGAGTGAATGTTTCATCAGTGTTGTACCTGCATCTTCTTATGTGACTTCGAAGTTCGATTTGCCTATATGTTTTCAACAAGTGTAATCTGATACCAGTGTTAACTTCAGAAAACTTTCAGAATATATTTCAAATTCGTAACTACAAGTGACTTTCATTCATTTATGTATGACCTGTTAGCTATTACAGGGTAAATTAATAGCTTGGCGACCGGTTTAAAGAACTACAGCATCTTCGAGAAAAGGTATCAGTTATACAGGCAACACGATCAAGTTCACGAGTAATGTTTGAACCCCATGCAAGCACGTATTCGTGACAAATCGTGATGTTTTACTACATCGTCTCTGTCCGTCTTTAATAGTCGTAGGTCCCTTCAAACTCAAAAGGAATTCTTCAAATTTTCCAGAGCGATCTCTTAGTATCAAATACAGATCCAGTTCGTATATTAGCAGGTGAAGTCACGCGGCCTTCATATTTGACGCTAAAATCTCTTTTTTTTTTCTCCCTGAAAACTCGTTTGTTGACAACCTTAGATTGTGTATATATTTTTTTTTCTTTTTGTTTAAATCTTCTTTTAGTAATTACTTGGTTATGACCTGACACGCAAAAAAACTATTTTTTTGTGTCTTCTAAACTCTGTGCAATGCACGTTTAGTTTAAAGCGGCAATTGACAATTAGCAAAGACGGGTCCTGGACTAAGCAGGCGTATGTGTGTCGACTTGGAATCATTCAAGACCTATGAACGCACACATAACACGGTCAGCGGTTTAAATCTACTTACTGGTAGCGTAAATACACAATTTTCGCTATTAAATGCTGTTACTCAACTTCGGGTGTAGGATCCAGCTTATTCTTATCTTTCTTGTCACTGAATATGATGAAAGAGTCCACGCACAAACTACATCTGTATCGATACTGTGATATCGCAATCAAGTAAGCTGCACAGAATGATGTTGCCGTCCAATGGTGACGGAAGATGTAGCAATCTTTGTAATACATTTTTATACTCCTTCTCAAGTCTTCCCTTTACAGTCTTCCACGCCAAGCTATCAGGCAATTTCTAAATATTTTGATCAGGGCTTAAGTTTGGCTTCACAGACAGTGCTGCCTGTCTTTGAAATTTTCAATATCTTTCTCCAGCCTTTAGACAGCAGCCAAGTATAACGACAAAGGCTCTAGGGATTTTGTCATACGAGTTCCTTTAAAATCCGCACCAATAAACTAACAAAAGTCTTCTGCTTGCTCTACCTAGACATGTTCCATATTATTGGTGGTTGCTACGCCCATTTGTTTGTTCAAGCACACAGTCCGACTCAGATACTTCCAAGCCGCACGCGACGTCTGCTTTAACGGTGACTACCTGCAGTATAGATCCATCCTGCTGCATCCTCACTATGTCGTACGCGTGGTTTCACTTTCTTCTGGATCCGATATTACAGTGTTTTGTGAAAACCAGATCGGATGTAAAAGTTATGTGCCAATTTCAAAATAATTATATTAATTTTGTAAAATGATTATAACAAGAAATCTGCCAAGGAATGCAATAAAGTTCTTACCCTATTTGAAAGTGTATCATACAACATTAATTTTTGGAGAACAATGTTCGCTACCTTATTTTTTGTGATGCTGATTGTATATCAATCACCACCATTCAATAGTGTAGTGTAACCATAAACATGCTTTTGGTCACGAGAAACAGCGTTCGAGTGTATGTTTCCCGCTGCAGTCTCTAAAACAAACCATGGAGAATGAACACTGTAACACCTCTCGCGTGAGCGCACTTTTATTAATTACCAGCTGTGACCGCGACTTCATCCACGTGGAATCTGAGATCTGCGCTGTTTATTCACACATAAACTACCAAAGTAACCTTCGCTGAGTAGGAAAAACCTGATCCCCTCCTGAATTTAGGTTACAAGCAAATGTTTTAACACATTTGAGTGCATCATTTGTTTCTTCATTCTTTCAAATGCCACTAATTGGGAAGATTTTATGGTCGTTGATGAGCCATTGGCATATCTCGGTATTGTTCATAAAGGTTATCTAACAACCAATGTTTGAAGTCAGGCTTATGTTCGAAAAGATTGTTTTATTTGTACATATATAAAGTATTATATAAAACACCTGATTGGATGACAACATCAGTCTGTTATGGTTTGTTCCATTTTAACACACCATCACCCTTAGGGAGCGTCCATAAACTACGTAGCCCCATTTTAGCCCCCCCCGTCCCCCTCCACTACACCCCCACCCTTTATTCCCTATTGATTCCAGAAGATATTATGTACTGTTTTCTCTTTTCAGACTGTTGTAAATTACATACGGAGATAATTAAATGACAGAAATAAATATTCACATGCCGTTGTGTGTTCTGTTCCTTATTTTAACTGTGACAAATAATATGATTGAAAAGCTACGCGGCTTGGCTCCGAATCCCCCCTCCTCCCACGTAGCCCAGGGTAGCTTTCTATCCAGTCCCCGCCTTCCCCCACTCCCCCGTCCCCTCTAGACCGAGTCACTTATTTTATGGACGCTCCGTTTTGTAGGGCTTATGGCTGCAAACATTTCATCTGAGAGATTTATTGCGCCAGACAGCAACAAACTGATAGATTCTATTAAGGAAAAATTAAATTATCGGACCATTATTTTATTTACCAGCATGAAGTTGTCACATCAAAACATAATGTAAGCTGTCCCTACGCAAGTCACGAACTGAAGTGAATATCGACGTGGCGTGAAGCCGTAAACAAAAAAGATTAAGTGCATTAATCGCGGATTTGAGGACGCATACCGGCGCGACTTCATATCCCACAGTCCCGCTGTCTCTGCGATCCTCATTAAGCTTTAAGGCGTTTTTCGCAGGCACCTACGAGAATGCTGGGATTCCCCGCAACTTCTGCTTCAGAAAGACACGATTCACAATCAAAATATCCATAGCTTGTATCGCGTGCAGGCAGTTGGTAACCAGATCATCACTAATGAACCAAACTATCGATGAATGGCAAAGACCAGTCACAAACGCCATAAAATTTATTGTGACTCTAATATTTAAAACCTTAACTGTCGTATTCAAAAGGTATGACACCGGCAGACATGCAGTAATCTAACAAAATGCTTTGAGATCTGACGAACCCGAAACATCTAAATCGAGTTCTGTAACTACTTTCTCACTGCCCTTAGGTTAGATACTTTGATGATCCTCGTCTAATACTACTTAAATTTAAGTTTCCTGCACTGACCATAGCTTGACGGTCAAATTTTACAAAAGAGCCAACGGGAAAAACGTGTTAAGCCCACTCAAAAATAAACAAGATTACGATGTATTCTGGTGGCTATTAATGAACGCTGTGTGTTAGTTTAATTTTAACGCAAAACATGTTTAGCCTTGAAATATATTAATTCGAAAATTTTGTACTAAAGGGAAGTATTTGGCCAATTCTGAATTCAAAACTATTTCCTGTGGACTGAATACTTTTTTCCGGTTATTGTCTGGGCTGCTCCATATCCCGTTGTGACGCAACACATTTATTGCTTTTGCCCGAGCTGCTGGATCTGTTCCCAACTCGTCTCGAGTGAAATATAACGCTCGTGGCTTACTGAGTTATACCGATATGATATTTATTGAAACACTTTGCGAACAGTTGAGGTTAAGATGTATACATCTTTATTAAGTACTATAGTTCAAAACAGATTATGTAATACGAGGACGGAGTCAAAAGCTTTCGGCCTCAACCGTATCGGCAAACTATTAAATGTTACGAAAATTATATGTTCATCACGCCTACAAACAAATTTCATACAGCACTGAAATGACGGTCACCGTATAAGTTGGTCGTTCAAGATAATAACTACGAGCTGAATATCTTGGATTTACAAACCGGCGACATTTCTCTAAGCTGAACTTGTTGATCAGACTACACTAAAGTAAGTACCAAGGGAAAGCGACTCAGTCCTTGTATCTAGTACTTGAAAGCAGATGAGCGTTCATAAAGACGATGACTAACGCTTTGTATGTAACAATCCTTAGGATAATCTGTGGTCGTGACCCAAAAATTTTCATGCCGCCATCATATTTTAAGGTAAGAAATGCTCGTACTGCTGGCTTTTGAAAGTGAGATACGTGTTGGCAGCCGGCTTGATCGTTCTGTCACCACTGTTCTCGATGACCCTCTCTGAGACTCTTGGTTTGCGGATTGCGATTCCAGTCAGATATTTTTCGAACCATTAACTGCCATCGACAGTCTACTTTTTTGTGTAGGGTTTTTTCATCTCCCTCCTCTCTCAGGTAAAAGAAGGATGCAGTTAATTTTTCTTTACAATACTGTTTATCTATAGCCAGAAACATGTTTCTGTTAAGACATTTGCGTCCGTCTATTTTTTATTAACAATATCCATAGTTAAATATAGAAAACCAACGAGGAAGAAAATTGTTAGGAAGTTCTCGTAAAATGTTACCCGTTCTTCTAAATACGATCGTGGAAACTGCATCACGTGTCATTACTTTAATCAGCCTTACTATAATGTTACATTTTGGTCAACAAAGGATAGTTCTTTGGAAATATAGATCTGGCTCGATGTATTCTGGATAGAAATCATATTCTGGTAGGACAGAGAACGAAAAAATCGTTTAAATCAGAATAGCATTGACGTATGCCACACGAAACAATTATTACACAATAATAATGAAAATAGTATCTATTGATAAGGCGTGATGGTGTATGAAAAGGTTGTATCTTAGAGCAGCGGAATCCTGGGGTTTCGTGGAAGGGTCACAAGGGCTCCGTGTTCCATCCGAGAATTAAATAAAATGTTCGTTGAAAAGAGTAATAACCGCGCCGTGAGAAGGCTATCATGGTTCTGCTGCCGTTTGTGTCGACTTACCGATGCGAGACTGGTTTTTCAGCTTACATTTACATCGAAAACTCGTACAGATACAGACTGGATGAAGCTTCAGATCTTCACTTGTAATTGAGAGACATTACGCCTAATTCTAGTGCTATTATAATTAAATATCTGAAAAAAATTTCGTACTTCACACTAAAAAGGCATTCTTCACTCTAAATAGTTACGTTGTATTATTTTGTACGATAGAAGTTTTATAGTACTAATAATAATTATCTTTCATTTATAATTATTCTTTCTTTTCAAGTCAACCATGAAAATATTCAAACTACAAGGTACAATTACTTTTGTTATAATAAAAATGAGGATCCGCAAAAAAAAAAAAAAAAAAAAAAAAAAAAAAAAAAAAAAAAAAAAAAAAAAAGATCAATTAAGGTTAGGTGGCTAAAGAAATGGGAAACGCTGTCTTAGATTATACGCACAGTTGTCACCGTATTGCGTGATGTTAAAATCAGGCAAATTGTTTATAATCAAAAAGATCAGGAACTGATATCAACCATTTATTTTAATAAACTAATGGGTGAGATAAAATGTGACAACTATTGAAAGTTTAAGAAATAAGATGTCCAGAGATAAATGAGGAAAATAGATAGCAAAAGACGAGAAATCTTAAGGGTAAAGTGAAATGGAGTACACAGTATTTTTATTTATAAACAGAGTTACTTGGAACAAAGCCTTCATATAAAGTTTATTTTTTGGAGTCACTATGGATGTAATTCTTGTTTGCTGTGTTGCAGAGTCGACAATCCCCATCGTGGGCAACGTGTTCAGCTTCGTGCTAACCAAGTACCCTCCAGAGTGGCGCTGGTCCCTCATCAAGGTGAGTCTCACCACTTGGTTCAACACCGTAAAAGTAACACTAGATTATCTGTAGTATAAGCGGTACAGTTAGTACAACGTAAATTTGAATAATATTATATACAATGAAATCCAAAAAAATCTATGATTCCGGGATTTCAGTTCTTTTTGTAGAAGTTTTCATCAATGTCGACATCACTTTAGTACAGGAACTTGAGTAGTGGCGAAACAATTAAGAAGTCTGAAATTTCAAAACCCTGCTCTTAGATTCTGTCTAGATAATTTCTTCAATAAATTATCAAATAACTGAAATCTAAGAGAAACATATGCCTGGTTAAAATGATTAATGGCAGAAAACTAAGAATAAACACAAAAAAGCAAGCTGTGCTTCCTTGCTGTCTGTTAGCTATAGTTAGTAGTGGCGGAATGTGAGATCGATAACTGTCGATATAAACTTATTATTTTGTTGAATTCAGTTAAATTTAATGATTTGCGCTTCCTCTTATGTCACCTACGTCTCGTTTTTGATTGAGTATGAAACCGTTTAGATCAGAGTTTCTCAACTTTTTCAATCCGAGAGCCAGTAAATTAGCAAAATAAATAAATAAAATGATGCTGTGGACCACTGACACATATGGGCCTAATTTTTAACTACGTGTATATTTCTAACATCTGGGACATCATTTTAACATAATAAATCTAAAACCGTGTTTTGAATTCCTACGGAAACAGTGTTATGAATTAGAATGTGAATTACTAAAAGTTAATTACATATTGAACAGACTCGTAACATTTAGTAACAAAATGAACAATGCTACTATAGGCTGGATGCTATCACCTACTTACATGTGCAAAATAAAATAAAAGGCACTAGACCTTATCACCTTCTATTTTTGTTTACTTCATGGCTCTTTTGTTACTCACCTCACCACATACCATGATGCCTTATACCTACAACAAGACCCTCAGAAAACCGTTACCTACTTAATCCTTAGACGAACAGGAAATGCCAACTGGAAATAATTAGACTGTTATCAGAACAATATTGTCCTATCCTCATCCCGGAAATGTCAGATTTTTCCCTACGCATTGAAATATTCGTGGCTTTTAGAAAGTTGGGCTTTCAATTCACATTCAGTTGTAGTACGAATGCGGTATCTAAATTTTTAACATTCTTCCTGCGAATGCCGGGATAGTTCCTTCGGAAGGCCATGGCCGAATTTCTTCCCGTTCTTTGCTCCCAGTTTATTCCCGGCTCCAACGATCTCGGCGACGAGTAAAGCAAAAAAAAATAAAATAAATGCTGCTTTGTAGAACGAATTCAATAGATTTAATATGGATCTTTAATTATAGACGCCTTTAATTTATTAAGGTGAATCTCCGGTTTCTTCAATATCGCATGTTTTAAAAGGTTCCTTAGACATGCAGGGATAAGACTGCTGGCAAACATCTTTATGTATCAAAAGTTATGCTGTGAAAAACATTGCAAAGGTATTAAAACATTTGTGCGCTGTGAGATACATTGATTACGTTAATTCTAGCAACGCAAAATCATAGATAAGAATATGAAAACCAATTTCTCATTATTAAAAACGAACCCAACTTATTGGGTGATAACAAATCGAACGATAACCGTTGCACAAATATGATTCTGTAACTGTTCATAAATGTTCCTTTTTCTCGCGTGCTGAAATGAATGAAACGGAGGACAATGTTCCGCAGTAAAGCACATTGTGCCAAGCGCACTATGCCGCACCATGCTGGCAGGCCTCGTGGCGAAACAGTCTCTGGGGAAACGTCCTCCTCATCAACGCTCTTGGAAGCTGACTAAATCCATCGCCAGTTGTTCTCTGGGCGAATAGAATCGAAGTGTTCCGCCGCTACTGTCGAACGGCCCCTCCCCCATTTGCAATCGCCGGAAGCGCCTCCGCGCCAGTGCCAATTTCCGGCGCCACCGCAAATTCCAATTATCTCCGTGAATGAAGGCTGTTATGGGGGACAATCCGCGGGGAGGACGATCGAGCAGATGGCTCTAGTGTCGCGTTTTTTTAATAACACGCGCCTGCCTGCAGACTGCAGCGGACGAGATATTAAAAACTGCGCCTGTTACTGTTTATCATGCATCATTTAACTGCGCGCCATCTGGGCGCGCGGGTAATGCGTTCGGAATTAACGAGCGGATCTCATTGTTATTTAAAACAAGGCGTGCACTGCAGGTGTAGTTCAAATAGATAAACTGCCATGGAAATAATCGGATAAAGGATGTGCGCACAGTCGGCTCGGATACGATTTGTTCGTTTTTCTGCGTCTCTGCCTCTAAAAGCTTCCCGTTGAACTGATCTGCAATCAGTGTGAAGCGAACATTCGTACTGAGGTTATACGGTATTTACCAATAGAAAGCACATTCGATGATACTTGCACCACAGTTTACTCTCAGCCAGATATTTTACTTTCAGGGCAATGCTGGCGGTGAGGAAAAGTGGTGCAAAACATTGAAAGTAAAATATCTGCGTCAAAGTTCAATTTTTTTAAATAGATTTTAAGACAGCCAGTGCACCTAATGGAATCAATCACAAATTAATCTTTTATACCTTGAACAAAACCAGCTCCCGCTGAGTAGATGTTAGTTCTAATATCTTAGGACCACTCGGTACATCTCTTTTCTAGGAAATACTCGTATCTTCTTGTATACTTTTCTTTCTGTTCATACATATTTGGCTACTTATGAAAGTTTTAACTAAGGTCAACTCGAGTAAAAAATAACATTTACGAGACGCATAACAGCTATTATTCTCTTATATAACAGCGTCGTATTAGAACTATAAGATGCGCAAAAGGAAATTATATATTGCAAAACTTAGACGTGTAACGATCATGAACTAATATAACAAATCTTGTCGCAACATATCGAAGTTTAGACACCGGAAACTTAAAAAAAAGAATGTTAAAATGAATAAAGTCTGTAACACCTAGTCTCATTTTTTTTATCTAGATTGCCTCCAAGTAATAACAAATTTTCACTCCCAGTCTAGATAGATACTTTATGACATAGTCGTGTTCCTTTCAGAATTCGATCTCAAATTAGTTGGTTCGAGGGTGATTTGAGAAAGAAATTATTCTCTCCGTTTCTTAGATTTATGGCCATTTAAGAATTCGGGTGAAGATACCAAAAAGGAAAAAAAATATTATTAAATGTGAATTCGGCTAATATATTACTTCACTTGCCATGAAATTCCGCATAACTTTTCCGAATTTGAAGATTGAAAGCAATTAATTATACTCTCGAAACAGTGTTGTTGAGACCTTTAAATCCTGTAAAAGATTTTAAATCCATAAGTAAGATATGCGAAAACCTAAAGAAAGAATACTTTAGGTAGAACATACGAACCAGAAAGTCTTGTTCAAACGTTTATCCGAACTGAGTCAGTGCAAACCAAGGCATATTTTCAATCTTACTGACAGAATCTGCCGCTTAATTCGCCTATGTAATGCTTCATTATAAAGTGAACCTACAGTGGAATCCGAACCATGTAGAACTTTAAGCTACTTCGCATCGGTAAAACAACGCTGTCTCAGAAGTGAAAGTCAACTTCAGGGGCATAAAACTTCCAACCAGGCAGGGAATGAAACATAAGACGTTTTAATGATAAATCGATAATTATTCTAGCCAAAATCACTCCAAGTTTTTAATCCCATTATCATTAGAGAGCAGCTGTGTCCTAATACCTATTTTTCCAAACGTAGAAGTCAGCATCTACATATGTACTAAGGTGACAGCGAATGCATTTCCTTTTTGTGACATGCGTACAGGTATTTGGATAGCGGTTAGTCGTTAAACGCTTCATCTCCATCCAATCGCAACTAACGCTAAGCAGTTTAGTAAAAGACCCGATGTCATAAAAAAGGGCGACTTTCTAAGAACTTACTACGCTGATTTTACGACTGCATTGGAGACTACTCAATCAATGGCAACTAGGCAACGATACTCGCATTAGCCTAGCCCCTTCCATTAATCGCTTGTAGCTCTATGAGTTGTACTGTTACAGATTATTTGATTTTACAAAATCTTACGTGGACCAAAAGTAACAGAAGTATTATTCAAGAACTAGCGTAGAAATGAAAAACATTAAGGAAACTGAAGTTAATAGTCGTCGTCCAAAAACTTGCTTATAAGTAAGAATAAAAAGAGTCCAATAGACTACGAACTGCATTGTACCCCTCCGTGCTGACGTCCATTACGGCGCAGAAGAAATTGTTGAAGTAAAAATTCTAGATGCGCATTGGGCGATTATAGGATGCGGTAAATCCATGAGTTCGCGTCACAGTTATGCTATGACGTGTTGCGCGTATGTTATGTGCGTTGAACACTTTGTGGATGGGTAAAATGTTATGAATTCGCGTCACCAACATGCTGTAATAGCAGTTTGACAGTAGCATTAAGTACGGCGTGCTGCGCTTGGACAGCAGTGAAAGTATAGATTATTATTTATCCGATTGCAATTAAACTTTGGTGAGTTATTGCGTACGTGCCTGGAAAGGTTTCTGACCCCCCCCCCCCCCAAAAAAAAATTATACAATCCCGCCGATTTTGATAGTAATTAGCACACGTATGCTTCAAAAGAAGGCGGTCTGGTAGCTCAGCGGTGAAGGCGCTTGCGTCCAAAACTTTTTCTCTCCGGTTGCGGGTTCAAATCCCGTGGTGATCAGGAATATTTAGGAGATGTATATTATTATATGAGCCACGCCGGGACGTTCCGTGGCTCAGATTCCACGTTAAACTGGAGGCTCCTGAAGAAGGGGATTGGCGTTCCTGCATTTGACAAAATAGCTAGGTACATAACTCTCCTCTGGAAAGATTAACCAAACTTCGGGTTATGGACTAAGTTAGATTTTTGAAGTGAAAACTTCCTTAGGCGCGTTGGGTGATTTTTGAAGGGGTAAAATATTACGACTTCATGCTAAGGCGCGTGACTGCGTGACGGAAGATCCCTGGTTTGAATCCCGATGTCAGGGGGAACTTTTTATTTTTGAAATAAAACTTCTTCAGGGGCGTCGGGGTGGTATTTGGATGGGTATTTATTTCATAGTGGCTCAGGAGTTATCTTACTAGCGTGGAAAAACTGATTTCTAGTTGTTTCTTGTCTGTCCGGGTGACGCCGCGTCCAGTTCTGCCCTGGAAGATGACCACAGAAGGATGGTCGAAACGTCGACTGCACCAATCATGACGCGGCGTCACCCGGACAGCCAAGCATCAACTGACTCTGGTCGGGGAAGCCTACCACTACAGATTTCTAGTTGTTCGATAATATTTATGCCGCAGATTCTAAAATTGAATGTTTTATAATAATTTTATATTCATATGTTGAATTTTGAAAGTGTGGTTACTAACACAGAATTACTGTTTATAGCTTATACTATTGAAATTTTGGATTGAAAAATTTGCAAAAAAAGCTTTAAATTTTGTAATTCAAACCTAAACATGCAAATTGACTTTTATTTCGAATTTAGGGTTTATTGACGTATACTGTCGAAATTCCAGGTTGAAAATATGTATATTTAATAATACAATATGTAACTCTTTGGTCGGGATTCTCAGGTTCGAATCTACCTACCCAATTTTTTTTTTTTTTAAATCCTGACAAACGAGGTTCTAAAAGTGCAGTGTGTAACCTGGCAGAAGTTTCCTTACATCTGTTTTTAATGCGCTAACAGAAAAACTTTGACAAATCTCCTGTAAAGTGAGGTGTTTACGAGAATTGTAATCTAATTCGCAAGACAATGTTCTTTCAGTTGACCCTTCGAGATGTCTCACCAAAATACACTTGACCACAATCACAAGGAATCATGTACACTTCACATGTTTGTAACGGAGCTCTGCGATCCTTCGCTTATTTTAAAATAGTTCTCAGCTTATGCTTATTGCTGAACAAAGGTCGGCTTTGATCAACACTTTACCTAACTTCTCATCACTTCCTTTCACTTTTCCATGGTAAAGAACGGGATTTCATCCGGCCATTACATCCATTCTTCATCAAGGCTCAGTTATTATTTTGCAATATCTGCAACCCTCTCCACTTCCACCACCACCCTGATAAAAGAATAGCTCTGATCAAGACATTATTTTGAAACCAAACAACAGCGCTCTTAACAATTCTTCACAGTGCCTCTCAGTTGCTGTTCTCCCTACCCTTCCACAGCTCACGGCTACATATCATTCATCTAACTTCACTGTCTAAGACTGCTTATTAGTTTCCGGTGTTTCCTCGTTAGTCAGATACTCGGAAAACCGTAATATCGCAAATAAAATGCCTTCGAGATTTCTTCAGTCGCCTCATACAAAATAAAGGAAGCGCTTTTATTTATAGCTTAGGATGAATGTTAATGGAGTTAGCTGAGGCACATAGCCAAGAGAAAAGTTATCTAACTAACGGCGCGTCTTCCTCTGACAGGTAAGAATTCTTCCAGAACATCGACTGGCAGGAAGTAGAGGCCATTATTAAAAATGTTATCCATCCTCGTTGATGAAAACAACTTTTAAATTGAAATTTCCCCTTTCAGCTAGCTTTTGACAATTCTGAAATTGTTTAGAAGAGCCGAGTGTTTCGTACGAAAGAATAGTCAAACGGCGAGATTCACTACAACGATTGGCTATTGTATATGACATATTAATTTTTACTTACTCTATGGAGTTACAAGAGGTAACACATGACTCAGGGTTAATGAGTGACACAAAAAATGTCTTATTAACATTGAGAGGGTACCTGAACAACGTCTCTGGAAGGATATAAGGACGAACACCTGCAAATTTGTCTTAACGCGGATGTTTCAATGTATTTTTAAAATCATATTTATTTGTTGTAAATTTTAGTTAAAGAAGCGTTGAAATTTCAATCAAAAAGATGTGTTACTATAACGTAGTATCCTAATATTTGAGCGGAAATTATATTTGTGTCAACAAACCATAATTATGTTAAATATGGTAAAAATATGTTTTATCTGTTATGCGACAGGTGCTGATGTGGTTGTTGGCCATTTTGTGCGGCATGATAGTGGGCAAGCTGCTCATACACGGCTACCTGTGCAGCAAGCTTCTCAGGCTCAAGATGTTCCGTGACGACCAGGTGAGAACAACTGATTACTATACAAGTAGTTATAACGCATAAAACCGAAACACAGCAATTTCTGTAGTAGCTAATAATAGCACAGCGGTGTAATCGACGCACTATCAACGGGATGGGATGTGCAACCACAGTACGATTGAATTCAACGATTGGAGCCATGCTCTGAAAACGTTGCGCGTGTGACTATATGCTCTCCAGTCTTCGTCACGTACAGAACTATCTCGTCATGCTGACAGGTATACAGAGTATGCCCATGACGGATTCCTTATTCAGGGTCAGCCCCCATCCCGTTGGCCACAACTCTTACCCCGCCTCCATAGGGCAAGGTGTCGTTTTCTCTGTCTTTTCACAGCGCACGTTGCTATATCGTTCATCGAACTTAACGGTGAGAGAATGTAATCACTGCTCACTTGTTTCTGATGTCACCTAGTTAGAAATGAATTCTAAGGATTAAGCGACTGAACAGCTAGAGTGATACAATCCTCCACAGGCTTCAATGAAAAGGGCTTGTGGGTACGACAATAACTCGTGCAAATATCTTCTTCCATGTGTCATTAGATTTTTTGACTGAAGGGATAACACAGTATTGAACCAGTAGAGCACCAGTGCTACTTTCCTAGAACGTGTGAGAATATAGCAAATACAGATGCAAGTTTCAAAATTACATACCCATATCACTTCTTCAAACATTAATGAGCGTGTTATTCTTAACCACCTCAACAGATTTTTAAATATAAACAGTTTGGATTTAGAAAGGAACACATTACAGTACACAAGAACACCATTCTTGTACAGCACACCTACAAAGAAAAGCAGACATGAAATAATGCTGTCGCAGTTTTTCTGGGTGTATAGAAAGATGTTCGATCGAGTGTGGCATCAGGGAGTCAATTACAACCTACACTGATATAACGCTCCAAACTATATAATACCTGTATTATTATAAATCTATAAACGGGTTGTATTTTTCTGTCCTATTGTCCAGACATCTCGCAAAAATAACCGAACCAATTTAGATGGACTTTACACGGTTTGAAACTGTATGGCTTAGTTTAAAATCTGCGTTTTGTCCTACAACTCTACGTCACAAGCGAATGGAGCAGGAAACGATAATAGGCACCGGGAACAGATAGGCGTCAAAGATCACTTTGCATCTCAAATGAACACTCCTTTACGTGGTCGCAGCCAAAGATCACGTTACAACAAAACAAAATTAGTAAAGTACGTGCTGACGTCCCACAGGATAATGTCATCGGTTCTGTGCTATACAATATCGACGTATAGGATATAACAAAACATATCTTCAGCAACATATCGCTTTACGCTGAAAACACAGCTCTGTACGCTAGCGATAAAAACTAGATGGAAAGGATAACACAGGGTGCAAACTCTGGTGCACCAAAAGAAATAATACTAAATGTCAGCCAATAATATTTTAAAACAATTACAAAACACCTGATATGAAGCCCAGATTGATTGGCTGGACCATGTGAAGTATCCTGGACTACGATCAGATAAAAGGTTGACGTTGAAACGACATATAAATGAAATTAAAACAAAAGTCCTGCCAAAATTACTGGTCTCTACCTTGTTCTGAGAAGCGAAAGACTTCATATGGATACGAAACTGCTCCTGTGCCGTGCAATAATTCAACCTACATTTCTATATGGTTCGGAAATACGGAGTATGCAGCCGAACATCACATTCAAAAACAGGGAACTGCGTGATATCCTCCACGCATGGCGTTCGTTACCTTCCCAGTAGGGCGATGCTCGCCACATTCACTGCTGGCTTATTACCAGGCTTGCCAAATGTCCGGTTTCCAACAGGACTGTCCGGATTATTAACAAAAACATTTTTTTTAAAAAATACGCTTCAATACTTATTTTCTGTTAGCAGTCCCTGCATTGCGTTCTCAGATATCTAAGAAGTAAACAAGACCGCTCGCGACGAACGAATCCCCCCATCTCGCTCCATATTTGCCCACCCGCTGAATGTAATTCAACTATTACGTTCTGTGTTCAAACGTTGACAACAGTTACTCGCATATTTCATTAGTTTGAACCAACTAGTTTATTGGTACTTACGCTACCTCAACGGTAACGTTGGAATTGTGTTATTTCAACCGTGGGATGACTTACACTAAATTTTGTGATTAATTTAAGAGAGATTCAGGAAAGAAATTTTTAGATGCAAAATCTGAAAAGCAGTGTCCCTAGTAAAATATTTTAAAAAGTAAGTTAGAATAATAGTTGCTTCACTACATTACTAATTGTATCACATTTCTTGTGATGATTGTTATATAGAAGGTAATAAATAATTTCTCGTTCAAAGAAGTTTTCATTATTTTTAATTTCACAATTGGAATAGCAAAACTTATTTTCAAAAACAAAGTCTCAGTAAATTTTACATTGCAACATCACCTTCTCTCTCTTTCTCTCTCTCTCTTTCTCTCCCCGCCATCCCCCATTCTCTCGGGAATATATATTCTGTCATAAGAATCTGAAAACGTGACTAGACTGCTGAGCACATGAAACAAAAATCCGTAGCTTTCTATCACAAATTTATAATTTCACCACACGCACCAACATCAGAAATCGGAATGAAACCAAAGATAAGTATCGCAGGAAAAGACCTCCAAGCACTTGTGACGCTCCACCCCTCCAGTAGTGATACTGTTACTTGTCGTACCTAACCTTTTTTTAAAAAGACAAGTTTAACAGGGATGTGCTGGCACACTATGGACAGGATTAGATATGCTCGTATCGATGACGTCTTTCTGTGTGGAAGCTGCAACTGTCTTTATTCTTGTGTATTCCGTATTGCAGGGCTCGTGGATGACCATGTTCCTGACGGTCATCGTGTCCCTGTTCGTCTTCTCGCACGCCTACAACCTGTTGCTGGCGCTGTGGTACGACAACTGCCAGCTTGCCATCAACGCGCACATGGGCGTCACAAATGCCAGGTGGGTCACTCTCTCACTGCACTGCACAAATAACCAATCGTTGTTGTTCAACAGAGAGAAGAATGATGATGATTTCAGATTTGAATTCAATATCATACAACAGCACGTTTAAATAGATCATTGCTTGGTTAAATATTTGATAATGGGTAGATTATTGATTCTGCAAATAATTTCGTCTTAGCCATACGTTTTTGGAGTCAGTGAAACAGAACATTGGTTTTTATATATCAAAATTATTTTAATAATGGAAGGGTGGTTAACTTTATCATTCTGGAGTTTTAAAAAAATAAAAAAATCGATTTTACAAACAAATATTGACATCTTTATTTCCCTTTAACAAGTCAAAGAAAAATGAACATTATTTCTTCCAACAAAATAAATTACATACGTTATCCAGATTACTCATTAATTACAACAAAAGATATCAGTAATACATGTTTGGTCTAGCTCAGTGGAGGGCATGAAATATATCGCAGGCGTTACTGGGCATTTGAGAACTGAGTTCTGGTGGAAAACTGTTGTGGCACAAACTATATTCCGCGACCGTTCGTAGGTAGGAGCGATGACCAGTGGTGCGATATAACGACAGATGGCCATTACGTGATCTCGGCTGAGCGCAGTGATTGCTGTGACAGACGGAGTGGAGGCGACAAACTGTCCGCCCTGCACCGTATGTGTTGAACGGCCGCGGTGAGGCACTCGTCATCAGGCGTTGGTGGGCTGCTGACACTGGCCAGCAGATTCCTGTCGAAAACCCAAAGATTGAATGCCTCCCCTGGCTTCAGCCTGTCCGCAAGAAACCTCGGATTGCCGCCTTCTCCATCGAGGCAGTGCAATCGTTTTTCCTGAAACCAAACCCGTGGTGGATAGGAAGATTTTTAGCTTATTTTCCAGCAACGTCTTCATCTTATTCGCTATTCCATTTTCGCTTCTCCTGTCCTGCGTCACTTCCTTTATCTGCGAAATACCCAAGTCGTTAGGACATGGCGATAAATTGTATTTAGTGTCTCTTGTCTTTCAATCAACACTTCCTTAGGTTGTCAAAGGCTTAGGAGTATAGTTGATGAGTTCTGTACCTCAAAGCTAACAGGCTACCTACGTGTCACTGTGACCACCGTCCCGTCCTTGGCATTTCTACAAGTGCGAATTATTCGCGATCCACTCTATTTTTCTTGATCACATTGTAAAACCACAACCTTAGATAATGTCAGCAACAATTCGATTTACATATATCTGGATGCGATGTATTTGTTTTCAATTTACATTTTTTTCTCGCAATCGATTCAGAATAACAAAATAAATAAGAGTTTAAATTACAAATTCAGTAATGTAGGCATCTCTTTATAACGTTCTTCATTTTCTACGTGCTGAATAGATTTTTGTAGTTATAGCTAATAAAACTGGGAACTCCAAAACGAAGTCTTTAAAAAAATGGCCGTAGGTGATTTTGGCATTTCAATACCGGTAGTGGTTAACAGGATTGCATATTAGGCTGTTAGAATTAAACTCAAGTGTCTTCGGGAGGTAACCACTCTACGTCGTTGCAAGTAAATGAATTAATTTAACTGCAATGGAGACCGTGCTTAGGTGGCTATTTTACTAAACATCTATTTTCCCCTTTATTGTTTTGTCTTAAATTCCGCCAACCTACTTTTCCCCTTTTGTGAATTTTAATTTTAAATTCTTTCAGGATTTTCAATAAATTATTCTTTTCTTTTCTTGGTAATTTATTCAAATCTCTGACTTCCTGTCCAGCAAAAGAAAATTTTTCCCGCCTCTTATGCCTGAAACTCAATTCCAGCTTATGGTCATGGTTTTCCCTTCACTGTACTACTCTTAACTCTTCCATTTTTCATAGAAGACTACAGAGAAAAATTTTACTGATAGTTTTTACATGGAAATTAAATTAGGACCAGAATCATTTTAGGCGAAAAATTTGAAGTAATATACAGAAAAGAATAAAAGATTGCGAACCTAAAGGGATTTGATTTTCCGTGTAAGGTACTGGTAAAGTTTTATTGAAGTCACAAACTATTGAACAATATACATCAACAGTGAAAGAAATTAAAAATACACGTAAAGCCTAAGAAAATTTGAAGGGATGTTCCCAATCGAGCATTAAGCCCGTTGGAATTCAAAACAGAGAAAATATAGTACTAATCAGTTACAATTGTTAATTATTCTGTAATCATTGTAATGCCACCAGAGAGAAAATATCAGTAGGAAATCGTAACTATGTTATTTCATCCTGGTTACCAATTTTAGAATAGGTTAACAGATAATACAATTAAGAATAGTTGTAGTCTAAAAGTTTATGCTTTTAGCAGGTGTTATGTCTGTAAAATTCCACTTTTGCGGGTTTAGCGCTACTTCATGTTGTTGTTACTGCAAACATTTCAGCACCCAACGTAGTGGTACAAGAATGATTGTCACACATAATCATACAAATAGGAAAGAACAATGAGTACACTGAACAACTTTACACTAAAATCCAGAGTAAAATAAAAAAAAGACCCCACCCAACATGATACACACCAACATCCTAAACCGAACAAGAAGACAATGATACACAATGAGCTACGTCAACAAACACACTCACAGAATAAACAATATATTTAGAAAACAAGGATTACAAATTGCATTTCACACAAACAACACAATACAGAAGCACCAAAACATATCAAGAAAAGGTCCAGTGCCAGCAATCAGAAATATATGAACTTACTTGCCAACAATGTCAATCTAAATACATAGGACAGACAACCAGGAGCCACGTTATAAGATACAAAGAACACATCAGAACCATTACATGTACAAATCACTCAACATTTGCAGAAGGAAAGGGGAAGAATAGGTGTATAGGGAAATTGCCACAGGAGCGTACACTCCATTGCAATTAAATTAAATTAGACACTTATTAGACTACAACCACAGCAATAGATCGGGTTCAACAAAAGCTCAGTTAGTTATGTATATAAATTATGCAAATTTCTTAACAACACCATGAATGTACTTTTACAGTAAATGACGATACCCCACTCCATAAGGGCTAAAAGCCTCTGAGAGTATATAAATAAAAAATGTTATTATCAGACAGTGTTTTCCCTTACAATACTTAACATTTTGTACAAAGGGTGATTTTTATTCTGTCTTT
The DNA here is from genome assembly GCA_031002005.1 of Vandiemenella viatica. Lineage (NCBI taxonomy): Eukaryota > Metazoa > Arthropoda > Insecta > Orthoptera > Morabidae > Vandiemenella > Vandiemenella viatica. The sequence goes on from CM061920.1 coordinate 144,704,449, forward strand.
CATAGTTATCGCGGTAGAAGTGTCATGGCTGCAAAAATTTCTTTCATAATTTATCCTAACAAAAAGAGTAAATCTCGTTTGGTTCTATCTTCCCTTCGCTCTCATGGTACGTGTAGATGTATATACTGTATTATTGTGGACGTAAAACACGTTCACATTTACCTGACCGAGAAATTTCTTGAACATGTATCTTGGATATCGTAAGATTCTGAATGAAATTAAAACTCAAGGAATCAACGGTTTCATCTTCGGTGCAAAAAAATATTTCTTTTTCAAATTTCAGTTTGTTATAAAAATTTTAGCTCTCGGTTAGTAACTCAGCTTCAGCATTTGATTTTGCTTAACTATTGTAGGAGTTTTTAATTTTGTTTCCAACGTCTCACACTTAGAATAACAATCAACTTGCAGCTGCCCAAAGCTGAGATCAAAACTTTCCTAAAGTGGTTACAGAATGTAATAAAACAAAATGGGCTCTCTGAACGTTTATCAGCATACATTCGACGCACTTTGTCTTAATGGGCATTAAGTCCTGGGCTTACGCCCCTTTGAGACGTCCACTAATTACGTGAGGTGTTTTTCATTAAATCTGCCCCCCCTTTTTCCGCCTTGGTGAGATCTGACGGGACCTCCACTCCCCCTAACGTGAGATTGGTCTGGTAATTTTGAAGATCCTTTTTTGGGAATTTTCCGGTCTCCCCTTCTGGAACATGTCATATGCTCGAACATTATAAAGTTTCTAGATGAGAACGAGTTACTTACACCATGTCAACACGGATTTCGGAAGAAGAGATCGTGTGAAACACAATTGGCCCTATTTTCCCATGACGTAATGAAAGTTATCGATGCAGGTTCGTAAGTTGATGCAGTTTTCTTGGATTTTCAGAAAGCTTTTGATTCTGTGCCACACAACCGACTTTTAGCGAAGATTCGAGCTTACGATATTTCTGCTCAGATTTGCGAGTGGATACGTGATTTTCCAACTGGTCGATCACAGTATGTCGTTGTTTACGGGGAAGCCTCTTCTAAGATAAATGTTACTTTGGGCGTTCCTCAAGGAGGTGTAGTATGTCCACTTCTTTTCTTAATATTTATAAACTATCTAGGTGACAACGTCAAATGATGGTTGCGATTGTTTGCCGACGATACGGTTATCTATAGGGAAATAAGGTGCTCCGACGATTGCTTAGAAATTCAGCGTGATTTCGATGCTATTTTCAATTGGTGCCGTAAATGACAGCTTACTTTTAATTGCAAAAAGTGCAAGGCTATGTGGATAAGTAACAAGAAGAATCAGTTTGTTCACGAGTACAAAATAAACAATTCAGCTGTTGACACGGTTGATTCCGTGAAGTATCTGGGGGTGATAGTACAAAGCAACATGAAATGGTACATGCACATAACTTCCGTCGTAGGCAAGGCTAATTCTAAATTACGATTCATAGGTCGTATTTTGAGGAATTGTAATGCTCATACAAAGGAGATAGCGTATAAAACACTAGTACGTCCGCATCTGGATTACTGTTGTGGGGTTTGGGATCCGTATCGCAAGGTTCTGATTGACTCAGTGGAGAGGGTGCAGAGGAAAGCCGCACGATTCGTGAATTGTTGTTACAGCTCTTATGAAAGCGTCACAGAATTGCTACATAGATTGGGCTGGGATAGTTTGGAAGACAGACAACGTTCCAATTTATTGGAGAATATGCGAAAAAATTTAAATTTGAGTGCAATGAAATACTTCTCCCGCCAACCTATTTAGGTCGCAATGACCGGAGGGATAAGATTAGAGAAATAAGATGTCCTACTGATGCTTTTATGTGTTCCTTCTTTTCTCGCACTATTCGGGATTGGAATGCGCGGGTTTAGGATTGGTGCTTAGCACCCTCTGCCATCCACAATGTTTGTGATTTGCAGTGTATGGATGTAGATGAAAACACCTTCCAAAACCTAAAATCCTCTTTTAACCCAGAATCTCCAAAACATGTCCCCTTTTGGATGAAGCAATCTTTAATAATGCAATAGTACATTTTTGTGACACTGTCAATCAAAATACAGAAGATACCTAAGGGAGCAGGTACTAAACTTTAGCTGTGGACGACTGGTTACAGCGTGATGAAGGCGGCGGCGTGCGGGACGTGGCTGGGCGACCTCATCACTGCGCTCATGGTGACGGACATGATGCTGCAGGACAACCTGTACCCGCAGTGGGCGCCGCGCGCCAGGGCCATCTGGAGGCGCTCCAACGTGCCGCGCATCCTGCTCTTCTGGGTCGGATCCGTCGTCGCCACAGCCGTCGTCGTCACTCTCATCGTCAGTGACTGGATCTCCTGGGACCGTCTCAACAGAGACTTCCTCGCCACCACCGGTTAGTACAAACCTCACCTCACGCCTCCTTGTTTAATTTAACGCTGGACTATTTTTACAACATCGCGGCTGGCTGATATCACTTTCGTATAGTACGATGACGCTTTTAATTCTTCTGACATATTTGACTCGATGGAATAAGGATACGCAAAAAAGCACATTTTTCTTAGATTTATTAAAAAGAAAAGTAGTGCGAATTGTATATTATCAGACCTCCATTAACATGCAACGGAAGATTTAAAGGCTTAGTTTGTTATAAGCACAATATAAAGAACGGAAATGAGCGAACGACAGTTATCTATTCACATAGTAAAACAGGAAAGATAAACGCCATTGCCGAATTTCTATCCGTTACCCTCCTCCCCGTCCTTTCCTGCATCTAAGGACAACGACGTCAAAGAGGTATAAAACCATAAGATAAATAGGGTTATTTAACCCGCCAGTGAGGCCCTGCACACTGGAGCGGAGAGGTACAACGGGACGGTACAAAAGCCCTAGTCACCTCTTACTGGCCGTCCTGATTGCGATTTTTAGGCAGTTAAGCGAATGATGGGACGGTCTCCAATATCTGACACCTAAACTACACATTTAACAAAGAAAAAATACACTTGTCATACAGAACACGTTTCGCAGACAGATCTCAACACAAACTTTTCCTGCCCGGTTAGACTTCTAGTCGGAACGCAGTCCACCTCTCCTCTCATGATTCACACTTACCACCTATGTAAACAGTGGCCAGTGCCTGCGGGGGTCCTTGGTGGCCGAACAAGAAGTGAAAAAAAACCAGTAAATGCAAAAAAGCCTTTACATTATATCTTTTTTTTAAAAAAAAAAAAAAAAAAACGTGAGGTTGGGGTACTGTTAATGAACTAGAGAAAATAAGTATACAGTTTTTATTAAAATTTTTGCCTAGTCATTTGTCCGCGTGTCCGTTTGTTTCTTTCTCCACGATTCACGAGAAAACTATTTTAATGCGTTTCGATCATTGTACTACTTAGGGTTTCACAAATTAAGTAAATTATTTTTCATCTTGAAGTGTCCTTGCGAAGCTGATAAACAAATGCCTGCAAAGTATAGAGTTCCAAAAGCCTGGCGCTAGATGCAAGGTACTTCCCATTATTAACATACTTGCCACGACAGGATAAAAAACAAGAATAAAAAAAAAAATAGCTCCACAGTAGGAGGAGAAGGATGGACCAAGCCTGATAAGCTCTTTGGACAACTGTAAAGAGACTCCACTCGTCCGCGTGACGTCACAAGATGGCCGCCCGTTAGTTTATTTGGTCGGCCAAGATGGCGGGGACCGTTAGTTCTTTGGCCGGCAAAGATGGCGGGCCGTTAGTTCTTTGACCGGCCGCACAGATGGCAGCATCTCCTGGGGGCGCTGGACCGTTAGTTCATTTGGTGACAGCTAGATGGCAGCCACTGTTAGTTCTTTGGGCGACTGGTAGATGGCGTTCGGTGAAAGTATTTCCGGCGCGCTCTGCGAAATGTGTACACTGTTTCAAAATTCCCACTCGACTGTTATCTGTTTGCTTATCCATTACGAGTGACGAAATGTGTACTCTTCGCCTCGGCTAACTATTTCTGTTCTGGCAAGATGCAAATATTTCAGCACAGTAAAATATTTTCTTCGGTTCTGTGTCGTGAAATATACTTAAGCGTAAATCATTGCAATTTTACTAAAAACAAAAAAAAAGTCCACATTAAAACGACCTCGGCAGTGTTGGGGGCTAGAGTGCCGAAGGTCGCCGGTTCGAGTCCGGCCGCGGTGTTTAAGTGTTTTGTGAAAAAAGCTGTTCCAACTCCTCAAAGTTACGTAATTTCCACGCCTAGAGAGTAAGGCGCCAGCTTGCCTTGAATAAAAAATAAGTCAAAAAGCATAAATGTTTCCTTTTAACGTTCGATATGGGAAAAAAAACCGTCATAAACTCCAGATATAAAACCGAGTAAGAATTCTATGTGTACCTGTTTTCATGAAATTATTTAGCGTTCTGGCCTTGCATTCGGGAGGACACCGGTTCGAATCCCCTGTCCGAGCATCCAGATTTGGGATTTCCATGGTTTCCAAAATCACTCCAGGCAAATGCCGCGATGCTTCCTTTAAAAGACCATGGCCGAATTCCTTCCCATTTCTTGCCCCCCCCCATCCTTTCCCGTCTCTAAAGACCTCGCTGTTAACATAAATTCCGTTCATCGAAGCAGGCAGACATTAAATAATTAATTCACCGACGAAGAGACTGGAAACAAATTAACTTTTTCACATCATGATGGATTCATTATGAACAATATAATATAACTCACGAGTGTCACCTACAGTCCGTGTATTTTAAAGGATGTATTAAATTAGGGGTAATGAAACACAGACACTTTTTGAACTCAAAGAGGCATTGAAGGGGTTTACTGATGGGTGTAAGTATAACCTCGATTGGTTGAGAGCCTCTAAACTAAAGCAAAGTTGTCGATTTGAAAACCAGTTTCTTTTCCTACAGACATATCTGAAGTGAATACATGTTAATCTCTCCACTGATATCAAACCAATCAGCCTGTAATTATTTCAAGCCTATTTCTCAACCATGTCTTTGGACAAGAGGCCACTTGAAAATATTTGTGACAAAGCCTTTCCCACACCAAAGCTAGAAAAAATTAAAGTTTCCAGTTTGACCATGGCAAAGCTCATGGAATGCAGTGAGGGAAGAAAGAATTCATATTAGCATCAGTACGACGCCTTATTTCTTTAACTTATCTCTGCTGCCAGTGGTATAAAATATTTAATCACACTCGTAATTGTTGCCATCAAGGTCAAACCTTTGTCGTCTGTCTATCCAGACCAATCTATGTATCAATTCTGTTATGCTTTCGTAAGCAATCACAAATTGAGCTGTCCTTAGCTGCACTTTGTCTAAAATTCCAATCAATCCCTTGTGACACATCAGTGATTGACACCTTTAACTGTATTTTACAGCTCAGCACTTATGTTCCAGGAACGAAATACCGTCTGTTAATCTTACTAATTTAACCCTGATCGAATCGAAGTACGCCGAGTCCTATGTGAATAAAAATCGAGTCACGCTAAGCACAGAACATGCCGATACCATCGCCTGTGACCAAGGTGGAGATATAGAAAATTTACACACTCCCTTATGGAAGAAATCCAGTGCTGGCTCCTACTTATAGTCTTTTACGCACTATTCCTAATTCTTTCACCAAGATTCCACCCCTAGCCTCATCGCCAACAGTACGCCCAGCACTTCCGTCAAACCATCCTTCTGTTTTCCAATGACTTCCCAATCCAATCCCCTGATCAGATACAGACAGGGTTACCTTTTGTTCGTGCGTTAAAGTAAACCAGAAAACCTCATACAGTCTTCTACTCCTAATCAGTAGCAGGGATTCCAAGTTCACTTAAGGTGGTTCTACTGCAGTTTTCCAGGAAAATACCCCCTTTTGCCAGGAAATTATTTTTCAACCAATCAGGACACAGGAGTGTTCTCCATTCGGTTTAAATGTTCCCATCTGACGCCAACCTTCGGATTCAGGACCAAGTATAACATTTGTTTGTAATTGCACGCTTCATCCAACTAACCACGATAAAAGTGCCATAATGCCCTTAGCTAACTTGGTCATCAAACAGACATCATAACCCACATTTTCATAGAAGATTCCCACACATCGACAAGTATCCAAAAGTGCACACATAGTTCTATTACGCCTAAGATAGTGCTCACACTTGAACTGTTAGGTCAAAGTGAGTGTTTAGATATTTTATTCACTCAGGCCTCATCACCTAAAGTCTAAGTGCGAGATTGTGGTCATGGTCAACTTAGGCTCCATACACCACTCAGAATTATTCCACCAATATCCATTCTAGACAGCATTATACGCCACCTACAGCCCCTCAATACTCTTCCAATGACATCCCAGCCCCAGCTCCTTTATTATGTCACATAATGAATGTTTTCCACAGATAAATATATAGCTGCCCTCCTTTGCACCTTGCATTTGATGTACAAAAAATGTGGACTCCATACTACACCACACAAGCAATGGTCTGACTGTGGGTTTGTACCCAAGTCCTTCGCTTCTCTGGTACATCACCCCTCTCTGTTAAATGATTTTTATGTAGTGAGAATCACAATTCGAATGCCAACACAAACGGCAGTAAACTGTAAAGAGCACATCGAAATGGGAGATTGCCTAAGCCCTGAAACAATGGTTAGAAGCACACGTTGATGGTGAGCATAATTCTATAACCATATATTTTAGACTCAAATACACATAGGAATAACACACGCACACACTTGTACATGCATACAGCGAGGTCGACAGAACTAACAGCACGGAAACGATGAAGTGGGGCAGAATTGTCGTTACCACTGATTAACTGGACAGAACTATCGTTACAAAAATCATCAGATAGACGAGATAAAGTCAGGTACCATACTTATGCTTACATCCACAAAGACAGACGCAGATACACATGTCCAAGTCTACAGAGAGTTCAGTACAACTACCGGCAACAATCATGGAAACGAAAAAGTGGTGTAGTACTCTCTTGCCTCATGACTGGCTGAAAAACAGAAGTCTCCTTACATATCATCAGACTGGCGAGATATAAGGTGTGCAAAAGATGGCATGTTTTCACCATAAACCTAAGTGTTTATACCATAAATAGTGTTCATCACGACCAGTTGATTACATTTACCATCAACACGTCTCTCCCACACCGCAACCCTTTCTACCATTCAGTAAAAAAGTGACGCAGGTACCATGAGTTGCAATAGACACTTGACTATCAGATCTCACCCACAAATCCATACATCTCAATACACTAGCACAAACAAACATAAGTGGAGGGACAGCAACATCATTCGTCCAGACAGACGTGTTTATAGAAGGTATCACCATATTTACGCATACAGACACAGAGAGAGACGCACAAACACTCACATTCCATGCCTTTAGCGAGCTAGACACAACAACCAGCCCAATCATGGTGACGAAAAAGTAGGGGGTAGAACCCCCATGGCTCATAACTGACCAAAAAATCATCAGTAATATATGTTCCAGGCACCATACTCTTCACATCAACATCATCTCATTTATTTCACACTACAGACCTCGCTATCATCCAGTATCATGTATGCTAGGTACAAAACTGTTCACATCAGCACCAACACGTCTATCCCACACCTAAACTTTTTCTGCCATTCAGTAACATGTGCCCCCCCCCCCCTAGGTACCACGAGTAGCAGTAGACACTTGGTCATCAGACAGATACCATAACTCCCATATTCATACTAGGTCTCACCCACAAATCCATATGTCACCTCACACAAGCATAAGTGCAGGAACAGCACATCATACATCCAGAAAAACGAGATAAAGGAAGGTATCACCACATTTACGCAAAAACATACAGAGATAGAGATGCATACACACGTACATTTCCATGCCTACAGCGATCTCGGCTCAACAACTAGCCCAATCATGGCAACGAAAAAGTGGAACAGAACACCCATGACTAGCCAAAATCATAGAAAGACACACACACACACTCACATGTCAATGCATTCACACAGTTCCATTCATCACCACACATAACTGGAGGAAAGAGACTGAACATGCTAGATCCAAACTGAAGAGTTACAGGATGTGTGAAGTTTGAAATCACAGCCACATCTCGCCCACACCGCAACCCTTTCTGTCATTTAGTAACATGTGCCCCCATGTACCACGAGTAGCAGGTAGACACTTGGTCATCAGACAGATATCATAACTCCCATATTCATACTAGGTCTCACCCACAAATCCATATGTCACCTCACACAAGCATCAGTGCAGGAACAGCACATCATACATCCAGACAAACGAGATAAAGGAAGGTATCACCACATTTACTCAAAAAAAAAAACACACAGAGATAGAGACGCATACACACGTACATTTCCATGCCTACAGCGATCTCGACTCAACAACTAGCCCAATCGTGGCAACGAAAAAGTGGTACAGAACACCCATGACTGGCCAAAAATCATAGAAAGACACAACACACACACAACACACACACATGTCAATGCATTCACACAGTTCCATTCATCACCACACATAACTGGAGGAAAGAGACTGAACATGCTAGATCCAACTAAAGAGTTACAGGATGTGTGAAGTTTGAAATCACAGCCACATCTCTCCCACACCGCAACCCTTTCTGTCATTTAGTAACATGTGACCCAGGTACCATGAGTTACAATGGACACTTGTCTATCAGACGGATATCATAACCTCCATATTCATACTAGGTCTCACCCACAAACCCATACGTCTCCACACAAGCACAAACATATTGGAGGAACAGCAATTCATACGTCCAGATAAATGAGTTTAAGGAAGGTATCACCATACTTACGCATACAGACACAGAGAAAGGCGCACACAGACACATATATCCATGCCTACAGCGAGCTCAACATCAACAACCAGCCCAATCATGGCAAAGAAAAAGTGGGACAGAACCCTCATGGCTCAAGACTGACAAAAAAAAAAATCATCATTAACATGTGTTTCCAAGTAACAAACTCCTCACATCAAAATCATATCATTTAACTTACACTACAGACCTCTCTGCCATTCAGTATCGTTGGTAATATGTACAAAGCTGTTCACATGATCAGCACCACCTCTATCCCACGCCACAAGCCTTTTCTGCTGTTCAGTAATATTTGTCCGACGTACCACGAGTATCAGTACGCACATGGTCATTAGACAAATATCATAACTCCCATACTCATACTAGGTCTCACACACAAACATAACTGACCAAAAACAATCAGACACACGTTAGAGTGTGTGCAATGGATGACATGTTTTTGCCACACACCTCAGTACTATCACATTATCAATTAATTACATCAACACATAGGTAGCCAGTCATTGTGAAATCTCAAAGTCGAGTAGAATCCTATCGGGATAGACACACAACCACATAGAAAGACACACTCACATGTCCATGCATACACACAGTTACCATACATCACCACACACATACACGTAACTGGAGGAAAAGAATGAACACCATAGGTCCAGACTGAATAGCTACAGGATGTGCGAAATATTTCATATCTTTGCCACAAACCTCGGTGCTCATCATACCCAAATGATTACATCTACATAGGTGGCCACTGATGGAAACATCTCAAGTAGACTCCTACCACCATAATTACACACATAACCACACAGGAACACGTACACACACATATGTCCATGCATATACCACAATTTTCATAAGTTACCACATACATACAAGTAACTGCAGGAAAGGGACCCGACACACGACGTCCACACTAAGGTGTTACATGATAGGCAGATGATAGCATGTCTTTACAATACATCTCAGTGCTAACCACACATATTTGATTTTTAATGTGCCATCAGTATAGCTGGTGGCTGGAACTAAGCTCTTGGCAATGTTTGGCCAAAAGTCATGTGTTCATAGCAGCTCATCAAAGACAAATTTTGGATCAACCTGCCCAGGCGGGCGCGGCAAGAGGGGGCCACCCTTCCTCACAGCGGACGCGTACATCGTGTTTTTGTAGGTCAGTATACCGGCACATATTACCGCCTCGAGCGCAATGAAATTCCGGTCTTCAGTGCGTTCCTAAAAATGCGGTTACCGGTAATAGGTCCCGGTCGGAAAACTCCGGTAATCCATCGCGGTCCGCGCTTTTGCACCGGCGTATTACGGTATTTCTGTCCGCAGAGGGGATGAGTATGGGAGTTATGATATTTGTCTGATGACCATGTGCGTACTGATACTCGTGATACGTCGGACAAATATTACTGAACAGCAGAAAAGGCTTGTGGCGTGGGATAGAGGTGGTGCTGATCATGTGAACAGCTTTGTACATATTACCAACGATACTGAATGGCAGAGAGGTCTGTAGTGTAAGTTAAATGATATGATTTTGATGTGAGGAGTTTGTTACTTGGAAACACATGTTAATGATGATTTTTTTTTTTGTCAGTCTTGAGCCATGAGGGTTCTGTCCCACTTTTTCTTTGCCGTGATTGGGCTGGTTGTTGTGTTGAGCTCGCTGTAGGCATAGATATATGTGTCTGTGTGCGCCTTTCTCTGTGTCTGTATGCGTAAGTATGGTGATACCTTCCTTAAACTCATTTATCTGGACGTATGAATTGCTGTTCCTCCAATATGTTTGTGCTTGTGTGGAGACGTATGGGTTTGTGGGTGAGACCTAGTATGAATATGGAGGTATGATATCCGTCTGATAGACAAGTGTCCATTGTAACTCATGGTACCTGGGTCACATGTTACTAAATGACAGAAAGGGTTGCGGTGTGGGAGAGATGTGGCTGTGATTTCAAACTTCACACATCCTGTAACTCTTTAGTTGGATCTAGCATGTTCAGTCTCTTTCCTCCAGTTATGTGTGGTGATGAATGGAACTGTGTGAATGCATTGACATGTGTGTGTGTGTGTGTGTGTATTTGTGTCTTTCTATGATTTTTGGCCAGTCATGGGTGTTCTGTACCACTTTTTCGTTGCCACGATTGGGCTAGTTGTTGAGTCGAGATCGCTGTGGGCATGGAAATGTACGTGTGTATGCGTCTCTATCTCTGTGTGTGTTTTTTTTGAGTAAATGTGGTGATACCTTCCTTTATCTCGTTTGTCTGGATGTATGATGTGCTGTTCCTGCACTGATGCTTGTGTGAGGTGACATATGATTTGTGGGTGAGACCTAGTATGAATATGGGAGTTATGATATCTGTCTGATGACCAAGTGTCTACTGCTACTCGTGGTACATGGGGGCACATGTTACTAAATGACAGAAAGGGTTGCGGTGTGGGCGAGATGTGGCTGTGATTTCAAACTTCACACATCCTGTAACTCTTCAGTTTGGATCTAGCATGTTCAGTCTCTTTCCTCCAGTTATGTGTGGTGATGAATGGAACTGTGTGAATGCATTGACATGTGAGTGTGTGTGTGTGTCTTTCTATGATTTTTGGCTAGTCATGGGTGTTCTGTTCCACTTTTTCGTTGCCATGATTGGGCTAGTTGTTGAGCCGAGATCGCTGTAGGCATGGAAATGTACGTGTGTATGCATCTCTATCTCTGTATGTTTTTTGCGTAAATGTGGTGATACCTTCCTTTATCTCGTTTTTTCTGGATGTATGATGTGCTGTTCCTGCACTTATGCTTGTGTGAGGTGACATATGGATTTGTGGGTGAGACCTAGTATGAATATGGGAGTTATGGTATCTGTCTGATGACCAAGTGTCTACTGCCACTCGTGGTACATGGGGGCACATGTTACTGAATGGCAGAAAAAGTTTAGGTGTGGGATAGACGTGTTGGTGCTGATGTGAACAGTTTTGTACCTAGCATACATGATACTGGATGATAGCGAGGTCTGTAGTGTGAAATAAATGAGATGATGTTGATGTGAAGAGTATGGTGCCTGGAACATATATTACTGATGATTTTTTGGTCAGTTATGAGCCATGGGGGTTCTACCCCTACTTTTTCGTCACCATTATTGGGCTGGTTGTTGTTTCTAGCTCGCTAAAGGCATGGAAATGTGAGTGTTTGTGCGTCTCTCTCTGTGTCTGTATGCGTAAATATGGTGATACCTTCTATAAACACGTCTGTCTGGACGAATGATTTTGCTTTCCCTCCACTTATGTTTGTTTGTGCTAGTGTATTGAGATGCATGGATTTGTGGGTGAGATCTGATAGTCAAGTGTCTATTGCAACTCATGGTACCTGCGTCACTTTTTTACTGAATGGTAGAAAGGGTTGCGGTTTGGGAGAGACGTGTTGATGGTAAATGTAATCAACTGGTCGTGATGAACACTATTTATGGTATAAACACTTAGGTTTATGGTGAAAACATGCCATCTTTTGCACACCTTATATCTCGCAAGTCTGATGATATGTAAGGAGACTTCTGTTTTTCAGCCAGTCATGAGGCAAGAGAGTACTACACCACTTTTTCGTTTCCATGATTGTTGCCGGTAGTTGTACTGAACTCTCTGTAGACTTGGACATGTGTATCTGCGTCTGTCTTTGTGGATGTAAGCATAAGTATGGTACCTGACTTTATCTCGTCTATCTGATGATTTTTGTAACGATAGTTCTGTCCAGTTAATCAGTGGTAACGACAATTCTGCCCCACTTCATCGTTTCCGTGCTGTTAGTTCTGTCGACCTCGCTGTATGCATGTACAAGTGTGTGCTTGTGTTATTCCTATGTGTATTTGAGTCTAAAATATATGGTTATAGAATTATGCTCACCATCAACGTGTGCTTCTAACCATTGTTTCAGGGCTTAGGCAATCTCCCTTTTCGATGTGCTCTTTACAGTTTACTGCCGTTTGTGTTGGCATTCGAATTGTGATTCTCACTACATAAAATCATTTAACAGAGAGGGGTGATGTACCAGAGAAGCGAAGGACTTGGGTACAAACCCACAGTCAGACCATTGCTTGTGTGGTGTAGTATGGAGTCCACATTTTTTGTACATCAAATGCAAGGTGCAAAGGAGGGCAGCTATATATTTATCTGTGGAAAACATTCATTATGTGACATAATAAAGGAGCTGGGGCTGGATGTCATTGGAAGAGTATTGAGGGGCTGTAGGTGGCGTATAATGCTGCTAGAATGGATATTGGTGGAATAATTCTGAGTGGTGTATGGAGCCTAAGTTGACCATGACCACAATCTCGCATTAGACTTTAGGTGATGAGGCCTGAGTGGATAAAATATCTAAACACTCACTTTGACCTAACAGTTCAAGTGTGAGCACTATCTTAGGCGTAATAGAACCTATGGTGACGTTTTGGATACTTGTCGATGTGTGGGGATCTTCTATGAAAATGTGGGTTATGATGTCTGTTTGATGACCAAGTTAGCTAAGGGCATTATGGCACTTTTATCGTGGTTAGTTGGATGAAGCGTGCAATTACAAACAAATGTTATACTTGGTCCTGAATCCGAAGGTTGGCGTCAGATGGGAACATTTAAACCGAATGGAGAACACTCCTGTGTCCTGATTGGTTGAAAAAATAATTTCCTGGAAAAAGGGGGTATTTTCCTGGAAAACTGCAGTAGAACCACCTTAAGTGAACTTGGAATCCCTGCTACTGATTAGGAGAATATGAGGTTTTGGTTTACTTTAACGCACGAAAAAAAAGGTAACTGATCAGGGATTGAGTGGGAGTCATTGGAAAACAGAAGGAGGTTTGGGGAAGTGCTGTGGGTACGTTGGCGATGAGGCTAGGGGTGGAACTTGGTGAAAGAATTAGGAATAGTGCGTAAAAGACAATAAGTAGGAGCCAGCACTGGATTTTCTTCCATAAGGGAGTGTGTAAATTTTCTATATCTCCACCTTGGTCACAGGCGATGGTATCAGGCATGTTCTGTGCTTAGCGTGACTCGATTTTTATCACATAGGACTGGCGTACTTCGATTCGACAGGGGTAAAATTAGTAAGATTAACAGACGGTATTTCGTTCCTGGAATATAAGTGCTGTGCTGTAAAATACAGTTAAAGGTGTCAATCACTGATGTGTCACAATGGATTGATTGGAATTTTAGACAAAGTGCAGCTAAGGACGCTCAATTGTGATTGCTTACGAAAGCATAACAGAATTGATACATAGATTGGTCTGGATAGACAGACGACAAAGGTTTGACCTTGATGGCAACAATTACGAGTGTGATTAAATATTTTATACCACTGGCAGCAGAGATAAGTTAAGAAATAAGGCGTCGTACTGATGCTAATATGAATTCTTCCTTCCCTCACTGCATTCCATGAGCTTTGCCATGGTCAAACTGGAAACTTTAATTTTTTCTAGCTTTGGTGTGGGAAAGGCTTTGTCACAAATATTTTCAAGTGGCCTCTTGTCCAAAGACATGGTTGAGAAATAGGCTTGAAATAATTACAGGCTGATTGGTTTGATATCAGTGGAGAGATTAACATGTATTCACTTCAGATATGTCTGTAGGAAAAGAAACTGGTTTTCAAATCGACAACTTTGCTTTAGTTTAGAGGCTCTCAACCAATCGAGGTTATACTTACACCCATCAGTAAACCCCTTCAATGCCTCTTTGAGTTCAAAAAGTGTCTGTGTTTCATTACACATAATTTAATACATCCTTTAAAATAAAATATCTGTCGGTTTCAATGAAAGGATTTCACCCATTGATGGGTTTTTGAGGCTACGAATTTTGAAAGGAATAACGTATGGTAGGTTTGAGAAATAGGCTTGAAATAATTACAGGCTGATTGGTTTGACATCATGTAATCACTTCAGAAATGTCTGTAGGAAAAGAAACTGGTTTTCAAATCGACAACTTTGCTTTAGTTTAGGAGCTATTAATTCATCGAGGTCATACTTACATACATCAGTAAACCCATTCAATGCCTCTTTGAGTTCAAAAAGTGTCTGTGTTCTCGGTCTGTTTCATTACCCCTAATTTAATACATCCTTTAAAATACACGGACTGTAGGTGACACTCGTGAGTTATATTATATTGTTCATAATGAATCCATCATGATGTGAAAAAGTGAATTTGTTTCCAGTCTCTTCGTCGGTGAATTAATTTTTAATGTCTGCCTGCTTCGATGAACGGAATTTATGTTAACAGTGAGGTCTTTAGAGACGGGAAAGGATGGGGGGGGCAAGAAATGGGAAGGAATTCGGCCAAGGTCTTTTAAAGGAAGCATCCCGTCATTTGCCTGGAGTGATTTTGGAAACCATGGAAAACCCAAATCTGGATGCTCGGACAGGGGATTCGAACCGGTGTCCTCCCGAATGCAAGGCCAGAACGCTAAATAATTTCATGAAAACAGGTACACATAGAATTCTTACTCGGTTTTATATCTGGAGTTTATGACGGTTTTTTTCCCATATCGAACGTTAAAAGGAAACATTTATGCTTTTGACTTATTTTTTATTCAAGGCAAGCTGGCGCCATACTCTCTAGGCGTGGAAATTACGTAACTTTGAGGAGTTGGAACAGCTTTTTCACAAAACACTTAAACACCGCGGCCGGACTCGAACCGGCGACCTTCGGCACTCCAGCCCCCAACACTGCCGAGGTCGTTTTAATGTGGACTTTTTTTTTTGTTTTTAGTAAAATTGCAATGATTTACGCTTAAGTATATTTCACGACACAGAACCGAAGAAACTATTTTACTGTGCTGAAATATTTGCAACTTGCCAGAACAGAAATAGTCAGCCGACGCGAAGAGTACACATTTCGTCACTCTTAATGGATAAGCAAACAGATAACAGTCGAGTGGGAATTTTGAAACAGTGTACACATTTCGCAGAGTGCGCCGGAAATACTTTCACCGAACGCCATCTACCAGTCGCCCAAAGAACTAACGGTGGCTGCCATCTAGCTGTCACCAAATGAACTAACGGTCCAGCGCCCCCAGGAGATGCTGCCATCTGTGCGGCCGGTCAAAGAACTAACGGCCCGCCATCTTGGCCGGCCAAAGAACTAACGGTCCCCGCCATCTTGGCCGGCCAAATAACTAACGGGCGGCCATCTTGTGACGTCACGCGGACGAGTGGAGTCTCTTTACAGTTGTCCAAAGAGCTTATCAGGCTTGGTCCATCCTTCTCCTCCTACTCTCCACCTAAAACGAGTTGATATAATGTTATCAAAAAACATTTAAAGGCGAAGGAGAAGATCCACCAAGGACAAATGACAATCTACACGACGGACCGTCCTCGACTCCGGTCGAAAGTAACAGCTATTCTTATCAAAAACCCATAGCGCACCAGGTAGTTCAAATACCACCCCTAATGGAAGCAATAGAATTAACATCCCGAGAGAGACAAGTCGTCTTGGCAGTAATACATGTTTCATCAAGTGGAGACCAGTTTGTTAAGACATGGATGCTATTCTCTCTACAGGCAGCAAAGTATTAATTGCAAAAATTTAAGGGCGAAACTCTGGCAATAGGACTCGATCTGGATAAATCGGAAAGGTGAACTTCTGGCAGGGAAGAGAAATGTAGCAACAACTGATCCAAACGAGCCAACATACTTATCTACCCTCCAACATCACCTGCTTCCTGACATGGTAAACTAGATGTAGCTGAGAACATCATGGAAGTCGTGAGCTTTGTTACGATAAACAATCATTCATCGGTCATCGTCCTGTCAGATTGCAAATGATAAACTGCATCCCAGCATATAGGCCACCGGGTAAGAAAACGGAGGTAGATGGGAAGTGCTTCACGCACTTAGTTCATAATCATATCCAAACTAAATACGCTAAATACGCCGAAATCACTTAAAGAATAGTGGGAATTAAAGCGGCCACCACTACTATTTTTGAAATACCTATACACGATGGATTTAATACCTCCCTTGGGAGAGAGCTCACAGGGGATTTCATCGTATTGCTCGAGAACTGATGCTATGATTTACAGAAAGAAAATCGAAAAAATTGGAGATCCGATGTCCGATTAGCTATTGAAGAAAAGAAGCCCTCGTGATTCAGAAATGCTGATAAACGGACGAACCAAACGGTGTCGTTGCCTTCTTACCTCTAGCTAAGGCGAAAGTGCAAGTGGAAACATTCGTAACCTAATGCACACACGAGCAAGCGTGGGAATCCCGTTATAATGAGTAGGGGAGGGGGAGAGAGTTATTATTTTTTTCAAATATTAAAGTATAGTTTAAAAGTTATTTTTTTGAAGTTTGTAGTTTTCTCTATATGATTGTAATAGCTAGGTATGAAAAATGAATATTCCAAAGATTGAACAACTTTTTAGGTTTCCTTATCTACACAAGTTGTTTTCAACGTACCTATTTTAATCCAATTATTTAAATCTTGCTAGGGATATTTAAAAATAATAATAACTCTACTCAAATCTGATACATAAATGGTCGAGACAATGTTTGTTGGAGGAAATATATTTTGTTATTGTAAATTCGTGGCAAAAGGATATTGCTAAAAATTTATGACAATGTTGCTGTACTTGCACGTTGGAAACTATTTTGTAGATTGAAAATCTTCATCTTAATTATTTCATTTCTTTTAATCCTCATCTTTGGTACTTGAGTTCTGACTTTCATGTAAATGGACATTGAAATCTATAATCTAATAATAACCTGGCTCTTTTACGCAAGCAAATTTTGAAATACGACACTGATGGTACCAATGGAGGTACTATTTTCGTTGTGAAAACCATCTCTTAGGCAGACATCCTAAACCCTTTTCTGAGCCTACTATATAATTTCCTAAGCTTACGCATTCACTCACTCGCTAACCTCTATAGCTATTGGCTGCAGAGTCGTGATGTCACGAGCTGGCCTCCATTCACAAATTAATAGCTACCAGAGATATATGAAAGTTAGAGGTTAAGTTCATAGTTTAATAACTAATAAACTGCTGTGAAATTAATTTGACAGAATAAATTCATTCATTAAGTTTGATTTTCGTAAAATTTAATTCTTTAAAAAAATATGGAAAAAACTTATGGCTGAAAAAAAAGTGGAACTACCAGTACTTTTTAGTAACATGTAGCTAATGAAGGTAACAAAAAACTTAAATTACTCATGGTCTCTGCTGCAACCACAAATGCCAATTGTCATTCCGACCTAGGCTAATTTTCAATTTAATTAAACTTTTGAAGATGTTGCTGCATAACCAAACTTTATAAATTATAGTTTATTTGTTTTTTTTACATTTTTGCTTACCATTTTCGTTAATGGTGTTTGTACATGTTCGGTGTAGGTAAGTTATTGCGTTATATAAAGTAGATATCAGGGCAAATATATTACCGGATCAAGTATTCTAGCAATTAATTTCATAGATTTTGGTTAACTGTTTAATAATCTGGAATCTGTATTAAGTTCTCCTGCCGATATGGACATTATGACCAAAGATTACGTCATGAATGTTTGCCCAGCCTGAATAAGAAACAACGTGATGCTTTCGAAGCGATTTCATACTCCCTTTAAAAATAAATTCCTCAAATATTGCCGAGTGAGCTTTTAGGATCAAATACAAGTCAAGTTTGTATTTCAGCAAGTTGGAGTCTAGCAACTGATCTTTGAAACAATTATAGAATATCGCGATCGTCTCTTTTCGTATTTAAAACGTCTATTAATAGTTATGAGTTCAAGCTCAAGAGATTTTATTCACCCTAAGGGTGATACACAGGTCAAGTTCGTATTTGGCCAGATCAGGTAAAAAAAAAAAAAAAAAAAAAAAAAAAAAAAAAAAAAAAAAAAAAAAAAAAAAAAAAAAAAAAAAAAGTCAGGGCTTAAATTAGTACGAAATAAACTGTAAATATCAAAGTAAGAATTGTGATAGAGAACCGAAGAGTTTAAAGCAACTATCCTACCGTGTAATGAGGTATGACGTTGCGGTACCTTCCCCCCCCCTCTTTGTTTGAACTGTTCTTATGGATGCTAATGATCATTAAGCAGAGGTCCTTATTGAAGCTGCGACAAACACCTGCAAACTGGGAAATTTGAAGCAGGGTTTCTCAAGTTAAAAGAGAATCGTTTTGGAATTCGCACCCAACCGGTTTTACGTACGTGATGTAAGCCTCAACAGAGTACCAACGTTTTTAGACGATGAGGTTATTAAGTATAGATTTGACAACTGATAAAAATCTTTCAATATGCTTTAAATTCTAGTTGCTCCCTCCAAAACTGCAAGAGCAACCAGCACTTAAAACAAAAAGTATTTGGAAAGAAACTGAGAACGGAAAAGATGTTTAAACTGTAGCTGCCCAAGATCTGTAAGAAATTAAAACTTTAGGGATTGAATCAAAATCTACGTGTACCAAAAACTGGTATTGAAGATGCGCATAAAAATTGTGATGATTAACCACATTTTATAGGTAAAACAAATTTTCCCGAAAGTAGGTTTTTGATTTCACAGCCCCGTGATATTGTATATAGTGGGGAGAACTTTCAAACTTGAGATGTTATAAATATTATATTTGCAGTTTACTTAACCTCAAATAGAAGTGAAATCACAGCCGAAAACCAGAGAAGTGCTTATGTTCAAGTTTTTGCAAATATGCCAATATTTTATTTATCGCAACAATAGAATTAGAGAATTAGTACGTATGGTCGGGTGAAGTTGTTTTCTACGGGTAATTCTTATTTTGCTGATAACAGTGCCGTAATTATATAGACAAAAATCCATCCGAAAATAACCCAGTCACTTCTTTGTATTTTTGAATCTCTTGTAGTTCAATAACGAACAAATGCAAATTGGCTTTTATTCGGAAATGTAAACAAGCTAAATATATCCTATTCACCAATAAACTCAACCAGCTGGAAATGTCAGCTGGCTTGCTCCCTTTGTGTGGAGTGTAAATGAATAGCTTGCATTTACACCGCAGGAGAATGGGCAGTGCATAAAGCGAAATTTAATTGAAGGTTTTGACAAATATTGAAGAACAAATGAGGTGACTCTCTATATTGGTTTGGGAGGAAGTACAAATGCGTAATTCATTTGGAGATCATCCGATTAGATGTGTGTTCCAATGTCGTAGACTATTGTATTGATGGATACCGTTTCGACACTCAGTATCGGATCTGATAACTGTTGGATTTCGGCGTGAAACTATATCCAGTGATTCTACCATTCAACCATTTCTGCGACTTAAAGCTCATAGTCTCGCCGGTAAAATGATTAAAATACAGAATACAAAATTCGTTTAGTATGTTGTGTAGACGAAAAATTGATCACGTTTCATGAAGGAATGACCCATGTCAGCGAAACCTTAGTTTGGGCGCTGTAGGGAATTGCAGCCAAATTACCTGACGAACCGTGGTGGTACCACATTCAACAAGGTAGGCAAAACAGAAATGCGCGTTAGGTCGGTCCTGCTTAGTCTGGTTGCAACTGATACGGCTCAGTGACCTAGCAGCCAATTATCCCAACCCATATATTAAAACTGTAGCTATGATGATGACCGACTCATTTGCGCAACCGTATTTTCATCTGTCCAAACATGTATGTTGTGCGAGTTTACAGTGCCATCTCTAGCGAAGGTGAATAGCACCAAACTCGGGAATTGTGGATGGAGCATGCAGCACTGTAGTAAACACCACTGCGTGAACTGTGGATTGACATGTGTTCAACGCTTGCTTGTTTTGACGAGTGCTGCTGGACGGTTCCTCTTGGAACATTCTCAACAGGTCATTTTCAAAGTCATGTACGAGTCTAGCGTAAACGACTCGGATAATAGAAATACAGGAGAGTTAATACTATAATACCTACACTACAATTTATCGATATGACTCAGAACTACTGTATATACAATACAAATGTAATATGCACAAAGTAACACAGTTGAATGTACACGCCATAACGCCAATTTGCAAGTTTCAGGATTCTCTTTGTGTGTCTTCCATCGGTGGCAGTGAACGCAGAGTAGTTCAGAAAATTTCTAATGAAAAATTTTTCCCGCATTCAATCGTGCGTTGCTGTCCCGTTGTCATCCGCTTTGTCGCATGCAAGCAACATAACGGTCGTTTCTGTATTTGTGTCCATTACAACGCTACTGCACTAGCACCCAATATAAACTACCCACATAAGATGTAGACCAATGACTATGGAGGAATGTATAGCGCATCGGTAGGACTGTTGTTAAGCTCAATTAATCCATCATCCTTACACTGATGGCTAACGACTTGGGAACTATTAGTAAACCAAAAACAATAGGCACTCAAGGGGCTAAAACCATGCTTGACCGGAGATTGGTTCCCTATTGGAACATGATGACTCCGCAGAGCCAAACAAAATAAAGAACATTGTAGACGATATTTTGATTAGCAGTATGTATATATAAAACCGCCAGTGTAGCTGCGCGCGTTAAGGGGCCACCAAACTGGGTGTGGACCAGGCTCGAGTCGTAAACCACGCGTACCGTAGTCACTTAGGCGAATGCAAGGACGGTCTCCAATCTCATCTTCATAAACTACAAGTTTCAAAACAAACAGACCCATATCACAGAAAACATAAATTGCACAATTCTCAGAAACATAGAAAGCAATGTGTATCACTGAAAGATGCTAATACAGGAGATGTTATAAACTCAGAATGGGGTATAGTTAAATGTGGTGTGCCTCAGGGTTCAATTCTTGGCCCTCTGCTGTTCTTAATCTATATAAATGATCTTCCACATATACTAGGTGATAATGAACACATAGTGCTCTTTGCAGATGATACTAGCATATCGTTGAAAGATCCATCAGCACAAAACCTCGAAAACATAGCAAATGATGCCATAAAGAAAATTAATAGGTGGTTTAATGCCAACAAACTAATGCTTAATGTAGAAAAGACACAGTTACTTCAGTTTGTTACAACAAATAAAACAAAGGACAGCTATAATGTGATATCAGAAGGGAAAACAATCAATGAAAGCAGTTTCACAAGATTCCTGGGTGTATATATAGATAACAAATTGAACTGGAAACAACATATTCAACAACTTCTTAAAAAACTGAATTCTGCAACATTCTCACTGAGGGTAATATCTAGAATAGCTAATATAGAAACCAGAAAGTTAGTATATTTTGCATATTTTCATTCCCTGCTCACTTATGGCATCTCATTTTGGGGAAACTCGTCACAAGCACAAAGGGTATTTAAATTACAAAAGCGTGCTATAAGAACTATTTGTGGAGCAAACCCATGGACGTCGTGCAGAAATCTGTTTAAAAACCTGGGTGTTCTAACCATGCCAGCACAGTATGTATACTCTGTATTATCATTTGTAGTGGAAAATCCTGAACACTTCAATCTTAATGCTGACATACATAGCCATAATACTAGGAATAAATATAATATTCACAAGGATTACAAATCACTGTCAATTGTACAGAGAGGGTTAACATTTACTGGAGCTTCCTTATTCAATGTCTTACCAACAGAAATTAAATGTTACCTACAAAAACCCAACTACTTTAAGTCCAAACTGAAAGAGTTTCTGCTTCAGAACCCATTTTACTCTGTGAAAGAATTTTCTTCTTGGAATTTGGTAACTAAGAATGACTGATAAAATAGTATATATGGTGTATGGAAGGGGAAGGTGACAAAGTTGTCCACAATTACTAAAATGATATATGGTTTTTCTTTCTGTTGAAACTTTTGACAATTTAAGTAATTATTGTGGTTACAAAATTCCACTCATATATAGTAACTAACATGGGATAGCATGCATTCAAAAAACTGCTGTGAAAAATTATCATACTAACAGGTTGTTAAGTAATTGACTGCTTATGAGTTGTTGGTAATATAATTGATATTGTTAATAAGTGTGTGTACTGTTCCACATAAATAGCAACTAACATGATATAATAGGCTATGTAGTCGCAAATCACAGTGAAACTTATCATGGTTACTGGTTGTAAGAAAATAACTGATTATTAGATGCTGGTAACAAGTGAATATACTGTTCCACATAATAAGTATTAATTAACTCGGGATTGTATTTGTAGATAACAGGAGATATTGGTTATACTAATGGGTTGTAGCTAACTTGTTGTCAATATCTAATAACATTATCAATTATATAGTAATATTGACATTAAAAATAAGTGTATGTACTGTTCCACATCCCCGAGATTATTCTCACATGGGATCAAAGTGAACATATCTATCTATCTATCTATCTATCTAAACATGATAACACTTCGGCTCCGCCCCGTCGTGGCAGGAACTGACAATCTCTGGTTTTCACTACCCAGTGTAAATATTGGACAAGTTCTTAATTACAAGCCATGATGAGAATCAAGGATTTGCATTACCCGTTAGGGTATATTAAAAAGCATAACTTATATATACATTGAAGAGCCAAAGAAACAGGTATAGCCATGCGTATGCAAACAGAGAGATATGTAAGCACTCAGGGTACGGTGCTGAGGTCGGCCTGTATAAGACAACAGGTGTCTGGCGCAGGCGTTAGATCGGTAACTGCTGCTCCAATGGCAGGTTATCATGATTTAAGTGAGTTAGAATGTGGTGTTACAGTCGGCGCACGAGAAAAGGAACATAGCATCTCCGAGGTAGCGATGAGACGAGGATTTTCCCATACGACCATTTTACGAGTGCACCGTGAATATCGGGAATACGGTAAATCATCAAATCTACGACATCGCTGCGGCCGGAAAAAGATCCTGCAAGAACGTGACCAACGACTACTGAAGAGAATCGTTCAACGTGACAGAAGTGCATCCCTTCCGCAAATTGCTGCGGATTTAATATGTTGGGCCATCAACAAGGTCAGCTTGCGAAGCATTCAACGAAACATCATTGATATGGGCTTTTGGAGCGGAAGGCCCACTCGTGTACCCTTGCTCGGCTCACGTCACAAAGCTTTACAGCTCACCTGGGCCCGTCAACATCGACATTGGACTGTTGATGATTGGAAACATGTTGCTTAGTCTGACGAGTCTCGATTCCAATTGTATTGAGCGAATGCGGGTATGAAGACAACCTCATGAATTCACGGACCCTGTATGTCAGTAGGAAACTGTTCAAGCTTGTGGAGGATCTGTAATGGTGTGGGGCGTGTGCAATTGGAGTGACATGGGAACCCTGATACGTCTACATACGACTCTGACAGGTGACACGAGCGTACGCATCCTGGCTGATCACCTGCATCCATTCATGTCCATTTTGCATTCCGACGGACTTGGGCAATTCCAACAGGACAATGCGACACCCCACACGTCCAGAGTGGCTTCAGGAACACTCTTCTCAGTTTAAACACTTCCGCTGACCACCAAACTCCCCAGACATGAACGTTATTGAGCATATCTGGGATGCCTTGCAACGTGCCGTTCAGAAGAGATCTCCACCCCCTCGTACTGTTACGGATTTATCGACAGCCCTGCGTGATGCATGGTGTCAATGGGGTACTTGACACTAACTATAAAACCATGAAACCTTAATTTATACTGATAGAGTAAGTTGTTAGGATACCGAAAATCAACTTCATTTTTTGGATAGGAGTTAAAAACATACTATTTTTAATAAAATAAAAATGCAAAAAGACAGCTGTTAGTCACGTGACACGAAACACCAATCGGAGCGCATGACGTCAGTTGTTGGGCCGCGCCAGTTTAGCTGCCGTGTATTCTCATGCGGAGAACATCTTTCCGTCGCTTATTTAAGTTTGTTAAGGTTTCAGTGCTGGCTGTAAAACATTTGTTCTTCTTATACTCGCAATGGAAGTTGGGTTTATCAAGGCAAATAGCTCTAATTTGCCCAGAATTGACGTGATGATGCTGGGAGTGTTTTTGCATCAAACACCAATTTCTGATCACCAGAATTCCGGAATGTCAAAACGTCCAAGTAAATACTTTCTTGTTATATGTTATACATAATACCATATTACGATAAAACGTTAGAATATAAGGTATTTTAGAAGCGTGTGTGTTAATGGTGCGTTTTACTTAATACAGATTGGTAATTTGCGATTTTAATCAACAGGTCTACATTTCGAGTAATTTCGAGTATTTCATTGTAGTATCTTTTAAAATGTGTTTAATATGACTGTTGCTTCGCAGAATCATGTGCAGTATTTAATTGTTAGTATAATTACTATTTTAAAAAATCCTTGAGTGATTTCTACAACTATTTTTTGCCGCGCTGGGTTAGTTAAAGTTAAGTCTGTTCACATCGTTCGACGCTATTTTTTCGGCAGTAATGTTGTGAATATAAAGCTTTTTCTTTCTATATTAGTGGTTATACAAGTTTTTGTATAGCTAGAAAAATATTTTGATCATGTTTTCTAAGAAAGTCGTAAACTATCGTCCTATTCAGGTCGAAATATTTTTCGATATTCGTTGAAGCGGGGATTCTACGATAATCGTGATAGATTCTTAAGTAACGTGACAAATTGATTGTAAGGAATAACATTTTTTGATATCTCGCTTAGTTCTCGAGATATACTATCTCAAAAGTGGTTAGGTCGAAATGCGGCCTCGACCAGAAGAAAAATGTCTCCAAATCTAAATTCGATGATGGATTCTTCAGTAACTCGAAGACAGAAATCAAAAGTAAGGCCTAATTTTTTTTGATTCATTAGTACTTTTGATACTGATCCCATTATATGATACTCCATATAGTTTTCCAAATCGTTCGGCCACTATATCAATAAAAAAAAAATTGATGCATTTACAACGAACAGCATTTTAACCTCCAGGTTCGTAATTTATTTACCGGTAATAATTTAAGTTTATCATAGCACAAAATATTGAGGTACATAGCTTATTAAATATAATATAATATTAAGCACAAACTTACGTCAACGTGGTCTTCACAAAAATATATCGAGGGTGTTGTAGACACATAAGCCGGATCGCGTCGTGTAAGAATTAACCACTTTTTTCCAACTACTTCGTTGCGTGGAATGGAAACAAACAATTTGTTTGGTGCATTTAAGGTCGTGTTTACACACAGAGGCACCACACACCATTTGTAAACTCTAGAACACATTTTATTAATAAAATAAGCAAACCGCCTGTATGTTTGCAATGGCACGAGCCAACAACTGACGTCACAAGAGGCCAACTGACAGCTGGGAGCGTTTTGGCGCCAATATTCAAATCATCGCATAAAAATGCAAAATTTTGCTATTTTCCGTTCGTTATTTCAAGAAATAATATTTTTTTTGTTTATAGTAGATGACCAGCTACAATACTGACTACTTTCCCAAAATTAGTCAAGTACCCCATTCCCTCCAGCACTACTTCAGACATTAGTCGAGTCCATGCCACGTCGTGTTGCGGCATTTGTGCGTGCACACGAGGGGCCCTATACGATACAGGTGTGCCAGTTTCTTTGGCTCTTCAGTGTATAAGGACACTGTTTCAGGTTTCCGTGAGTTTCAACATCGTACCCGAAAAACGAACCTGTTCTATTCAAACCAGAAAGTTTTCGGTTTGTCTAGAAACACACGAACAAATCTTTTCCAATGAGATGTTTATGAATCGAGCCTGAAATAATTTAGGTAGTCTTAGAATCGGCGCATTTAGTTTTCGATTCATGAGCAGGCAGGCATCAATCATCTACATTAGATGAATGGTTATTTAAGATAATGTTAACTCAGATTTCGTGAATGGATATGCTCGTAGTATACAAATAACTGAATGATTGCGACAATATTGCTAACTGTTTAGTTTTAGTATAATAATCGCGTGAAATTTCAGTGGATTTTCACTTTTAGATAACCCTATCTTTATAATTTTCAACTTATATCTTCGAGTTTGTCTCCGTTTTCCTCTATCTAATTGTGACAGGTATTGAAAACGTGTGTTACCTTTTATTCAGTTTCCTAAGCTGCAAGTTTAATTACCAGTTATGAAACTGACAAATACTAAATTGGGATATTTCAATTCTTCTTCGAGGCTTTGATTTAGAATTTTGACTGCATGTTTTTTTAATGATCTTTTTCCGAGTTCGATAGTGTTGCAGATTCTTGGAAATAACTTATGTCTAGTAGATAGCTCGTTTCATAAAGTATTGACCGTTGACCAAAGTTAATCAAAAGGGCGGTAATGATGCAAAACCAAGACGAAAACTAACACAAATTTCTATATTTGTGGTGATTCCTAGTCATGTGAAAAGACTTTGAAACGTGCATTTTTTAAAAAAATGAAACAAACAAACAAACAGCAGCTACATGTGGTTCTCGAATTGCGCATACAAATAATCAAAATTGTCATCATCAAACAGCACGCTCTTTCCGAGAATAGTCTTTTTCACATATTGTACATTTTGCCACAGACTCATTTTTGTTTCATTTTTAGACACAGTTAGGGTTACCAAACATACGGGACCCAATTTTTTAACTCAGTTTTTGGTCCCTCTAAACATCCGTTACAAAAGATGCAGAAGCGGAAACAAAAGCAGAGGTCCCAGAGGAACTTCCGCACTTGTGAAAGCAAAAGTGGAGCTCTCTTACATTTGTGGTATTTATTCATATTGTGTCAAAACAGTTATGCCTTCGTTACTATCTTATTTGTTATGGTTTGCTATTGTAGCTCAAATTATTTAAGAATGACTTAATTTCCTCCAAAGTCCATTCTTACGACATATAAAATTTATGGAGTGTAGTGACCTGTAAGTTATTGCGTCATTTCGCATGTAGAACACGATAAGGAATTTAATCCAAACGATCCAAACATTCGTCGAGGTTAGAGGAAATCCTCCAACAGCGGTATCAAGGAGGATTTTTTTTATTTGGGCTTTACGTCTCGTCGACGACATTAGAGATGCGTCAAAATTCAGGAAGTAGAGCGATACCATTATTACCTCTTTAAGCCCACCCTTTACGCACTTCAGCTATCATCTTCCTTATTCAGTTGTAGGTCTCTCAGGATTTTGTAAATTATAGTTATATTCGTAGTTCTTAATCACAGATGGAGGAGTGAAATTCACTTACATAACATTCGCATGCCTTGCAAAGTCAGTTGCTAATAATGCCATTTACTAGCCAGTGTTAGGCCTGATGGCCTCTTTCGGACTCAATCCATCTTCTTGGTTGTCTTACTACATCCCTACCTCTGGGATGGTATTTGAGAAATTTTGGTGTGACTCAGTCGGTCTTCATCCGTAGTACGTGGACTATCCATGATATTCTGTAGTTTTGCTCATTTTGGTGAACTGGTTTAACTTTGAGCTCCTTAAGGATTTAATCTGATCTTTTTCTGCCTCGTACTGTGTAACCAGCTCTTCTACTCATGCATCGCATCTCAGCAGTCATATGTCTCCAGACCTAGCCGCTGTACAATAGGGTAGGTTTAGCAAGGATATTTTTTAGCCTGATCCTTGTGTGCCTTTGAACATGACATGATACGATGGTGCTATTTATTATTCCTGTACCTTTCATGAAGTTTGTGTTCTTTAGTTGTATATCGTTTTCTATGGTGTAGTTGAGGTTGTAACTAATTAAGCAATAGAACATGAAATTCTGCATGAATGCTATCGTCCTTTGTTTAGTTGATAGACTGGCTCCTTTCTTCACGATGGACGATGTCAATTTTTTTACCAGGCTGTAAAGACATAATCAAAGTACTCTTCATGTATATATATAGTGAGACGTAGGTCCATCACTGTTGGCATATTTGACTGTAATGTGACTGTGTAAATAGGAAGATAATGAGTAGTTCGGACGGGAGTTGTGAAGTTAGTGCGTACGACACGCTACTTGTAAAGTTTATTCCAGGCCGCGCCCACGAACGGGTCACACATTATCGGGGTCAGGAAGCCCTCCAGGAGCAACCTGTTGTCACAACGACCGCGAGTGCCTGCTGATCGATTATCCAGCTCTCCACCGGGCGCAGGAGCTGTATGCGTGAGGCAGGACTCGGACAAACAGTAAACAAAAATGGCCACCTAAACAGCTGTCCCAACCGCGAGAAAATTCTCCAGAGGATAATGAAATTGCCATCGGAGCATGTGCTCCACCACAATTAAAATTAAATAATTATACCACACTTTGAACTTTAAATACCATTCCAGATAGAATTATAATTAAAGACGCCGTTTTGCAAATTTAAAACTCGCTGGAAAAACATTATCGATAAGCTTAGTAAAGTTTATCGAACAGCGCCATATTATACCACACTTCGAACTTTAAATACCACTTCAGGGCAGTACCGGATTAACCGCGTAGCAGGAGTTAGCAAATGCTACGAGCCTCGCCTCTTCTGGGGGGCCTCACGCCTCCTATGGGGACCCCGCACCTAGGAGTTTCTGGAGCCTCCCGTCAGGCTAGATGACCAACTTTTTTTTTTTTTTTCTTCTTCTTTCTCTACAATTCCTCCGGGCGACGAAAACCAAGGGCCTCTTCTTCATATTTGCTACGGGCCCCCGCGCTACTTGATTCGGCAATACACGAAAAATCTTCTAATAAGAATTTGGTGGAGTTTCAGTGTACAGTCTGTGGTCTGAGGAGTAAAATAGCGTGTGTTTCATTTCGATGTGACAGTAACAAGTAGAAAAAAAGAAGTGTCCTAAAATTAATATCTATTTTTAGTTGAACGTAATTTACCCAAAACCTACTGATCAGATTTCAATGGGCATTCGAATAGTGTAAAGCCCACAGTACCTTGGCTAAAATCGGGTATGTTTCATTTAGATGTCGGAAAGCTGATAAATTTATGATAAAAGCGTACACAGATCAGTATCCATTTTTCGTTGTATGCGACTAATTCGATGCGTCTTATTGGTCAGATTTAGTAACTTTTCACAGCCGAAATATCTGGGTAAGAGTGGCATCCTATTGTTTGAAGTAATTAAGTTATGTTATTCTTTTCTCGCTGATATATGTTAACTGTGATATAATTAGTTTAGATATAACAGGCCATGTAAATGAAGATCCAGGCTACATCTAGTAGCAAATGTATGATATTAATGGTTCCCAATGTAATAAATAAAATCCACCATTAAGTCTGGTAGACACACGAATCTTCTACATTGGCCAACACTACACTCCTGTCAATGGAAATGCAGTTTTGGGTTGTTGCCGCTATATGGAATACATTACAATAATGTAATCACATTCATATTAACTTATCGTATTTTAATTTAATTTACATGATATGCAGTGCATGCTCTGGTAGTGAGTTTCCTAAATTCCCATTTTTTCCCATTTCATATACCGTACATGTATACTTTTGAACTTTAGGATTTTTAATTTTAAATTCTTTCAGCACTTTTAGTATTTTATTCATTACTTTCTTGGTTATTTATTACAACCTCTGAATTTCCAACTCAAATTGAGAGCCACCTGTGGTCATGGTCATCTTTTCCCTTCCATATACTACTCTTAATTCTTCCAATATCTTTCCACACCTCATCACCAATGTATACCTTGCAGCTCCCAGCACTCTCTTCATCCTCCTCCTGTGTTTCAGTGAATCAGTTACTGTTTGTGTTGTGCAGACAAATCTAGCAGCCCTCCTTCACACATCTTCCAATGCTTATATTTGATACTCACAATGTGGTTTCCTATACTACACCACAATATTTAAGCAATGGTCGATCCAAAGTTTTGTAACCCATCTGCTCATCACCCAGTCCAAAAAATGAAGGATTTTGAAATCTTTTCCTACCATGTTCCCAGTGAGTCCAGATGTGTTGGGAAATGTTATGGCAAGATATTTACACTTCAGGTGTTCAACAATAATTTATTCTCCATCCTATAAACATAACTTTTCACCTGTTCTCCACATAAGCTGACTCTTCTTAGCATTTTTATTCATTCCATGTCGACCTAACAGTTAGATGTTCTGCCCAAGTCACCCTGCAGCTGTTCACTCCACTCCCATTTTGATCCTATTACATACCATTATGTAATATGCAAACAGTATAACTTCTAATTATAAACCATTTGCACACTCATTCATTAGAATAATGAATAGCAATGGTCCCAGTAAACTAGCCTGTGTCACTTCCATTTTCACTACCACTTCTTTTGGTACTGCATTTCCTACCCTAACTCCTTACTATTCGTCCGAGTTACTTTTTCATCCATGACTCACGCTGTCAAATATCTTAGATAGATCTAGTGCTACACTATCATCTTGGCCTCCCTTTACCATTTCATCAAAATATCCTGCATATAGCCCACTAACTGATATTCACACGAATATCCTAGTCTAAAGTCTTGTTGTTGATTTACAAACCAGTTTTTTTTTTCCTTACAGACATTTCTGATGTAATTGTATATTAAAGTCTTCATTAATTTATCTACCACTGATGTCAAACCAACCATCCAGTAATTTTCAATCCTATTTGCTGTTCCTGCTCAATGAACCAGTACTAGTATCACACTTTTCCAGTCCTCTGGTAATCAACAAGTCTCCAGACATAATCTAAATACCGTAACAGTTCAAGTTTAGATACAATGTGTAGCCGGCTATCTATATTACATATGTAGTAATATTACCTACACCAGCATATTTAAACTTTCTTTTAGCTTTTTCAGTTCCTTCATAATATTGTCAGAATGAATTAAAAAATTTTTTAGTGAGCTAAGTTGTACTACTGTTGACAAGATTGTTCTCTGATTTATAATCGCCCATTCCTTAATCATCATTCATTCTTCCACAGCAGAAAGCAGCAAGACCTTAATGTTTATCTTTTTTAACATCATAGAATTATACCCAGTATCTCATGACTATTATATATACCCACCAGTGAAGACTACTAGTTTCGCTAACAAATATTGATACCCCCTTACCAGTTTCTCCTATATCTCTACAACAAACACTATACCGGTATTCATCATGGAAAACCTCATTGTCTAGCACTCCTACCTTTAACCAAGACTCTGATCATGTCACTACTTGTGGTCTGTGTATCTCTATTAAGTTAACAACTTTATTACTTTGTTCATTGCACTCCTAAAGTTCACAAGTCACTGTCTTATAACTGGCTTTGTGATTATTTTCAGCATTTTCCTTCACCCTCCCAGTTGTAATCCCTTCTCTTATAGTTTCATCAGCTTCACCTATTTCTTTAGTAGTTACTTTTAACAGAGTAGCTGGTTATAATCAATATACTGTCAGAAAATGGAGACAGTAAACATCAAAAAATGTCATATTTTTATGATCGTAAATAAAAAAAGAAACTGCTAAATGCATAAGAAGTTTTTGGTTAATGGAGAGTATCTATTCAATTTATCTTGTTTTATACTTTTTTTTAAGAAATTTATAATTTTTGTTAAACTTTACACTATTATTGAGGTTTAAAAGTTATGCAGATACTGTAAAATATTGTATAAGTTAACATTCTAGAATCTCATCTAAATGTAACATACAGAATAAGTAAGGCACGAAACATGACAGCTTTTCTCCTTGGAAAACTTTGTTTCTCCAGAACCCACAAGTTGTTTGAAATAACAATACTAAAGTTTAGAAAAAAGAACTCATGAAATAACAAGAAAGTGCACATCTGCTCACACTTCAATACTTAATCACATATTTCTTTGTTTACAAATATAATTAGATTATTAGATTGGTTACCCAATATTTTCTCCTATTTTAGTCATCATATAAGAAATGTAGGCAAAGACAGTTTGATGAGATGAAGAATGAGCATTTCAGTTTCTAATAGTGCATTAACTTCTAGGTTAGCCTAAGAGAAAAATATATTTTAATATCTGAAAAAAGCACCCTCATTTGAGTATTGCAGTCAATGTGGACCACCATATTAATATTTATTTATTTATTT
The DNA here is from genome assembly GCA_031002005.1 of Vandiemenella viatica. Taxonomy (NCBI): domain Eukaryota; kingdom Metazoa; phylum Arthropoda; class Insecta; order Orthoptera; family Morabidae; genus Vandiemenella; species Vandiemenella viatica. Next base: position 144,737,075 of record CM061920.1, read on the forward strand.
ATCAATCTTGTTCCATGGATCCCTGCTGAGGAAGTACCTCTGGGATGTGAAACATGTCATTGTTGATACATATACACATAATATGAGTCATATCATAGTAAATATATATATAAGATAGGAAAGGGAAAATAAACAGTTACCCGTCACTTACCACAGATGAAGGCAGGAGGGCGAGACACGTAAAAACACAAAAACAAAAGAATTACACAATATTTCGACTTTAGTCTTCCTCATGTAGGAGGCGAGACATATGGCAGGGGGAAAGATGTGGTCACATCCGAGCCTGCCACATGAATGAAGCACAGGCGGAAAACGCGTGGTAGTGGAAGAATTGCCGGGAGGGGGGGGGGGGGGGGGGAATAGGCTTGACCAGCGATAAAAGTGAAACAAATGAATATAATGTCTGTGTAGCTTAGTTCAAAAAGTTATAATTGAAAATAAAGGGAGATAGAATAATTTAAAATATATATATATATATATATATATATATATATATATATACAAAAAATAAAAAATAATAAAATAAATAAATAAATAAAGAGATATATATATATATATATAAATAACCAACTGTAAAATGAAATGAGAGATAGCAAGTGACAGGTTTAACGTAGGTTTAGGCCAGGGGTGTGTCTGGTGTCAAGGATATGTTGATAGGCTAGTTCCCATCTGCGGAGTTCTGAAGGGGTGGTGGTATTTGGAAAAACTCTAATAGCTCTGACTGTGAAACAGGTGTTGAGGTTGTTTGAATTATGGAAGTTCGCATGAATTGCCACGGGATGGTCTGGGTTGGAAGTATAAACTGTTTGCCTGTGGCCATTCATTCTGTAGGAAAGTTGTTGAGTGGTGAGACCAATGTAAGAGGCAGTGCAGTGGATGCAGGTGAGTTGGTAAATAAGGTGAGTGGTAGCACATGTGGCATGTCCAATTATAGGGAAAGATTCGCCTGTGACAGGATTAGAGTAAGTAGTGGTGGCAGGGTGCATGCTGCAAGTTTTACAGCGGGGTCTGTTACACGGGAAAGATCCCTGTGGAGGTCTAGGGGAGTCGGCAGGTAAATACTTGTGGACCAAGATGTTGTACAGATTGGGCGGTCTGCTGAAGCAAGTGCGGGGAGCAGTGGGTAGGATTTTGGGAAGGAGGAGACGCATTTCAGGGAAGGAACGTAAGAAATCATGCCCACGGCGGAGTATCTGGTTGACAAATTCCAGGCCAGGAAAGAACTGGGTGACAAGTGTTGGACCACGGTCAGCTTTAGGAGGTGCAGAACGAGGGTTGTGGGTGATGGCACGGGAAATTTGTTTTTCCACCAGATCATGGGGGTATTGGCGGGAAACAAGGGCTTGGGATAGTTTTTTGGAGTAACTGGAGATTGATTCATGATCAGAACAGATGCGTCTGCCATGGATTGCAAGGCTGTATGGGAGGGAACGTTTAATGTGGAAGGGGTGACAACTGTCAAAGTGTAGGTATTGTTGTAAATTGGTCGGTTTAATGTGTACTGAGGTATGGAGGGTCCCCTGTCGTAGGGTGATATCTACGTCAAGGAAGGTGATACAGGTGTGGGAATATGACCATGTGAAATTGATGGAGTGATTATCATTTAGTGAGTTGAGGAAGTCTAGTAGGTGGTCCTCCCCGTGGGTCCAGATCATAAATATATCATCTATGTATCTGAACCACACGAGGGGACTGAGGGGGGAATTCTTCAGAAAAATATTTTCCAGACGGCCCAGGAAAAGGTTAGCATAGGACGGGGCCATGCGGGTACCCATGGCAGTGCCGCGTATCTGGTGGTAAACCTGGGAGTTGAAGGAGAAATAGTTTTTGGAGAGGATAAAGTTGGCAAGGGATATGAGAAAGGATGTTCTGGGAAGACTGTTTGGAGGGCGCATATCCAAGAAGTGCTGAAGGGAGCTGAGGCCTTCAAGGTGGGGAATATTGGTGTACAAGGAGGTTACGTCAATTGAAAACAAGGAGGGAGTCTGGTGGTAGAGGACTGGGGACTTTTGACAGACATTCCAAAAAATGTCGTGTGTCTTTGATGAAAGATGGAAGGTTCTGCACAAAAGGTTAGAGGTGTTGATCCACCAAGGCTGAAATTCGTTCAGTGGGGGAACCATAGGCCGCAACTATAGGTCGTCCCGGATTGCCAGCCTTGTGTATCTTGGGGAGAAGGTACAAAGTAGGTGTGTGGGGATTTTGAGGGGTGAGAAGGGATAAGGATTGTGAAGAAAGACCTTGTAAGGGGCCTAGGAGGTCCAGGAAGGAGCGAATTTCGAGGCAGATGGAAGAGGTGGGATCTGTGGCATGTGGACGATAGGTGTTGGTATCAGAGAGCTGTTTAAGGGCCTCCGCATCGTAGTCACTGCGGTCCATGACCACGGTGGTGGAGCCCTTGTCTGCTGGGAGGATAATGATATTTTTGATATTGGACAGTTCTCTCATGGCCCGGATTTCAGTAGGGTTGAGGTTATTGGAGTTGGGAATAGAATTGATGAAAGATTTTGAGGATAAGGTCGATGTGAGGAAGTCTTGGAACAGGAGGAGGGGATGATTTTGGGGAAGTGGAGGAGGGTCAAGTTGGGATGGTGGTTTGAACTGCTCTAAGCTGGACTCAATCTCACCTCAGCGGCTGTCACTCTCCGTTGTGGTAGCAAAGTGATACCGCCAGCGGAGTGTGCGGCAGAAAGCAAGCGAGTCCCGGACCAGAGCAGCATGGTCGAACTTAGGAATAGGCGAGAAGGAAAGTCCCTTGGAGAGGATAGAGAGTTGTGGTTCAGACAAGGACGTGGACGAGAGGTTGACCATTCCGTTGTGGCGTGTCTACAGGTCGGGCAGTGGCACGAGGGATGGGTGGTAATGGAGGTGGGTGCGGCATATTAAAAAATGTGGGCAAGACATGGGACTTTGGCAACCAGGGGAGGAGGTGGTGTGTGCTGCCTATGTGAAGGATGTTGGTAAGGAAGAGACAGGCCTAAAACAAGGTAGCTTTTCAATAGATTTGATAGCTTTAGCAGATGTTTTTGTGCACATTTCTGTTGCAACTGTCTGCACTCTGTGAGAATTTGTTTAAGATGTTGAGTTGGGGAGGGATGCATTAGACAAAGAATCTTGTGGAAAGACGAAAGTTGAATCGAATGTTGCTGGGCTTTTAGTAGATATTGCTGGAGAACAATATGGGTGAGAGTAAGCGATTGTGTGAAACGAAAAGCATGGAGAGTTTGGTGGAGTTGTGGGTGGCAGCCGGAGACTGGTAGTTTTATTGTCAGGCCATTGGGGGGTATGGTTGAAAGAGAGGCATGATTGAAGGAAAAGTATATGGGAGTGGAGTCTAGTGAGGTGGATGGCATGAAAACGGAATTGTTTCAAGTAATGGTAAATTGGAGACATGATTTTAAGAAGTTTATGGAAAGAACAACAGCACACCACCAGTTAGGAAGATAATGGTCAGTAGGTCAGAGAGCCACAATGAAGAGGGTGATAAATAAATAAATAGAAGTAAATATAAAAATGGAGGGGGAATATTTGGAAATTGCAATTTAAGTGGCCACAGGCACAACAGAAAAATCAATTTTATTATTTAAGCGGTGCCAAAAATCGCCGGAAAAAAAAAATATTATAAGAAAAATTATAAAACCAGTAAACAATAAGAAATGTAATGCTTGGTCACTACACCGACAATAAACTGAGCAGGCAGATAGTGAAAACGGTGAAAAAAAAAGTGTTTACTGAAATGCCGATAAAAAAAAAAAAAAAAAAAAAAAGTGAGGTTAGATAGAACGGCGCCGGCAGTATTGATACTAATTCCGGGAAGAGCACAGAATAAGGATAGGAAAATATATATATGTTGTATTGTTTAGTAGCCCAACCGGCAACAATACCCGGGAAATGAAACGGAATAAGAATTGAAACACACGCGGTAACCGTAAGAGTGGGAAGAAAATAAATATTACGAAAAAAACGAAAATTTTTTTTACACGTGAGCAAAAGCAGTTAATGTGATACAAAAAGTTACTAATACAACGGAAATATGCATACGTTTAAAAGGCATGTGAATGTTGTGGAAAAATGTACATTAAAGAAAAACGCAAATACAAGTACACAAAGAGCAAAGATGGAAATAAAAAAGACGGAGAACACCGAGATAGGAACAAAAAAGGACAAAACAAAAGAAAGCCGTAAGGCAACAATTGGATAAAGGAAACAAAGAAACTGCCGCACTGAAAATAAGATAGGATAGGGAAAATAAACAGTTACCCAATGGCCTGACAATAAAACTACCAGTCTCCGGCTGCCACCCACAACTCCACCAAACTCTCCATGCTTTTCGTTTCACACAATCGCTTACTCTCACCCATATTGTTCTCCAGCAATATCTACTAAAAGCCCAGCAACATTCGATTCAACTTTCGTCTTTCCACAAGATTCTTTGTCTAATGCATCCCTCCCCAACTCAACATCTTAAACAAATTCTCACAGAGTGCAGACAGTTGCAACAGAAATGTGCACAAAAACATCTGCTAAAGCTATCAAATCTATTGAAAAGCTACCTTGTTTTAGGCCTGTCTCTTCCTTACCAACATCCTTCACATAGGCAGCACACACCACCCTCCTCCTCTGGTTGCCAAAGTCCCATGTCTTGCCCACATTTTAATATGCCACACCCACCTCCATTACCACCCATCCCTCGTGCCACTGCCCGACCTGTAGACACGCCACAACGGTCAGTGGTCAACCTCTCGTCCACGTCCTTGTCTGAACCACAACTCTCTATCCTCTCCAAGGGACTTTCCTTCTCGCCTATTCCTAAGTTCGACCATGCTGCTCTGGTCCGGGACTCGCTTGCTTTCTGCTTTCTGGTGGTATCACTTTGCTACCACAACGGAGAGTGACAGCCGCCGAGGTGAGATTGAGTCCAGCTTAGAGCAGTTCAAACCACCATCCCAACTTGACCCTCCTCCACTTCCCCAAAATCATCCCCTCCTCCTGTTCCAAGACTTCCTCACATCGACCTTATCCTCAAAATCTTTCCTCAATTCTATTCCCAACTCCAATAACCTCAACCCTACTGAAATCCAGGCCATGAGAGAACTGTCCAATAACAAAAATATCATTATCCTCCCAGCAGACAAGGGCTCCACCACCGTGGTCATGGACCGCAGTGACTACGATGCGGAGGCCCTTAAACAGCTCTCTGATACCAACACCTATCGTCCACATGCCACAGATCCCACCTCTTCCATCTGCCTCGAAATTCGCTCCTTCCTGGACCTCCTAGGCCCCTTACAAGGTCTTTCTTCACAATCCTTATCCCTTCTCACCCCTCAAAATCCCCGCACACCTACTTTGTACCTTCTCCCCAAGATACACAAGGCTGGCAATCCGGGACGACCTATAGTTGCGGCCTATGGTTCCCCCACTGAACGAATTTCAGCCTTGGTGGATCAACACCTCCAACCTTTTGTGCAGAACCTTCCATCTTTCATCAAGACACACCACATTTTTTGGAACGTCTGTCAAAAGTCCCCAGTCCTCTACCACCAGACTCCCTCCTTGTTTCAATTGACGTAACCTCCTTGTACACCAATATTCCCCACCTTGAAGGCCTCAGCTCCCTTCAGCACTTCTTGGATATGCGCCCTCCAAACAGTCTTCCCAGAACATCCTTTCTCATATCCCTTGCCAACTTTATCCTCTCCAAAAACTATTTCTCCTTCAACTCCCAGGTTTACCACCAGATACGCGGCACTGCCATGGGTACCCGCATGGCCCCGTCCTATGCTAACCTTTTCCTGGGCCGTCTGGAAAATATTTTTCTGAAGAATTCCCCCCTCAGTCCTCTCGTGTGGTTCAGATACATAGATGATATATTTATGATCTGGACCCACGGGGAGGACCACCTCCTAGACTTCCTCAACTCACTAAATGATAATCACTCCATCAATTTCACATGGTCATATTCCCACACCTGTATCACCTTCCTTGACGTAGATATCACCCTACGACAGGGGACCCTCCATACCTCAGTACACATTAAACCGACCAATTTACAACAATACCTACACTTTGACAGTTGTCACCCCTTCCACATTAAACGTTCCCTCCCATACAGCCTTGCAATCCGCGGCAGATGCATCTGTTCTGATCATGAATCAATCTCCAGTTACTCCAAAAAAACTATCCCAAGCCCTTGTTTCCCACCAATACCCCCATGATCTGGTGGAAAAACAAATTTCCCGTGCCATCACCCACAACCCTCGTTCTGCACCTCCTAAAGCTGACCGTTGTCCAACACTTGTCACCCAGTTCTTTCCTGGCCTGGAATTTGTCAACCAGATACTCTGCCGTGGGCATGATTTCTTACGTTCCTTCCCTGAAATGCGTCTCCTCCTTCCCAAAATCCTACCCACTGCTCCCCGCACTTGCTTCAGCAGACCGCCCAATCTGTACAACATCTTGGTCCACAAGTATTTACCTGCCGACTCCCCTAGACCTCCACAGGGATCTTTCCCGTGTAACAGACCCCGCTGTAAAACTTGCAGCATGCACCCTGCCACCACTACTTATTCTAATCCTGTCACAGGCGAATCTTTCCCTATAATTGGACATGCCACATGTGCTACCACTCACCTTATTTACCAACTCACCTGCATCCACTGCACTGCCTCTTACATTGGTCTCACCACTCAACAACTTTCCTACAGAATGAATGGCCACAGGCAAACAGTTTATACTTCCAACCCAGACCATCCCGTGGCAATTCATGCGAACTTCCATAATTCAAACAACCTCAACACCTGTTTCACAGTCAGAGCTATTAGAGTTTTTCCAAATACCACCACCCCTTCAGAACTCCGCAGATGGGAACTAGCCTATCAACATATCCTTGACACCAGACACACCCCTGGCCTAAACCTACGTTAAACCTGTCACTTGCTATCTCTCATTTCATTTTACAGTCGGTTATTTATATATATATATATATATCTCTTTATTTATTTATTTATTTTATTATTTTTTATTTTTTGTATATATATATATATATATATATATATATTTTAAATTATTCTATCTCCCTTTATTTTCAATTATAACTTTTTGAACTAAGCTACACAGACATTATATTCATTTGTTTCACTTTTATCGCTGGTCAAGCCTATTCCCTACCCCCCCCCCCACCCCTCCCGGCAATTCTTCCACTACCACGCGTTTTCCGCCTGTGCTTCATTCATGTGGCAAGCTCGGATGTGACCACATCTTTCCCCCTGCCATATGTCTCGCCTCCTACATGAGGAAGACTAAAAAGTCGAAATATTGTGTAATTCTTTTGTTTTTGTGTTTTTACGTGTCCGCCCTCCTGCCTTCATCTGTGGTAAGTGACGGGTAACTGTTTATTTTCCCTATCCTATCTTATTTTCAGTGCCTCGCGGCAGTTTCTTTGTTTCCTTTATCTAAATATATATATATACATATTTTACAAATACAAGAAATAATAATAAACATACATTTTTGCAACTGAGTTTTGCAAACGTCATAATGAGTACAATTAATTATTTTCTTCAAATTCTTGAATTGAGTAGAAGGAGTTGCCAATAAGATAATCTCTAAGTGTTTGTTTGAATACATCTTTATTATCTGAAAGCTATTTTATACGATTAGGTAGTTTATTAAATAGATGTATCCCAAAATAATTAACTCCTCTTTGTACTAATGACAGAGATGTTTGTGTTTTATGCAAGTTATTTCTGTTTCTTGTATTGAAACTGTGTACCTGTGAATTAGGTGTAAACAGGTTAAAATTTTCTATGACAAAGCTCATGAGAGAATATTTATACTGAGAATACATTGTAAGAATACTGAGTTTCTTAAAGAGTTGTCTGCAAGAAGTTCTTGGTTTTACCCTACACAGAAACCTAATAGCTCTTTTCTGTGCTATGAAAACTTTTTTACTTTGTGAAGAGTTTCCCCAAAATATTATGCCATATGACATTACTGAATGAAAATATGAGGAGTACACCTGTTTCATTAATTCTAGATCTGCTGTTAGAGAAAGTGTTCGTATTGCGAAGGTGGCACTACTTAACTTTGTCAGTAGTGTAGTGATATGATCATGCCAACAGAGTTCTGATCTATTTTAATACCAAGAAATTTTATACTCTGTGTTTCTAAGATTGTGTTGTTTTTATAGTTTATACATATATCTGGCTGTGCATAGTTTTTTGTTTTAAACCTAATATAATGTGTTTTTTTCAAAATTTAATTTTAATGAATTTGCCTTAAACCAATTTGCTACTACTCTAAGTACTTCATTTACATTTAAATTCTATAGTACTGTTTGGTGTTTTACACAGTCAGGTTAGTGTCATCTGCAAATAAAACACTCTTAACTTTGTCGGATAAATTTCCAGGAAGGTCATTGATGTATAACAGAAAGAGGAGGGGACCTAAGCATGGGCGCCGGGAGGGGGGTGCAAGGGGGTGCACTTGCACCCCCCTGACATCCCGGATCGCCGTCTGGGCAGTAGTAGAGCTAAAAAAAAAAAAAGGTCGCCCAGCCCGGAAATTTTTGGGCCGATGGGGGGGCACCAATCAGCCCTGGTGCACCCCTCTAGAAGCAATCCTGCCGGCGCCCATGGACCTAAGACAGAGCATTGTGGAATTCCATGTTTTATTTTCTCCCAGTCTGATGAAGCATCTTTACTTATTTTAGAATCAAAAATTGAAACTTTTTGCATTCGGCTTTCAATGTATGATTTAAACCATTTACCTGCGGTCCCAAAAATACCATAGTATTCCATTTTTTTTCAAAAGTAGTTCATGATTTACACAGTCAAATGCTTTTGCAAGATCACAAAATATTCCTACAGGATTCATTTTATTATTCAGTTCCTCAAATGTGTTATTTAAAAATGAATATATAGCCATTTCTATGGATGATCCTTTTTTGAACCCAAATTGTGAATTAGTGAGGATATTATAGTGTGTAACATGTTTTATTACTCTACTATACATGAATTTTTCAAAAACCTTTGAGAATGTTGAAAGTAATGAAATGGGACGATAGTTGTCTACACATGTTACTTCTCCTTTTTTAAATAATGGTTTTACAACAGCATATTTTAGTCTATCGGGAAAAACACCTTGTATTAAGGATTCATTACAAATGTGAGCAAGTACATGACTGATACAATCTGAACATCTTTTCAATAATTTACTTGAAAATATTGTCATAGCTGGAAGAATTTTTAGGTTTTAATTGTTTAATGAGTTTATTTATTTCTGAAACTGTTACTGGTGGCAATTTCATCTCCACAAAGCTATTTGGGAAAGCAGTCTCAAGAAGCCTTAGAGCACTATGTGGGGATTGCTTTTCTATGCCTAATTTATCTAATACTGACGTAAAATGTTTGTTAAATATTTCACAAACTTCCCCTACTTCGCTATACACATATCCATTTTGTTCTTTTTTTATATCTTTAGAGTGATTTACAGTTTTTCCTGTTTCAGTCTTTATTATATTCCATATTGTTCTCATTTTATTGTCAGAATTTTCAATTTTCGCCGATATGTACTTGTTCTTGGCCTTCCTTATTTCATTTCTTAGTATTTTAGAATAAAGTTTATAGTGAACTTTCAGTGCATAGTTATCTGATTCTCTCATTTTTAAATAAAGGTCCCTCTTTGTTTTACTAGAGATTCTAATACCCTTTGTTATCCATCCCATGCCCAGTTCATTGTTTGGAGTGTTGAGAATTTTCCTTTTTTTGAAACTACCTTCAAAAAGTGTTAGAAATATATTCAGAAAGGAATCAAATTTCGCATTAACACCCTGCGCATTATATACTTCTAACCAGTTTTCATTTTTTAAGGTATCTATGAAGTGTTTTATATTATTTTCACTAATATTTCTTTATCTGTTTAACAGTGTTCCTGGACTCGATACATAATAGCTGGGCATCATGATCTGAGATACCATTTATTAGTGGAAGTATGCTGTAATTACTGCACTGAGAAATATCCATAAAAAATTATCAATTGCAGTCCTGCTATTATTTTGTATTCTCGTAGGAAAATTTACAAGTGCTGTTAAGTTAAAAGACAACATCAAGGCTTCCATATCTAATCTATCATTGCTGTGATTCAGAAAGTCATCATTGAAATCTCCACATAATACTATTTGTTTGCTATTTGTAAAACTTAGTAGCAAAGACTCTAAATGAGATAAAAACAGTCTGAAATTACCTGAGGGGGCCCTGTAAATTGCTATCACTATCAGCTCTTCCTTATCATATTCTAGTTTAGTAACACAACATTCAAAGTGTTGTTCTATACAATACTTACTTACAACTACACTACTTCATTCAATATTATTTTTAACAAAAATGGCAACTCCCCCTTTCTCCATTTTACATCTGCAGAAATGAGAGCTTAATTTATAATTTGGGATGGACAGCTGAGATATTCCTGTATCAGACAAATGATGCTCAGATATACACAAAATGTCTACATTAAAATTTCCGGAATTTTGAATCTCTTCTAGGCTTAAGGTAATGTCATCAGTTTTACTAAATATTCCTCTTATATTTTGGTGGAAAATACTAGTCTGAACACTTTGACGCAATGACTTTGCATTGTTTATTTTATTATTACGTACTGGTATATCAGTTGGAATTTTTAATTTCAACAAATTATGATCATCAGAGACATTAATTTCCTTTAGACATCTTAATAAATCTATTTTATTTACCCTAAAAAAGGCTGTGACTTAACACCATTTATCACAGGAATACCTCTTTCACTCACCTGGCATCCTCTGACCTCATCAGCAATAAGAAGCGAAAGCTTCCTCTTACCTCTGACATTCAGATGGAGTCCATGGCGAGTATAACTGTCAATGATGCATAAGTATTTTTAAGGAAAAAATAATAAAAAATTCTGGTTGTTTACATCATCAGTAGCAGCCTCAAACTTATTGAATTTTGTTTCTGTGCCGGAACTTAAAACAAAGTTTGAGCATCAGTATTTGAGAAAACTATCATAATTTAGATCTGAGAAAATGTAAAAACAGGAAGATGGGCTGAGTGCTTGCTTACTAGGCAGTGAATCCAATGACTGTGTTAGAAACAAATATCTCCATATTGCTTATAATAATTTTTTTATACATTCCATATTGCCAATAAAAAAAAATGTGTTTTTTTTGTCCATTGTGTGGCATAAGTCATCAAACTGCACCATTTTATTTTCATTATTTCATTATGACAGCAGACCTTGGAAAAATAATTAAAAAAATAGTGAAATTTTCATAAACGTAAGCTCACTGCCATGACCATAAAGTAAAAGTAATTGAGAAAGTCATACTGAAACTAATTTGTTTGAATATTAGAGCTAGAATTTACAATAATGGAATGAAAAAATTAAATTTATTCTTTGGTGCCCCTTTTTAACAGTAACAGTTTTAAAATGTTTTTTAATAGCTCAGAACAAAAAATATGACGTGCTATGTGTAAATATAAGTAAGAGAATAAGAGCTGAATATATTTTTGTTTTAGAGTTGTCACGTGCTTTTCTGGCATCTTTTATCTTGGTTATGGATTTGTTGATTGTGATGCAAGATTGGGATTTCCCACATTTCACAACTACTCTACACGTCAACCTACCAGGATTCCGCGTTGCAACTCTGAAGTGGAAGTATGCAGAGGTTGATATCACAGGTACCATATATTATATTAAACTTAATCCTCATAACTGTCATAAGTTTGATACTGATACAATTTTAATTTTGTTTATTGTTTGATGAACTGTCAGATGTATGTAAAAATAATGATTCACAACTCTTTTTTCAAAAACTTAGAACTATACCAACATGAGTTAACTGTTTTTTCCAGTTCATGGTAATATGTGTATGAAAACTAGTTTGTAGGCGTAGGCATTGATTATACAGGGTGGTCCTGAATTCATGTTACAAACTTTAATGGTAGGTACAGGACATTGTAACAATGATTTGTATAGGAATGTATGGTCTCAAGTGATGCGGCGAGGCGCAAACAGGGGCGCCAGCTCACTTCAGCACTGATGTACGGAATTACCTGAATGCCATGTTTGGGGCTCGATGGGTTGGGCGTGGTGGACCAGTAACTTGGCCACCCCGATCTCCTGATTTATCGAGCATCGATTAGCTTTTATGGAGACATCTAAAGCATCTTGTTTATGAGACTCTAGTTGACTCAGATGAGGATCTCGTTGCTCGCATATTTGTAGCAGCTGCAGGTGTGTGTGAAATACCAGGCATCTTTGAATGTGTACGCCAATCGCTCCACCGACGCTGTCAAGCATGTATTGCTAATGGTGGACGCAATTTTGAACACTTAATGTAAACATGACACTTGTCAACAACACTTTCAATAAAAGCTTTGTTTTCCCTTTCGGCTGTTATTTCCCCTGTTTATGCCACACCGCGTCACTTGTGACCATACATTCCTATACAATAAATCATTGTTACAATGTCCTGTACCTACCATTAAAGTTTGTACCATGAATTCGGGACCACCCTGTAGAGGGTGTTATCTCTCCATAGAAGAAGGGATGGTTTTCGGTTGTCTTCCACAGTGTGAAAGTGTTTCAAGGGTGTGTTGATTACTGTGATGGTGTTTGTGTTCAGTGTAGAGTGTTGTTTGTATTGTGGATAAGAGATGAAAGAAGGAAGGGGGATGAAACGCCAGCCCCACTGCTTTTGAAAGACATCAAGGAGTCCTCTGAGTTTTATGTCCCAGTCTGATGCATGAATCACAATCAACAGTGTCATTTGACTTCAGTCCATCCACACTCCGGAGAGGTTTGGGATTTAATTCATAATTTTTGTAGACCTACATGATCTGGTGATAAGAAATTGTGCACCACAACCTCTCCAACTTGGCCAGCCATGACCTGCTAATCCTGTGTTAGATACAGTTTACCATTATGGGGCTGCAATAACATAAGCCAACTGGAATGTGCTTTTGCAACAACACAGCAAGATAATGATTTTACCAACATTCATGGAAATGGATAGTTTGAAATATATCTGTTCCCCGTGTTACAAAGGGTTCAGTTTTTCAGTATGGTACATTAGTAATGATGGCCACATTGGTCAAGCAGTGTAATTAAAGCATGCAACAACTGATTAATACTTTACTTTGATGCTATCTATTGCAATTCAGATTTCTAAAATTGTCCTTTTAAATATTATTTCAGCAAAAACAATTTAGTACAGTATTTTCTATACATCTTACTAAATTACCCAAATAATAGTAAATTGAAAAAATATGGCTATTTTAAATACAGATATCTTTTCTTCTTTCATTGCAGGAAAATGGTTCAACTATGGTATCATATTTCTTGTCATGTTGCTCGACCTTAATATGTGGAAAAACCAAATATTTTATGATCCAAGAGATTTTGGTCAATATACAGGTTTGTTTGCTATTTCTCATTTAATGTCGTAGATATACTCAGTAAATTGAAGTTGTACATCCAGCATTTTATTTTAGTAAGATTGATTTAATTTTAACTATGTATATGTTTGTATAAGAAGTATGTAAATACAAAATAAAATGATTAAAAATAAGAATGATTTCATAATATTCTTGAAGCTGTGTCTAGTTTTGTCTAGTTTCAGCTATAACATAGTAATCTACTACCATTTTGTTATTTTTTAGTTCTTCCAGGATATGTGCTAAGTGTGCAAAGTTTCATAATTTGGCTTAAAGTATCTAGTCAATTTTGCTTCTTAAAAAATTTTCTAGAATATTATCACCATGAAGTGAGAGATATGTTTTTGAAAATCCAAATAGCAATGATCACGTGTAAATTTCAAAGCACCTTCCTTACTAACTGCCCTAGACTGTTATACACCAATGTGAGTTATGAAAATAAATGGTTCAAGCATAGTGTAAAACATTTGAAGGTTACTGAAATGTGTGGAGATCTACAACATCTGCTTCAATGTTATGGTTATCATCAGTGTGTGAACAACACATAAGAGCACATCATAAATCACGAACAAGGCTGAATATGCAGTTGTTGCTTACAATTTTTCCCTGCACATAAATGTGAAAGTCGTTCATTAACATGTATATTTAAAGAAAAGCCCTTACACCTGCTTCTGTCACATGGATCATATAGATGTTTTACCAATTTCAGAGATGAGGAAACATTTTTAGAATTGAATAAGAAATAAATATTTCTTTGTAACTAAATTACAGTTTTTCATTTCTGCAGGACCTGATGACAAAGTACGCACAGTAAACGAACCTGAGATATTAGCAACAGGAAACAGCAGTTTTTGGACTTGGGAATATAGGTCACAGATCAATCCACAGACAGGAATACCATATTATGAAGGTATGTTGACAGTTCCAATAGGGACTGAAAATATCTAACCAACTATTTAAAACACAGTTTTATTACAATACAACACAATACAATACAATACATTCATTTTCCATTGATCCCAATATAAGAGACTGGCTCTGTGGGATGTGGAAAGTTGTCAATTTACAGATAAACAGTTGCATAACAAAATAATAAGTACACCACTAGATGTACAGTCATAGTATACATGGTACATTAAACACTTCCATTACAAAATAATACATACACCAGAAGATGTACAGTCATAGCATATATGGTACATAAAAAAAATCCATAACAAAATAATACATACACCACAAGATGTACATAACATATATGGTACCATAAACAATTACATAACAAACTAAATACATACACCAGGAGATGTACAGTCATAGCATACATGGTAAATTAATTAAGTGAACTATATTTACACAAGATACTGGCAGTTATTTTTTAGATACCTTAGAAATAAATTCTTCGACAGAGTAGAAGGAGTTGTCAATTAAAAATTCTTTCAATTTTTTCCTGAATTTATTCTTATCATCTACTAGACATTTAATATGTGTTGGGAGCATATTGAAGATATGTATCCCTGAAAATCGGACCCCTTTTTGAACAAATGACAATGACTTGTAAGTCTTGTGGAGATCATTTTTACTTCTAGTGCCATAATTGTGTATTTTACTATTTGTTTCAAACAAAGTATAATTTGTGACTACAAAGGACATTAATGTGTATATATACTCAGATGCTAATGTTAAAATCCCTAACTTCTTGAACAGCTCTCTACATGAAGTTCTATTGCTAACCCCACACATAATTCTTATTACACGCTTTTGGGCTCTGAACACTTTGTCTCTATGGGTAGAATTGCCCCAGAATATTATTCCATATGACAATAAGGAGTGAAAATAAGCAAAATAAACTAGCTGCCTCATACGGAGATCACCTAAAGCTGAAATTGTACGAATTGCAAATGTGGCTGCTCCCAATCGCTTTAGTAAGTCAGAAACATGTACTTTCCAATTTAAATTATGATCAATATACAAACCTAGAAATTTCACACTATCTACCTCTTGAATGGACTGGCCTGCAAATTTTATGTCTATGTCAGGTGTTAATCTGTGTGATGTACTGAATTGCATATACTGAGTTTTATCAAAGTTTAAAGACAAGCCATTAGCTGTAAACCATTTATTAATCACTTCAAAGACATAATTTGAAATATATTCTGTAGATAAATCTGGAGTGTTTTTAATTCCTATGTTTGTGTCATCTGCAAATTGGACAAATTTTGAGTTTTTAGATGAAACACAGGGTAGATCATTTATATATAATAAATACAATAGTGGCCCCAATATAGAACCCTGAGGTACTCCACATCTGATTAATTTCCACTCAGAAAACAGTGGACCTCTTAAGGCAGTCCTTAAAATTCTCCATTGACACTTTCTGTTTTCTATTTAGAAGGTAAGAACTAAGCCATTTATTAACAATGCCATCTATACCATAATACTTAAGTTTCTGTATCAGAATTTTATGATCTACACAGTCAAATGCTTTAGATAAGTCACAAAAAATTCCCACAGGAATTAATTTATCATTTATTCCTTCTAAAATATTGTCAGTGAATGCAAATATAGCTTGTTCTGTTGAATGACCCTTTTGAAAACCAAATTGTGATTTAGTTAGAATATTATAATTTTTTAGATGTTCATAAACTCTGTTGTACATTGCTTTCTCAAAAACTTTGGAGAAGGTTGTTAGTAATGAAATTGATCGGTAATTCAATACGGCTGCCTTATCTCCCTTTTTATAGAGTGGTTTAACTACAGCATACTTAAGCCTTTCTGGAAAAGTACCCTCAAGTAAAGATATATTAAATAGATAACTTAGTATATTACTTAATTCTGTGGAGCACAATTTAATTAATCTGCTGGAAATCCCATCATAACCACCTTGAGTATTTGCTCTTAAGGGATTTGATAATTTTTCTTATTTCTTGTGGAGTAGCTAATTTTATAGACATAGAGTTAAATTTTTCTTGGAAGCCTTTTTTGACAAAATCCATACTGTGTGTCACTGAGCTATTAGCAGTCAACATATCAGCAACAGATAAAAAATGTTTATTAAAATTATCAGCAATTGAAGAAATTAGATTCTACTGAATTTTCTTTGACAAAAATATCATTACTTGTTTGATTACTCTTTCCTGTTTCCTTTTTTACAATGTCCCATATTGTTTTAATTTTATTTTCAGAATCATGAATTTTATGTTTGTAGTACATACTTTTAGATTCTTTAATACCCTTTTTCAGTATTTTGCAGTACTGTTTGTAATGTGTTTTAACATTAGCATTCTCACTGTTCCTAGAGGCAATATACAACTTCCTTTTATTAACGCATGATGTTCTAATGCCAATAGTTATCCAAGGCTTTTGTTCTTTTTGAGAAGCACGACACTTTTTCAAGGGGAAGCAACTTTCAAAGAAAGTTAATACAATGTTACTAAAAATGTTGTATTTTTCATCCATACCTTGAGCACTGTATACCTGTTCCCAGTTTGTGGTATTCAGGCACTTTCTAAAACAAGTAACTGACTCATCATTTATTACACGCTGAAGTTTAAAGACATTACTCTTAGTGCTAGTTCCTATTGAAGGGTTGATGGTTAATAACTGGGCATCGTGATCCGAAAGTCCATTGATGGATGGCTTGATGGTATAACTGAATTTTGAGGTATCTTGGAAAACATTGTCTATAGCTGAGTGACTATTATTCATTATTCTAGTTGGAAAATTAACTACCTGAGTTAAATTGAATGAACTGACTAATGATTCTAGCATGACTTTACAGGGTAAGTTATTTAGAAAATCTACATTAAAATTACCACATACGACTATGTTGACTTCTTTTCTGCTTAAAAATGTTAATAAGAGTTCAAACTGGTTCATAAAAACAGAAAAGTTTCCCGATGGTGCTCTATATACTGTTACTATTATGAAAATTTCATTATTGAAACTTAGCTGTGTAACACAGGCTTCAAAATGTTGGTCAACACAATATTTGCTAATACTTATATCCTCAAAACTATAACCATTTCTAACATAAGTGACAACTCCTCCTTTCTCCAAGTTTGTTCTACAATAATGAGAATCTAAATTAAAATCAGTTACATTTGACATACCTATTCCTGCAGTTATATGGTGTTCAGACAAGCATAAAACATCAGTTCTATTGATATCATTTAATTCATTTATGTGGACTAGCAATTCATACACCTTGTTTGTTAACCCTCTGATATTCTGATGTAATAAATTAATCCCTACACAATTTTTAATTTTGGTATCTGAAAACTCATTATTGTTTAAACTAATTTCTTTTAAAACTCTCTGCCAAATACATGATCCTAATCTAAAAAAGGAGCTGCCCTAACACCATTAACAACAGGTATCTTTTCATGTGAATTCGTGGCCCCAATTAATTGTTTTGCTATGAGATCTGAAAGAACCCCCTTCCCTCTACTATTGAGGTGTAGGCCATGCCTAGTATAATCCCACCTATCAATAGCATCTACAGGTACCAAGCCCATGCCAGAGCCAATATCAGACATAAGATACCTTTCCAGTTCCAGATTCACTCGCCTCACAGCAGAGTTCATCTGTGGCCGATCATAGCGTCTCAAGACCGACATCACACTGACCCGAGTGTGGCACGTTGCTTCTGCTATTTTCTCCAGGTCATCTCTCATACTATACCTATCATTCCTGCCCAAACTATTTCCCGCTCCTCCCACTATCACTACATGATCCTCATCTGTGAAATCCTTACACAAAGAACCTATATCTTCTACTACCTGACCAAGACTAGCACTAGGTTTGAAGAAACTCATGACCTGGAAACCTGATCCTAATTTTTCCTGTACCAATGGCCCAACACCTAGTCCATGGCTACTACCTAGCAGCAAGACTTTCTTTTTCCCTAATCCCTGCCTACCAGACTTAACTACACAGTTTTTCCTACAAGTATGCTGCTTTTTACCTACACCTACAACTACAGAAGGCTCATCCCTGTCTAACTCTGGCAACAGGGCAAACCTATTTTTCACCCCAACAACAAAAGAATCAGAAGCCCTTCTTGTTCTAATTGCCCTTTTCCCTGTCACCAGTTCCCAACCATCACTGTTTCCCTCCCTGCGCAGCCTATCCAACTCCTTTCTAGCCTCTATCAGTTCAGTCTGAAGGGCACTAATCCTTTCCTCCTGCTCCAATATCTTCCTACTTTTGAAACAATCTTTACAAAACCATGGGAGAGCCTCCTCAATTTCCCCAACTTCGACGCCACTACAAATCGCTCCCCAATGAAACCATTTCTCACACCCTTCGCAAGAAATTCCAACCCTCAAAAATCTACAGCAATGTCCACACTTTTCACTCATGATTACAAGAAACTAACAACAACAAAGTACACAATACGAGAAACAAAATTTGTTGAACTTAACCTTACAAAAAATCTGCTAAATTAATTCACAAGTAAGCTTTATCTAAATATATTTTCGCTCTATAACAAAAATCTGAACTTAAGCCAAGCATTCAAAAATGTAAACAAACACAGAAAGTAAACACGGAACAGACCAAAGCACTAAATCACAAATAATATTTTTTTGCACGAATAAAAACACTCACTAACGCTCACAGTAGTAAAATGTATTACAATTTAGAGTTTCGAATTACTATTACAATAAAAAATAACTATTAACTATATTTATTTATAATTTAAATACACATGTTTGTGTGGTACGTGTTTCCATGGTATTCCAAAGATAATAGTTACAACATTATAATCTGCAAGTTATTCCCCACTCTCATAGCAAAACACATAACATTCTTTCAGTCTTTAGGACTGTAATTGTTAATAAACAAAGAACTTATCCTCCTAAAGCAGCAGACTTATTAGCAGCATATTATCCAAAATGAACTTATGTGAAGGAAACAAGAAGCTCAGTTTCCTTCTACCATAGCAGCTGAACATAAGGTTAAAAGCTGACAATTATTTTCAAATATCTTTTTTCCTTTACAGTAATATATTAAGGTGCTATACAACTTATGTAATGCAGAAGACTGCATCATTTGTTCAACTGTTCTATGTTTTCTTTAAGAAAATTAATCTAAAACTGTATATTCTAATACATCCAGTCATCCTTTTCACCCTCCCTACAAAACCAAACATCTTTCTTTTCGGCTTCTACAGACTGAACCTGTAGGCGCCAGGTCATTTCACCCAAATCCCTGATAATTTGTTGCATCTACCTTATAATTTCTTCCATGTCATTGCACTTTTTCCTGTTCTAAAATTTTCATATCCTTAAAAACAAGTGAATGAAAGAAAGGAAGTGGGGCTGAATAGGAGAGGAAAAGGAATGAAGGATTATCTCAGATTTAGACCTTACTGGAGATAGGTGAAGAGCTAAAATACTTAATGTTGCACTTAAGTTGTAGGGAATTGCTATTAAAGAGAGAAAACTGTAATATCATCAACACTGAGGTAATAATACAGCCACATTGTCAGGGTCTTGGGTGATTAAAAGTCTATAACCATCCATTCTTATAGGGATTCATAACCAGGATCATTTAGGAAATGGAACTGTTGTGACAAGTTCATCAGTAAATGACATCCTGGAACTTCTCAGCCTGAATGCTGAGCAACAATAAAGCTTTGTCATGTGGTGTTATAGTGACCTTCCAAAAGCTGAACAGTAAGATTCTTTACAGGCAGGCGTGCTTGGAGAAGAAGGTAGGAACTGTACGTGGGAGTAAGGTTAACATGTTGGCAATGTTGGACGGATAGTGGGGAAGCATTTCCACTTGCATGTAACTGAACTTTATTCAGTTAGGGAGTCATCATGAGCTGCTTGAGGCTTGCCTCAGGGTTTTAACCTGCAATTGTTTATTTCGGTGTTGAAAATTGGTTAATGTATGATGTATTAAAATTTGAAGAATATATAGTTTGAACATTTCATAATAGTCTATACTGGATGTTATTTAAAGAACCTAAATTCATCACCTGAGGTTATAACAGAGGATTGGCGACTGTACAACCAAATATCGCTGGGCTACATTAATGGTCACAGTTTAACGAAACTGTTATGCACACCCCCGATAGCTGCATATCGTCTAACATAATCCATCAGATTCCTTGGAAACCTTTGTAGCTTCATTTTATTTTTATTTCAGATTTAAGTATATTTTGATATAATAAAATAATTAATAACAAGTACAACTTCTGCCAATTTAAATAAGAAACTATTTCTGAAGCTTAATATTAATATTTAATTAAAATTGCAATGTAGCACATGCTTTGGAGGCAATTTCCTTACACACCTATCTTCCCCCCTTTCCTGCACTCACCTACATTTGCCATTTACAAATTTCAACTTTCAATTCCTTGATCATTTCTGTTAAATTATTCATCATATATCTTGGATAACTTATTCCAATCCCTGACACCCTTACCTAAAAAAGAGAATCTTCCTACACCCTTGTGCCTGAAATCGAGTGCCAGCTTAAAGGTCATAGTCATCTTTACCTTCCATGCATTACTTTTTGTTCTTACACCAATATCTTTTCGATGTCTTCATCATCAATATACACCTTGTACACTCCCATGACCATCCTCTGGTATTTCAATGAATCTCATTCCAGTTTCTCTTACTATATCTGTTACTGATTGTGATCTGTGGTTATTTCAAGAAACAAATCTAGCAGCCCTTTTTTGTACCCTACCCAACTTCTGTATTTGATACTCAAAATATGCCATACTACACCACCATATCTAAGCAATGGCCTAACCAAAGCTTTTCTTAATTTGTCATAAATTTTAATGACGAGGTATCTGAATTTTATGAGATTTTGTGATATATAAATAATAATGCAATCTGATGATGACTAACTGTACAATGAGACGGAATGAGAAGATTTTAATATGAATATTCAGATTTATAAACTTGCTACTGAAACTGACATTTGTATGTTGAATGTCATTAAATGTTTCTTACATCTTTTTCAGAGGACATGCAAATGAACTCTCGGTACATGAACTATCCTCTGTCAGCAAAACTAACAGCATTCATACCATCTGGAATTGGTCTCATACTCTTTGTTTCACTAGTTACTTTGTATGGAAGATTCCCCTCAAATCAAGTAAGTAAAATCTTATACCAAGCTTCATTTCTTACACTAAGAAAAACCAATCAATTTGTGTTAAATTATTTTTAAAACTATTAACATTTATTTCATGAGCAATTTTTTCTGTCATAACATTCAGCCACCAAAGTGGTAAACAACTTTTACACACAGTTGCTGAATGCTCAGACAGGTTCACATTAGCTCATGAAAAAATAACATTATTTAAATATTTGTGGAGAGTACCCAAGTAACACAGCAACAGAATCTTTCAGACTTTTACAATAGGTACTAAGAGAAAGTTCCTAACAAAATAATTACTTAGAGAAACGTTAAAATTAAAAGCATAGAGCATCCTTGGCTTGCAGAACCATGAATGATGTGGGAAAAAAGTACAACAACAACAACATAAAAATCCATTATTATTAATTAACTGCAGTGTAGCATGTGCCAGAGTGCTAATTTCACTACACTTTGTTATTTATCTTCAGCTAATGCTAACCTAACTGATTTGACATCCTTTCGAGATCCATCTGTAGCTGTTGACAATCCATGCTCATTTTAATCCTATTATACAGTGATATGTCAACCAAAACTATCTAGCTTTTTAATGCAAAATAACAATAACAGAATCATTCCATAGAATATTTATATTACATTTTATATCAAAATATCACCCTGTGAAATTAATGTTTTTAAATCTACCTCTTTACTACTACATTTCTACCCCAGCTTTTTGCTTCCCAACTTTTAAGAATTTTTCCACCCAGCAAGTAACATAACAATGGTTTTATCAATTCATTTACCACTCAGTAATGGGAAGATCCAGTGCTTCATTATCAACTTGAGATTCTTTTTCAGTTTAATCTGAAATATCTTGCACTTAATGAAATTTATACAAATAATTGATTCTAAATCAACATTTTTTTTTATTAATAATATTAATTCAGTTGCAGCTGAAATGGATGCCATGCACATCTGGAAATTTGCCTACACACATACTTTCCAATTCCAAGATTTGTTTTTTTAAATTTAAATATTTTAATTGTAATATTACCAGCAACCTATCTCTCTCTTTTTATGTAATGGAGCTCCTCATCCACAACTTTCACGTGAAATCCTAACTCTATTTGTGCATCTGCATCAACAATTTGTAATGTGAATTTATAACAGAAGCTTTGCTTGCATAGCAATATGTTACTCTTTTCTCTCTACAGGAGATTCAATCCATCGTTGCTTAGGTAAAAATAACGTGGTTATTTTTTTCTTACAATAAAAATAACAATAAACTGAACAGTGTTATTACCTATGCAATGAATTTACAAGTTTGATCTTGCATGTAAAATAAAGTGGCATATTTATGATGCAACTTATAGGACAATCCGTTGTAGAACTACTGCAGGATGCACTCACCCATTCATGCTACTAGAAGGGGTCCAAGTAATCCTTTCCACTCATACTTTCTTGCAGTGCACTAGTGTCCTTGTCACACATTCATAGGATGCTTCTTCCAATCATAATCCAACACCATAGCATGTTGGATGGCAAGGACTCATGTTGGTTGTATGGGAGTCAAACAACCTCCAATACATCCTCCCGGTAGTCCTATAACCCTTTTCACAGACCAACAAGAGTCCCTTATCAAAAATTCGTATCATCATAGACCCTACAACCTGAACTGTGAATGGGCTGCTAGAGTAGTGGAAAAGCGGGTGGCGGATACGGAGATGTACGGTGGCATGGCCTTGTACATGACACTTGAATTAGTGGAACCACAAACTCCACAAAATTCATATGACGTATGCTTAGTTATGTAAATAATTTAATTCACTTGTGAAATCATTCCACTTTTTTTTTCTTGTTGAAAGATGAGGCAAAAAATAAATCAATATGGCAATATTATATGGAAGTAGACTTTTGTAAGCTACCTTAGAATTTGTTGAATTCTAATCTTTTGCTATGAGACATGGCGAATGGGTGTATTATAGAAGCAGCTTATAGCCACATACAGGACGATTTAAAATATAAAAACTAACTAAACACATAATAACAGCCTTAAATAGACGTTCAATGATAAAAAAGTAGCCTTTAAATTTACCCATATCACTGTAAACATTAATAATCCAGCTTGTTAGGCACTAGACATTGTTATGAGACAACATCACCATTTTGAAACACTTTTTGACATGGTAAAGAGCATTTATAATAATAATCAACCAGGTGATGCTAAATTTTGCAATAAACAACACAGGATCAATAGTTTCAAGCAGTTTAAACTAAGAAAACACAAGTTTTACATCCAGTCAAAAAAACCGGTAAGGTTCAATGCAGTTTCTGATATCAGCAGATATTGTACTCTAACTTAATTTTTTCTTGTACTTCATGCTGAAATTTCAGGCAGTTAATCAAATCTGAGAGGACTTTCTAAGTTAATGTGTCTAATTTGGTACGTTGCCGGCTTACATAACTTATCACAGCCAAAGTAAATCAAGTCGGGGAATAAAAACACTTGTAAAACATATAATAGCAATTACAGTATATGATGCGGAAAACCACAGGGTAGCGTATTGGGACAATTTCTATCATTATTCTAATGAATAATTGTGTTGATTGTTTCCTATCTGAAATTAGATTGTTTGTAGATGACATAATGCTGTATAAAAGAATCAAAACGATTAGAGGATTGTAAACAGTTGCATGGGGATCTGGACAGGATATCTAATTGGGTTGGTAAACGTGGAATGAAGATAAATGCAAAGAAGAGTCAGCTTATTAGATACACAAATAAAAACAAAAGATTAATTATGAATATAGGTGGGGAAAGAATTGCTTGCTGAAGACTTGAAATGTAAATATCTTGGAATTACTTTTTGATAACAGGCTTAACTGGGCAGGACACATAGGACAGGTGGTAGAAAAAGGTTTCAAAGTTCTGCACTTGTTGGAGAGAGTGATGAGGGGATGTACGAGAGAAGTCAAGGAATTGGGTAACAAAACTTGGTCAGACCATTGCTCGAATATCGTAGTGTAGTATGGGACCCTCATTTTATGTATCAAACACAGGAGTTGGAGAGGGTGCAAAAAAAGGGCTGCTAGATTTGTTTCTGGAAATTATCGCAGAATGCAATCAGTGATGGATATGATAAAGGAGCTGGAATGGGATTCATTGCAAGACAGGAGGAGGATCAGGAGGGTCATGGGAGTGTACAGGGCATTTACTGGCGATGAGGCATGGAAAGATATTGCAATAGGTATGAAAAGTAGTGCATGGAAGGAAAAGATGACCATGACCACAAGCTGGCACTCGATTTCAGGCACAAGGGTGTGGGAAGATTCTCCTTTTTTAGGTAAGGGTGTCAGGGATTGGAATGAGTTACCAAGAGAAATGATGAATAATTTACCAAAAACTTTGAAAGATTTAAAGATAAAATTTGTAGAAGTCAAATGTAGGTAGGTGCAGGATAGGGGGAAGATGGGTGTGTAGGGAAATTGCCACCGGAGTCTGTGCTCCATTGCCAATTAAATTAAATTAAATTAAACCTTCTTTCAATATAGGCTTTACTTTAAGAGTAATTCACTGTAAACTTTTTGAAGTTTTAAAATTACTAATGGCGGCAAGCTAGAACACATAGGTATATTAGAAATTTGATTACTACACAAATACACCAACTAAAGACAAGAATGGCACACCATTGTAAAGCAGAGAAATGGGAGAATAGAAGGGAAATAGTTTTAAAGCTCAAAATAGAAGGTTCGTGCAATGGATTTTAACAATGGAGGTACAACAGTCACAGTGGTGAAAATAGTGTCACTCCATGACAACACATTTTAATTTATTACAGATCATCCATTGTATTTACAATAAAAACCACAAGAGGGAAAGCTGTTCCTTGTTCTTGTTCCTAAACAGCGTAAAATTCTTAGAGCTCTAGGTTCCTTCATTTCTACAAGCTATTTTTAGAGGCACTAGAAGACAGTTATCGTCGGCCCAGGGCTATATAGGAACCATGTGATCATGAGGTTGCCAGTTGCCAGTCAAGTGATGAAATCTGTTGCTCAGTGGAGCAAGCAGGTCCATTTTGGCACGTGAAAATAGTTCCGGAAACATGCTCTAGGGGTGACCATCATGAAAATTTCGAAATTGTGCAACCCGATATAAACAGTGAAAATGTAACTTAAAATTTTCTCAGGGGTTTGGGTCTGTCTGTCTTCTTCGTTTCATAACTTGCAAGCTTCTCGAGATGAATGTCCCATTGCTGATCAACTGTACTAGTGAACTTTTTCGTTTTTCTTCATACCAAAATATAGTGATGGTGAAACTTTTGAAAGTGATTTTATTTCCATAGTTTAGAACTGCACCTTTCCTTCCCAAGGTTATGTAGTGGGAAGTGGTGACCATTGTACTTTATAGTTGATTATATCCAAGCTGTTTCCATGGTTTAATTATTTTGAACAGTTTGAATTTTTGTTAGAACTTTGACTAAGATGAAAGTTGTTAGTTCAGGTGCTTTAAAAAAATGTAAATTTGGGATAAAAAATGTGCTTATTTTAATTGTAAGTTTATTTTTGATAAAATCTAAATAATTATAAATCTATTTTTTCACCTCCGCATCTGCAAAACATCTGCAAGATCTGGATGTCAAGCAGTGAACATCCGCTTCTGCAAAGATGACCTTTGTTACAATCCTAGTTTGCTAGTTTCGTGTTTCCCTTGATTACATCCCATTGTTCCTTACTGACAAAGAATATTTTCTAATTACACATACTTCAAGTGACAATATGTGATCATGTTCTTCCCTTCCTTGTACATCCCTACATCATTCTCTCCAATAAATAAAGGCTTTTGAAACCTCTCTCTACCATGAGCCCAGTGTGATGTGCCAAATTGAGTTTACTATCTAATGTTATGCAAAGATATTTACACTTTAAATCATCAACAAGTAATCCCTTCCCCAACAAATAATCACAAACAAATTTTTTATCTATGAAGTAAATGAGCAGAATTATTTTTGTTTTTATATTCATTCCATGTTGACCTTCCCAGCTAGATTTCCTGTCCAGATCCCCCTCTAGCTGTTCACAGTCCCCTCCAATTTTAATCCAATTATATAATATCAAGCAATCTCATACAATCTAACTGCTGATGGTGAACCAGCAGCACTATCATCCATTTGAATAATGAAAAGATGAGCAATAATGGCTCATCAGAAGACTCTTTGTATGAGAAATGTGCCTTTATCCAGTGATTCTGTTGAGCCTCATTCCTAGCAGATTTCTTAGCAAATTTTAACTGGATTGGTTTCCCCTCATCTACCCCAGTAATGGAGGTGCATGTATGTGTAACTGTTTCATATGCATGATTGTGATGTTTATATGTTCAGTGTAAAGTGCTGTTTGCATTGTGAATGAATTAAATAAGATGCAATGTAGAGGGTGAAGCCTGATACTGGCCCATTCAATTCTAACCTTCCAAAAGACACCAGGGAGGATATCTAATTTAATATTCCTATCCACCTTGTGAAATTCCATCAATAGTGTTGTATTTCCTCACACAGATTGGTTTCGGATTTAAAACAGGACTTTGCTGAACAATTTGGAATTATGCACCACTAAGTTTCACACCCTGACAGGAAGGTCCTGATGATGAAAATTTCTTCCACCAGCAGGAATCAAATTAATTAAACCCATGCCAGATATGGAAACCATTACATACGATAACCACTGTAGCTAACAGATGGATATAAGAAATACAGTTTCAGGGATTACAAAACTGAGTCAAATTTACAGAGAAATTCGCAGTGTGAGCCCACCTATCAGCATGACACTTCATTAACTCTGGACTTATTGCCTTCACTAATTTGGTTGGGAAGCATGTTATAAAGTATTTGCACAAGGGTAGATCAAATATAAATGAGCTTTTTTAAAATTGTGCTGAGTCTGAAACAGTTTTAACATTAGAGGTAGGTCATGAAGTAGGCAGTAATAATGATGGTGTGCCAAGTGCTTCTTATTCTCAGCAACAATGATGGTGAGTGAGAAAGAGGTACAACCCTCAGTTGCACAGTGTGTTATTATTAAGTTTCTTGTCAGAGAAAACATTAATGCCACTCAAATTCAGTTCCGTTTACTCCCACAGATCGGGGAAAGAACTCTTTGATGGGCTCAGGTGGTGTAACAAATT
Source organism: Vandiemenella viatica (assembly GCA_031002005.1). Classification (NCBI taxonomy): domain Eukaryota; kingdom Metazoa; phylum Arthropoda; class Insecta; order Orthoptera; family Morabidae; genus Vandiemenella; species Vandiemenella viatica. The sequence continues at coordinate 144,764,831 of CM061920.1, forward strand.
TAAGAAAGGTTGGGAGTGTTTTAGAAACAATGAATGCCATCAGCACATAACAGTTCTTAAAATCTCCCAGGAACTTCAGATTAGCTATGGAAGTGTGCAGCAAACCATTCATAAAGAGTTGGGATACCGAAAGTGTCAGCTCAATTGGTTCCAAAGTTACTAATGCAAAACAGAAAACCGTCCAGTTTGAAATTTCTTGAAGACTTCCAACAAGCTATGACGGGAATGGTGAAGCTTTTTTTGGAAAAAATAGTCACATGCAATTAGACTTGGTCCAGAATTATACCCCCGATTCAAAGAGGACCAGTCTGGATTGGTGGCAAAGGTGCACCGGGGAAAATGAAGATGATAATGTTTGTAAGGAAGGTCTTGGCCAGTGGGACTGAGACCATTGTAGTAAGTGCATGGATAAGAAGAGAAAATATGTAGGGGGGGGGGGGGGAAATATATTTTTCTTTTGAAAAATTTATATTTTTTGCAAAAGGCTTGTTTATATTTGATCCTCCCTCATATTCTCCCCTGAGGCAAGCTGTTCCACAACTGTTGTAATTGGTCCTTGATATTCTGGGTACCGGCATTGGGACAGAGTTAATGTCAGAAGTTTGTCTCACACTTCTAAAGGGGACAGACATGGAGATCCTGCTAACCATGGGAGTACTTCAACATCAAGCAGACAGGTCATAGAGACACATGCTCTGTGTGGACAAGCATGATCCTTTTGAAAAATACCAACATGATACTGACCCATGAGAGGTAACATTCAAGAACACAGGATTTCTTGTGCCATCAAAGTTCCCTCAATCATTACCAGCCATAACCTGAAGTCATACCCGATGGCTCCCCATACAATGATGCCAGGATTAACTCTTCTGTACCTCTCCAAAACATTAAAACAAATGGACCTCTACAAGGGTCACCACCATACTTGTTAATGATGGTCAACCAAGGTAGTACAGAACAGAAAGCAGTAGTCCATGCTTCCCAGTCATGGCACCACTCAAACACAGCCATTTGTGTTGTGGGGTTAACAGCAGCCCACACAATCAATGGTGTGGGATAACGCAGTCTGTTGCAAGAAGGCCATTAATAGTTCTCAGATGGCCGAAGCTGAGGTGAAGGGGCTACAGTATTCCTGGTGCCCAATACAGCAATCCTCCCTTGTGGTGGTCAAATATGTTGAACCAGAACCTTGACAACAGAAATGCCTAACCTCATGTTCGCATGCAGTCCAACATCTGGCTACTGTTACATCCAAATGCCCCATAAATCTGGATATTGTTCAGTTTGCACTCTGGTGGCCATTCTATCTGTCACAGAGACTTGCAACTTTTATCATTTACATACCCCCCAGTGATGTGTAAATGATAAAAGTTGCTTTAATTTTTTTGTCAGCAAGTGAATATGAATAAACAAATCTTACTTTATACAAAATTAATAACCAAACATTCATCACATCTACTCAGTAAAGTCTTGCATTAGAAAAATAATGCAGAATTTCTAGTGTAATGGGCAGCAAAGGATAGTTTATAACATTCAATTTAACAAAAAAAAATCTGATGATATTTCCCTGCTATCCATAAAAAAAATAAAAAAAATAATAATTCTGGTTCACACTAGTTACTGGTATCATGCTGGCTACAAGTTTCTTTTTTTAAATAATAATAATTTAATGCTCTGGAGGCAGTTTATCTTCACATTTATTTAACCTTTTTATTATCGTTTTATCTCAAATTCTTTGAGTGTAATTTCACCAGCCATCTACTTATCTCTTTTATTAATTTTAAAATGTTTCATTTTTGTGGTAAACTATTCAGCACTTTCCTGACACCCATGGCCCAAAAAACTTCTCACTCCCTTAAAACCAGCTTGTGGTCATTATCACCTCTTCCCAATAATCCTAACTCTTTGACCAATATTGTTTCAAGACTCATCACTGATATACACGTTTTACAATTCCAGCACTCTCTTTGACCTTCTCGAGTCTCTCAATGAATATCGATCTAACTTCTTGATCACTTATGTCACTGATTGTGTTAAGCAGTAATTTCCATATACAAATCCTTTGCACTCCCTCTAACTCCCACATTTTAAGGTTAAAATTTGGATCCCATAACACTGCCATGTTCAAGCAATGGACTGGCCAACATTTTGTAACCCAATTCTCTTACCTCTATGAAACATCCTTCTCAATAAGTGAAGGATTTTGAAACCTGTTCCTGCCCAGTGTGTCTCATCCAGTTGAATTCACTGCCAAATTTATCCCAAGATATTAATACATTAACTTTTCAACTAGTAATTCCTTTTCAACCCTACAACAATAAACAACTGTTTTACATTAATCTTTATTCCATGTTTGTCTCCCCATCTAGATATCCCATCCAGATCATCCAGCAGCTGTTTTCAACTTTATTTGCTGCCCTGCCTTTATATACCATTCCTACTATCATACTTCTACAGTCCTCTTATAGGAAGAAAAACTCCAGACTCAATCTAAAAAATATTAAAAAGTAAGATGCTAACTGCAGTAATATTATGTAATCTGGCCTCTTTACACTTTCTGGCATTTATTCATAATCTCCCTAGGATCTATTTCAAATTTAGTAGGATGCTCATTTCTACTTACTATATGGAGAATCTCAATCTATGATTTGCTCCCTATGATGATAGTCCATAATGGTATAATTAACCAGTTATGGGTACTTAATATCTCTGCATTTTTCAAATCTTCAGTAACTTCCCCGCTTTTTTCTAACATAATCATACAGATTTCTAGAGGTACCATTCAATGGTCCTCTTGCAATCATAACATTCTTCACAAACCCATCTTTAGATCCCTTCTTTTCTGCTATTAATTCCATGTTTAGATGTTTCAAGTGTCCTCTACTTCCTGGCTATATATTCCTCTCTCACCCTCTTTGTATAGTTCATTAGAGGAGGGAAAAGGCAGAGGCAATGAATAGGGAGTAATTCAGCCATGTCCTTTTGGAAGAATCTTCCCAGCATTATCCTGCAGCGACTTCTGGAAACCATGGAAAACTGATATTTGGATGGCAAGACAAGGATTCAAACCCATGTCCTTGCTACAGTTGGGCACAGTTAATCCAAAAGTTAGCTTCATTAATCATTAAAATCCACTACTTAAGAAGTTAACTTGTACAATCATTAAAACATTTCATTTTTGAAAATTTAATGCAAGTTACAGTTATCTGTTTAAAGTTAACCATCAACAATATGTCTACCCAATGTTCCTCTGGAAACAGAGTTCTTACCGGAGGTTCAATATTTTAATCAGCTTTTCAAACTTATCAAATTCTACAAGATGTAGTGGAATCATGTTACCAATGAAATAGCATTGCTCCAGCTTGAAATACACCACTGTCGGTAAATACGATGACAAAAGATTCACCAATACTTTGTTGATGTAACCTTTTATTAGCAGATGGAGGTAAAAACATACATTTGCTGCTATCTGACCAGAATCCAAAAAACTTGAAGGAGGCTTTGAATTGTTTCTCCTCCTCCCATGAGTTGACTTTGTTTCTACTTTTCCTTCACACTGTAAATATTCGGATGTATGCATCCTCATGAGCCTTGACTGTAGAAAGTTTAGGCAAACACAGTTTGAATTCATAAATCAATTTTTCTCCCAACCTTGATTTAAATGCAATATAATCGCATAAGTGTGCCGAAGGATTTTTAATCTTCTCTATGCTATTGCTAGCATTTCTGATTTCACTAACAGTTTCTAGATCTTCAGTTTCCATGATTTAATCATGTAATGAATATCAATTTAATTTATTTCACTAATAAACTCCGTACCAATACAAACTAAAAAGTGGCATTATATTTCTCGTAGTAAAAAAATTAAGTTATAAAAATATCAAAATCAATCACTGATTGAATTTGAAATGTGTAGTGAGCGTTCATTGCAAATGTAAAATTCAAACTCTCCACTACTCTAGCATTACTGCTCATACCCATACCATGCCTAGCATAACAGTTATATATGCATCACACTTGCACTTGCACTTTGCATTACCTAATTCGTTAGCTATTCAACTCGCCAAATGGACCAGTGTGCCATGGTATGTAATTAAAATGAACGGAATGATGCTAACAACCAATGTAATGGACTAAAATTAATGGAATTTCAATTTAATGGAAGTTAAGAAGAATGTTAATAGTTTTTTAGGTTAACTTAAAAGTTACTTTTTTGCAATTTCATTAACTTAATTAATTAACCATTAACAGATTAACAGTTTTATGCCCATCTGTGGTCCTTATGAATGTGAGGCCAGATTTTTATTGCTCACCCATCATTCTCAGTGTTTTCCTTCTTCCATCCAATTAAACACTCTCACTTCCTTATTATAGTATGTAGGTTCCATATGTCTCTCTATTTTGTGTTTTAGAATAAATAATTCTTACACTTTTCTTATTATCTCCTTAAACATCAACTCCATTGTACTTCCTTCCATATGCTGCATATTTCCTTGAAATAACTCTCCACTTTTGAAATATGTGCATTTTTACAACTGTACCTATTATCACTTCCAATCTTGGTCACTCTTTTACTGAACCCTCTAATATCCAACAGAAAAGCTCTGTGATCGCTTATTCTTTCAGTTACTTCAGATCCCATAAGGTTATCATTAAGCTTTAATAGTAAGAAATTCAACAATATTTGGTTCTTTTGTGCTCTGCTTTATTACTTGTGTAAAGCCTCTTTTCCTTACTAAGGTATTTGCAAACCTCTGCTTGCTTGTGTCATTAATCTTATATCCTACGCAGCTGAGACCTGGTAAATCTAAATGCCAATCAGTAATAACCATTCTACACTCACCTCTGAACATTTTTGTGTCATCACAAAGGTATCAATGAAAATACAGAAGTCTGGTGTGTAGGCAGTGATGGATGCATAAATTTTCTTTGTTTGCCAACACACGAATTTGCCATCCAGGCCCCCCTCCCTCCCTACATCCAGCACTGATCTATATGTAAAACAAAACTTACCATGTGAACATTCTATGATACCCATTAACAAAATTTAACTTGTGTTTAGAAATATATGCAAATAAGTATTAATAATGAAAAATGACATGTTTAGATTCAGGCCTTTTTCCTTAGCTGCTTTAATAATAAGGTTTCTGTGACTTATCCGTCTAGTGCAGCTAAATAAAAAACTTCATTTTTGGCAGACGCGTTTCGATTTATTCAATCATCTTCGGTGCCAGTTTTTTGTTTCTTGTTTTTACATTGAAGTCAGGGGAAGTTCCATTTCAGTGGTTTTTCTGTTTCTTTTGCGTGTTCCGCACATACACTGTGGTGTGCTTCTCTTCGCACAAACTTTCTTCATTTTTAATCTAATCTCTGAATGCAGTAATGAAAACAACAACAAATGCTCGTACAGTGGTTACACAGGCAGAAAAGTGCGTAAACAATAGTGTGTTTTTAAAAATGAAGAAAGTTTGTGCGAAGAGAAACACACCACAGTGTATGTGCGGAACACACAAAAGAAACAGAAAAACCACTGAAATGGAACTTCCCCTGACTTCAATGTAAAAACAAGAAACAAAAAACTGGCACCGAAGATGATTGAATAAATCGAAACGCGTCTGCCAAAAATGAAGTTTTTTATTTAGCTGCACTAGACAGATAAGTCACAGAAACCTTATTATAATGAAAAATGAAGTGGCCTTTAGGCGATGTAAATAACAAAGGATATGGAAAATAAACCATCAATTACCAAAGTTTGAGGCTGTGGTGAGTTAACAAAACATAACACAGACAAAAAATACAATATTTTGATATATAACCTTATGCAAACACTAGAGAATGAGCCATTATGTTCTGGAGGTGTGCACACAATGACGGTAACTATATAACTGGCTGGGCAGTGGAAGAAAGGGTGGGGATGTGGGTGGTGGGGGTGAACCATTGAGAAGTGGACTAATAAAGGTATCTTTCATAGGTGAAATAAATCTAGCTCATCCTTATCCAAAACTTGCTGCATGATGGTACATGAACTTTATGTCTATTGAGTCATATGGAATGGTGGCTATCTTTCTTTTTTTCTTTTTCTTTTAAATCATGCAACTATTGGTCCACACAACTTTCAATTAGAAAGCACATCAAAACAAACAAGCAAAATCATAACAGTATTGTACCACCTAATATATAGCTAAATGTCAACTAAACTTCTTCGCAACATATAACCACATTTTTGTTTCCATATTTTTGTATGAACTCAATTACTTTGAAAAACAGTGTTCTGTGTTGCTGTGTTCAGGCTGCTCTGCACAGTCTTACATTCCTTCATCTTGGAATAAACAAAACCTGTAGTTTTATAATGTAACATGTCTGATTTTGTTAACAAATTCAGGACTATGTGACTGAATTAAACTAGGATGATTTCTATCATGGAAAAACAATAAATTTTTAGTATACCTGTACATTTTTAAATAAAGTATGAACAATCTGTAAAGCATGGATTTGTCTTTCAAAAGGATCCTGTTGGTGCGATGTTTCGAAGTCTTACAACAATCCGCCAAGGATTTACACTTCAGGGAATAGGGGTACATGTAAGCAATATTGTAGTAACTTTTTTGCCAGTTCGCTACATCTTTTTTTCTCTTTGTTTTGTGTTTTTAATTTGTAATGAAAAGAACTTCTGCTTGACTTCTTCTTTTCCTATTCATTATTGCTTCTGCTTTCTCTTCCTTTTTGAGTTGTAGTTTCATTATATTTTTTCTTCTCATCTTTCTTTCTTGTAGGATTTGCTGGCACTGAAGGGTATAGCTGGATTCGAAATTTGACTGACACAGTTTCTGATGTATGAGAGAGTCTCTCATATTTTAAGAGAGTTGTTGTTCTTTGTGCACTGATGCTGTTGCAGACACTGCTGGAGCGTACACGGACAGAGCAGCACAAGGATACAAGCTTCCGATAACTTCGACATCATTGGTTGTGCAACATACTGCTGCAGTAATAAATGTGACCATTATTTGTACAGTGTTGTAGTACCATTTTCTTTTCCATTTTGTTCAGTTATTTATAAAATAACATTATATTTTTATACATTAGTTAAACAATTTCATTATAATTTTTAAAACCTTTGTAAGATTTATTCAAATTCTGTTGACAAATAAACTTTTTCAGAATATTTGATACCTTCCAAAATAAAGTAAAAAATGTGTCTAGTAATGATTTCCCAACAATGAAACATTACTTCATATCATCCATAAATCTGTCTATTATACAATTTATTATTCTAATTATTGTGATGCAAACAATATTATAATCATAATGTGCTGAAGAGAAGTTAATGTATGAATATCAATTTCTCTTCAACACATTTAATTTTTTAACCACAAGGTTAGAGGTTTAATTTCTCTCATGACAAAGAATTTCCAGTCATAGCAGCATAAGTTTACATAAATGAGGAACTACCTAGAATATCTTTCATGTTGAATGCCATATAATATGCATATGTAACAAACAAGTCACATAACACCTGCTATTGTATCCACATTATACATAAAGCAATTCTGTAAGTGGAGACAAAAATTTCCCATTATACCTTGTATCATAAATAATTCAAGCAAAAAGAAAAAGAGAGAGAATGGAGTTTCAGATATTAAGTCAATAAATAACAAGCTTATGAAACACGAGTTGAAGATAATAACAAAACAAATAAAAACCACCAGCATAACAAAAAAGGAAATAATTTTATTCTCACTTCATCAAAACTCAGTACGTCTCCTCATTCATTTCTCTTATTTATTTGTTATGTTACTTTGTAGTTGCTTCACTTCTTCATATAATTACTATTATTGCTTACTTGCAAAGGGTTATACCTTTATACTGAGGTAAGTTTCTCTCACACTTTATTATCTCTAGGTAATATCTGCTTTGAGAGATAATTTTATTTTACTGCCAAGTTGGTTTTTGTACCTGCAGAGCATATTACCAAAATGAGTAAGAAAACCAGTGAAATTGTTGTTAAAACCACGTAGGCCTAGGTTGCAAAAATTATCTACCAAAATGGAAACATATCAGTACTGAGCAACATGAGCAGCAATTAAATTTTACATTTAATGTTATGTCTAGTCTATATAATCACAGTGCATACATGATCATTATTCCGGTTTTCTGTATTTTAATTGGCTGAACTATACCACTTTCAGAGTTTAGCATCTAATTTTATTTTTTCACCAACTTTAGTGTTTTTAAAGATAAAAATAAAAAAGAAACAGTAAAAAATGCTTTCACTGGTTGCATCACACTATCACAAGACATTCTCCGTTCATTTGTCACATACTTTTTCTGATCGAAGTTTTCATCTTATATACCTTGGCAGCAATTTCTGTAGGAACCACAATTATGAAAATAATTAGGATAACTGAAATGAATAAAAAAAGGAGTAGATCCACCAATTTTTATAAAAATAAAATATTGCATAATATACATAAAATACTTAAGAACAAAGTTTATCTCCACATTGGGAATTAATATAATGCGAAGAAGGTGTTTGCACTGTAGTGTACTGCTACACTACGTGAAAAATATTTGCGAGGAGCTGGACCCATAGCTTGCACAGGTGGTTGGTGCGAATGAAGGTAAGGAACTGTCCAGCTGTGATACAGAATTTGACCTTGCGCCAGGTAGCCCTCAGTGAAGGAAGAAAGTGAGGCTGCAGGGTGACACAGTGTGGAGAGTATAATGTATTGTGAGCTGTGTGGTGGGTGTGTGGCCAGCCTACAGAAAAAGATGTACGTTGACTAATGACGGTGCGTTTTGTGGTGGTTCTTGTGTTCCATGTCATTATCCGAGTGGATGTGGGTCTCCGACGGCCAGCAGAAAATGGAACCATCACCACAGATAGCAGTGAATAGCAGTTTGGCACCTCCAGCTAGGTGGTAACTCCACTGATATGGTGATCACCCCAATGTCGCCCTAGAGAAAATCTCATTGCCCTGCTGAGCTTAATAAAAAGATATGTAGAAACCCTGAGAGCTGTTTTAAAATGAACCCATGTTGGATTTCAAGATGTTTGTTTAACTGTGTCATACTATTATTAATAACATTTGATAAAGAATAATTTTGTAATAACCATATATTAATGTCAAACATAGGAACAACAGTGTTCTTAATATGTAAAGGAACATCCCAATTCCTCATATCAGCTATTACAATCATTAATAATATTTTTATTGGTAATTTATCCAAACAAAAAGTACTTTAATAATTAAAAAGTGATGCAAACCTCAACACACAATATTTTAGGGAACCAAATCTCCATTGCCATTTGTCTATAAGATGATGATGAAGATTTTGACCACCAAACAATCATGTGCAAACACCTCACTCACTTGACTAGTTACCAAAAACATTGCATTAACATATAACACTGGCTTAGTGCACAGAGGCAGGGCCGGTTTAAGGCTACCGCAAGAAGTGCAGTTGCGGAGAGCCCCAACCATGAGGGGGCCTCGCCACGATCCCCTTCAATATTTGTCCTTACTTAACAACAAGTTTCCTGGTAAAATAAATAATCTACAAATTTAGAATATTAACAAGCTGCATTCACAATAGTCCTAGTGTTGAGAGCATGTTCATTGTTGATCCCATTTTCTCATAAACAGGACAGATTTGATTAATATTGATGACGATATAGCTTTCCATTTCTGTTCCAGTCAGTTGCCAGCTTCTTAGGAACTATCAGAAACGTTTGATGTCGGCCACAGGCATAATGTGCCTTTCTGCTCAGAATGCCATCTGGCTGTTTGGGATTTCCACTGTTGATGGAGACAAACGTGTTCAAAAAATGTGCCCCAAACGTACCTTTGTTCAGCAAACCAGTCAGGTGTGAAGTGCGAATGCAGTTTTTGTGTATGTGTCTGGTGGTATCAGAACCTGTGATTTGTTTCACACAAGAGTGTAGAATGGAGCGTAAATACATGTCAGGTGGTAAAAAAGAAAACATAGGTGTGATATCCTAAAAGAGCAGTTGTGGCAAAATGGTTAATTAAACAAAGTTTTAAACCAAACTAACAGTGTTTCTACGAATGTACATAAAAGAATGTAGTGTTATTAAACTGTCATCTGTCAATACTGCTGAACAATTGTATGGCCTGTGCAAGAAGGAATTAGTGGCTGACAAAAGTCTCACTAGTGGAAACATCTAATAGTAGTGAAAGTGTTCCTGCAGAAGAAACCATAGCTGGACACCTCCGAGAAGAAAGAACATCGTCTAAAGAAGGTAGCGGCCTTCAAGTTGTCGATGATCTTTCCAATCCAGGAACCTGGCCTGATATTATAAATGATAATTTTAGGATAAGAGTGATTAAGGAAAGTCCGAAAGACATTAGTGAAAGAAATGTAAAATTTCCTATGATTAGCAAAACAAGAAGGTTTTTCTCTATTTTTTGTTGCATCCGTCATCTTTCAAATGATGAAAAATTTAAACGAACGTGGCTTGTATGTTCTTGAAAAAAAGATGCTGTGTATTGCTTTTGTTACAAGTTATTTTATTCAAATGGTGGCTGTACCACAAGAAATGGTTTAAGAGACCGGCAAAACTTGTCAAAAATTCTCTATAGCCATGAACTGTCACACAACCATGTTACACAAATGTCTAAGGGGGAAGAGCTATCACACAGAATTAATAATTCAACATTAATTGATCAGGCAACTCAAATCAAATTGATCAGGAAGAAAGGAGATGGAGGTCGGTTCTGTTAAGATTGTTTTCAATAGTTTGTTTCCTTGCTGAAAGAAATCTTCCATTAAGAGGCGACATTGAAGTGTTAGGAAATCCCGGTAATGGAAACTTTTTAGGACAAGTAAAATTAAAGGCAATGTTCATTCCCGTATTAAATGAGCACATTATCAGATGTAATTACAATAAGCCTATATATTAAAGGCGTGCATTGCTCTAAACCAGTTCCAGCAATGTATGTAATTTCATTCGAATAAACTCATTTATCTTTTGATGTTTCATATAAAAAGTTATTGAATTAAAATGTGTATGCCTGCTCAGCCCCAAAAACCTATATGTACTAGGAAAGAAAGGCAAGAAAAGAAATGTTGTATGCAAAAAGTGTATTATAAATATAATAGCTATAAAATTGAATACAAAAACAATTTCATTTGACACGACGGGCAGCAGGGCTTAGCCAGAAATGAAAGTGACAGTAGTTGGAAGACCCATATGAGAAGCATTGACAAAACACCAAAGACTCGGTGAAGTTGGTCCCGTTCAGCTTATAATCTGTAAACTGCTGACCCGTTTGTACACAGATTTGGAGAAACCTCAGTCCATCTCTTTAATCGTTGTTTGAGCTCTACACACAGATTATACATATACATATATATATATATATATAGTAACATAGAAATCAAGACACTAAGTAGTGGAAAGAAATCAAATTAGGATAGGGAAATGAGCCACCACTTACCTTAAGATGATGGATGTGGGGTGCGAACACACAGAAAATACACAAACACAAATAGTAAAGGAATTTTTGGGATAAAACCTTCGTCAACGGGAGGACATTATGAAAGGTGGGCACAGCTGGAGACTGCCGGCCGGGAATATATGTATATATACATGTTTGTGTTTGTGTGAGTGTGTGTGTGTATGTGTGTGTGAGAGAGAGAGAGACTGTGTGTGTGTGTATAAAATCACCAAAATTATCAAAAGTGTAGGTAAAAGTACATCTAGAAAAGAATTAGGGGGCCCCAAAATCAAACTTCACAAGGGGCCCCAAAATTCCTTAATCCGGCCCTGCACAGAGCCACTGCACACTGGATTGGGGAGATACAACAGGGCTGGCCAGGAGTCCAGGCCCCGTGTATAGGCGATCCTGACTGCTGTTTCTAGGAGATTTGTAGCAGTCATCAAGGCGAATGCCAGGACGTTCCCCCTCTCATAAGCAACCCATTTCAAAAGCAAAAATACACATATCACACACAGAATATAGTTACATATTTAACAAACAGATAGCAAAACTTTACTTAGCACATCCTGGCAGTGGATATAAAACACTTGGCAATAACCAGGGCATGCAGCTGTAAAACAAAAGCTCAAAATTTGACCATGCCAATGATAATTAAAACTCATAAAAGACAACTTACCCCTAATGTTGGAAAAGGAGGTGAAGAAGAAGACTATCAGTACTATTGGTATGGAGAAATGAATAAACTATTCATGTAATCACAATATTCCTTCACTGATATTCTTAATTAATTGTGACGGAGCATATGCCTATGCATTTATGTTACACTAATTTTCATTTTAAATGCAAAAGATAAGCAACAACTCACTGCAGTAGGAATGAATTTCCTGAGAAGATCTGCAGGACACAGAGAAATAAAAATAATAATAAAAAAAATCAATTCAAAATAATGTATATGGCTGAAGGTATAAAAAGTGATTTCAATACATGAAAAGGAAGAAAACAAAACCAGACTACTGCAGATTACATCCCCAAATGAAACCAAATACCTGGAAGAACACATAAGTGATTGAGGGAGACCTTAACAGGCAACTAGGTCTAGTATTGAAAGGGAAGACGATTTATTTATTTCTCATGTCCAGGACATAACATTACAAGTTTGAACAAGACAAATAAAATTAATATCAAGCTTATGGACTATAGTACACAATTAAATGGAATGTGACCATAATTCTGCAGTCCTGATGGCCTTCTCATTTGCCCTAAAAAGGTCATCAATACTGCAGGTTTCAGGTAGATTCCTCTATACCAGAAGATGTTGTGGGCTCTGAAGCTCTGTAACCCCATTTTTTTAATGTTTGATTTGCATCAGGACACTTCAGTTCTTAATCTATTTAGTGCTTTCCATATGTCATACAGCTGATTATACTTCATGGGCGGTGACTCTTTGACATTCCTCCAGTGCCATACAGGCAAAGAATTTCACCACAGTCTACACGGTGAGCTCCAGGTGAAGATATTATGGCTGTAGTTGACTGTATGAAGCTCTTTCTTGACTTTATCCTTGTGGCTGAGGTTCATGTACAAACAAAGGATGTCTGGGGTCTGTTTCTTGTTTCCTCTTCTTCATCTCCATGTCTGGTGGTGTTATACCCATGATTTGGTATATTTTGCTGACATGAGTTGGTTTCAGGCAACCTGTTACAATGCAACCAAGGAAGACGATGATGATTATTGATGATTTGTTTTAGATTTGTTCTGGGTTTGTAGTAATTTTTTGACACATTCCTCTATAACACTGATCAACAGTGTCATTTTTGCCCTTGATGTAACAGTAACTTTAAAATGAATTTAGTTCAATTTATGGAACTCACATGTTCTTTTATGATTGGCTCTAATTTATTTTCAATCAAAGTTTCTATAATACACTGTAAAAATTATTATGAGAGAAAAAAAATATTTCTGGATATGAAAATTTTATCTTTACATTTCTAGTTTATTTGTATAAAAATTAAAAAACAAGAACTCTAGCACATAATGTTCATAATTCAGCATGCTATGGTTACCAAGGAAATTGTTTACTACTGATGCTAAGCTACTTCCAGCTTCTGGTTCCCCAATGGTCACGAAATCCACCTCATTCATTCTAATTTCTAATTTGAGTGATGTCAAAATTTCTGATTTTAATTTTCCATTTTTAGCATCTCTGATTTCATTCAATGTTTTGATAAGTTGCATCATCACACCTAACTTGATATAGAGTGCTGGAAGATTGATTTTTTCTCTCAATTAATAGGAACTCATTTACTGCCTTTACTCTACCCATGGTTGAAAATTCCGCCAGAGGCCCAGTGATTTTGTTTTGAACAAATGTTCCAAAGACAGATAAAGCAATGGTATTTTCTGTATTCACTTTGCTGATCATTTAAGAAACTAACCATTTTTAACCCTTTGATATTCATAGTGATTAATGTTTAACAGAATTAATTTAATGTTTTGGCTGAATGGGCATTTTGGATGGGTACTTATCACTTTCTACTGTGCAATAAAACACTCTTTGAAATACTTTTTTAGCTATCAATTGACTAATCAGTTAATTTATATTAGATAAACACAGCCAGTATAATCATTGCATCTCTTCGAAATAAATCTTTGCCATCTACTTTCAGATCTTGTATCAAGTCAATAAGCTCATTTCGAGAAAGCAACTGTGGCACTGACATTTATCCATATTCTCCTACACTTATACCCGTGGTCTGTGAATCTAGTAGTACTATTGTTTCTTATGACATATGCGCCAGTTGTAAGATGTAAACAGACCACTTTTTGGTTGTTCTTGGATCCTGATTTTGTGGTGACTTCCTTAGGAGGCCAGTTCTTCTGCTGTGGGAAGGGCTGGCTGTGGCAGCGGCACTCCAAGGTACCTGAGCAAACCCTGCTACCATTTTCCATGGTTCCACTATTGATGTCTGTAGTTTAAGTGAGGGGAATAATAACCCACAGGATATGTGAAGGCAGTGGAAGTTTGCTTTCAATAGACTGAGGCTGCCATGAATAAGGCTCCTATCTTGTTGCAGTAGCACTGGAGAGGATCATTGGAGGTACGCGTCCTTTGTTTTCAGTAGTGCAACTATGGTACCGGCAATATGCATTATGAACTTGCTATCAGGGATGCAGTGCTTCCTGCCACTGGGAGACACACTGTTCCGATGCTCCGGTTATGCCGGCTGTATCGTCTTTGTACCAGGGTTGGTTGGAGTTCAAGATGGTGAAGGCTTGGAGAATGCATACACACAGACCAGTAGATTCTGATTGATTGTAAAACTGGGATCAAAGACAGGGGAAGTAGTGCCCCTGCCACCGATATGCACTCAGTGCCACCGTCCTCAGCAGTGAGACTGTTGACGGGGAACAGAGGGGACTTGTTCCTTCTTCTACTGTTCCCAGCAGTAAGGCTCCAGGTGCAGGGAGTTGATAACACCCTGCTTGGGATAAGCTGACATTCACTGTGAAAGGTGCCGGTCATCTCTAGTTATTGGGCATGGCTGCTGCTGAGGTGCACACTAGTGAACAAGTGTAGTGTTCCCCCTTGCTGTTGGTATGCACCAATCCTCACAGTGCCTGGATTCATTGTGCCTAGTTGATTGGAGAGCACGAGCAGACAAGGATTCAGTGCCACTTGCCACCGGCTTGAACTCAGTACCAATGTCCTCAGCAGTAAGAGAAGGGGGAATTTGTTCCCTCTTTCACTGCTTACAGCAGTAAGATATTTGGTGCAGGGCTACTGGTGGAAGATGAATGGTACTGGTAAGTCAGCATGGACCGTTAAAGGTGGCGGTCATGTTGGGTATGTTAGTCCTGAGCCTCTGGCTGCTACTCCAAAGGTGATCAAGTGATTTGGTTCCCCTTGCTGCCAGTATGCACCAGCATCTTGTTGTCATAATAGATCCTCGATATAAGAGGTAGTGCATGGGGCTGAATATCTAACACCACTTTTTGAGTGCTACAATGGCCTTCAGACCAATACAGCCTGATTCTGCACTGCAATGGTGCTTTGTGAAGATTGGACAAGCTTGCAGAAACATGTGCTCATCAATGACGCTTTGTGTGGTCGGTTGGGGAGTGGGGGAATGCGCACTAGAAGCATGCCCCGTGTGGCATTTGGTTGCTATGGCTACAGCTGTGTCCCTGTACAGAGATGTTGGTCAGGCTGGGCATTCACAGGGAGAAACAGTGAGCTTTAGCTTTACAACCAGATTTTGGAGAGTCTTTGGCCTGTTTCATGGTGGGCACTGTGTGCAGACATAGTCTTCATGGGCAACCTTAAAGATGGAGGGTGGTTATAATAAGATTCTTGAGGGAAATATGAGTACCGTGTAAAACAACCATTGGTTGGGCCATGTCTAACCAG
The DNA here is from genome assembly GCA_031002005.1 of Vandiemenella viatica. Taxonomy (NCBI): domain Eukaryota; kingdom Metazoa; phylum Arthropoda; class Insecta; order Orthoptera; family Morabidae; genus Vandiemenella; species Vandiemenella viatica. The sequence continues at coordinate 144,780,701 of CM061920.1, forward strand.
GAAATTCCGTCTGTAGCAGCGAAGTGCAGCCTCATCAATCCTTGTGGCTTTTTGTAGACTAAATTGTTCAGCAATAAAAAATATGTAGTAATGACATTGATATAAAAATAATTAATAAATTATGTAGTAATGTCAAGGATGGAACAAAGCAATCAATAAATTATGTATGAAAATCATAAATAAAATGTACTTGTCAATAGTTCTTTGTGAAGGAAAACCAGTTGGTGGTGGCATTTCTGACAGTATCAGGATAAAAAAAAGTGTCAGAAAATAACGAATTTAAAAAATGAAAAATATTTTGTTAACATAAACACCATTCTGATTGATGGTTCATATAAAACATGTATTGCGGTTAAGAGGTGACTCCATTGATGAATATTTCTAGAGAGGTGGTGGAGATTGTGAGTCCGACGACCAGTCTGCAGCATAGAATGAAGTTTGTAACCCTGTTGGCACCCGACTACAGTTTGGTGATGGAATATCCATTGCAACAAGCACTAATATAAAACAGATTATGTAGTTTTCTTTCTATTATGATTAAAAGAAAAAAATAAACTGTATTTTATCCTAGTTATTCAAATATTTTTTGCTTATTGTGTAGTATGCTTTCATTTACAGTGAATGTAAAAAATATAAACAATAAAATAGACTTTGATTAGTTATTCTGTCAGCGAACCAGTCAGGGGAATAGTATCAACATTCAAGCTCCCATGATGGAGTTTGCAGATGGGTTCCTTTTTGTTTTGGAGACCTCGTCAGTTTTAGTGATGCAAGGGTCTGTAGCTGTAGTTGAGATTCAGCAACAATTAACAGCAGATGTCGACTTTTCTGTTTAATCCCACAAAAACAATTCTTGGAAAAATAGGCCAAGTCTCGTGTTCATGTAGTGACAAAAAGTTATGAGATCTTCTTCTGAGCCAAGTCTACACTTTACAGTGTGTGTTCAGTTCACTTTGTGAAACAGAATGGTTTCTCTCGGTGTCATAGATAAATTATTAAGATAAAAAAAATCTGATGACTTGGCCATTTTGCATGTCACAATTTTTACTGAAATTGAGGGCTTTATAAATACTTGTCAAATTTGAAAAAGAGTGAGGGAAATCTTGGCTCTTACATTTTTATAAGTTTGATAAAGCAACATGTTTAAGGTATTTATACAGGTTAACTAAAACATGGCGTGCATAATAGCCAAGTCATCTGATTTTTTTATCCTAAACAAACGATCTATGACACTGAGAGAAACCATTCTGTTTCACAAAGTGAACTGAACACACATTGTAAAGTGTAGACTTGGCTCAGAAGAAGATCTCATAACTTTTTGTTACTACATGAACACAAGACTTAGCCTATTTTTACAAGAATTGTTTTTGTGGGATCTCATTTCTTTTTGTAAGTTTATCGCTTATTCTGAATCGCCGCTCATATGTAATGATTCCATTGTAAAATTGGTGAATACGAATATTTCAGAATTTAAGACATCAATAAACATTACCAACAATGACCCACTCTCTGAAAACAATGGGTGTGCGTCGTAGCCAAACAATTGCCGTTAGTTTCACTACCACCATAAACAAAGTTACCAGTAACTTCCAAACTAAGCATAGGAACAAAGTAAAATTTAAGGCTTTGGTTCAACTTGCTAACCTCTATATAGTATAGAAATATCAGGACTATAGTTTCATCTGGAGCAAAGCTATTAAGCCGCAAACATGCGCCAGAATTTTTCATTTTTGGGATTGTAATTAAATAAATACGGTGAAAACCTCCAATATTAGATTTTTCTTATGGTTTAGGGATGAAACCATATATGTATGCCAAATTACTTGTTTCTAGGATTACTGAAAGTACATTGGAATTTTGATGTTGGGGTGTAGTGCCAAAATAAAATTTTGAATTTCAATAATTCCCAAAGAAATAAAAGGAATGAAGTAAAATTTAACACATTAGTTAAACATAGTAAGCACACCCGAGAATGAAAATCTGAGGTATATAAAGTTAAGTGTAGAAAGCGCTTTTACGTTAGGGGTAGGTCAGGGGTAGGTATATGGAAATTTACGAGTCTCAGATTTTTCTTATAACATGTGGGTAACATTTTATCTGTGTACCAAATTTCAGCTTTCTACATCTATGGGAAGTGCCTTATAGTTTTGTTGATCATCAGTCAGTCAGTGTGACAAAATTGCTGAAGTTTGCAACCGAATAAAATCCGAGCTAAGAACAGTAACAAAAAAAAATTTAATACATTTGATGAGATTGCTAATATCTATACATTACAGAAATTTGAGACATGTAGCATGAATACGACGGAAAGAATTGAGGTTCAAAACTGGCCCGAGAAAAGGGTAGGAAATGCCGACGTTGACTCGACTTTAAATTGTGATAGATAGTTTTCGTTTTTATCTTTGAATTTCCTGTATAGGTAGTGAATCAGCCAGTCAAGCTTCGGCAGCCATTAGCAGCAGACGCCAACTTTTGTGTTTAATTTAAAGTGCGCTAGATAGATTTTGTTTTTATTTTTTAATTTTCTGCTTAGTTAGTGAATCAGCAGCCGTTAGCAGCAGACACCGACTTTTGTGTTTAATTTAAAGTGTGCTAGATAGCTTTTGTTTTTACCTTTGAATTTCTTGTGTAGGTGGTGAATCGGCCAGTCGAGCTTCAGCGGCTGTTAGTAGCAGTCGCCGATTTTTGTGTTCGATTTGTAGTTCCGTTTTTGGCTGTTTCAGGTGACATGGCTTGTGCAATGTGTTCCATTAGGAGCCTGGATCTCGAAGAGCTTCTTACTACTACGGCATCTCTTCAAGCGCAGGTATGTAGCATTCTAGACGAGGAGCGGCAGTACGTCGAAGAAATTCCACAGCCAACTGTAGTAGAACCGGCAAGTCTGGATTGTCAAGTACCTGTTACAGAAAACGTCTGGCATTGTGTGGATCGAAGAATGGCGTTGAAATGCCCAATTAGCTGATGGAAAAATAATATCATGCCACTAAGTAATGTGTTTTCCGTGTTGCAGGAGGCTGAAGATTCAAGTGGGAATTGCCCAGAAATGCAGCAAGGAAGATTTGTTCGCAGACCCCAAGGAAAAGGTTTACTGGTCACTGGCAGCTCCAACATTTGGAGAAACCGCTACGAGAACTAGCCACGAAGAATGGTGCAGGCCCTCATTCTTTTAGTTTTCCAGGAGCAACCGTACCACATGTCATGGAGGCCATTCCAAAAGCGATTAGAGAATAAAACTGCTGTCAGTTAAGAGTAACTGCGCATGTCGGTACTAATTACTCATGTCGTGTTTCTGTTGCAGATATAGTTAAATCCATGAACAAGTTGGGCCAGAAGGTGTATGAAGCGGCATGGGAAAATTAGGTATCATTACAGCTCTCCATTTGTAGTGTCGTGCCACGCATCGATTGTGGGGAGGCCGTATGGTGGGAGATATTTAATTTGAATTGTAATTTGCAGAAGCTGTGTCGCAGAAACAACTGGGGCTTCGTCGACATTCGTCCGATGATAGCTACCAGCTGGGACACATTTGACAGGTCGGGCGTCCACTACACACTGAGAATGGCGACCAAGTTGGCTACTAAAATATGGAACCATCTTGATATCAATTATTTTTTAGGAACACCATGAAGCTCAAGGATCCTTCAGTTCATCGAAGAGGATGTACCGATAACCTAGACGTTGGTTCTGGTAGTGATGGCGCGAATATTTTTAATATTACAGCTCCATATACTTCACCCATTTCCCGTCAGAATGCGAATATAAAAAATGCGAATTTAGACTCCAGAAATAACAATACGAAGCAGCTAAGGATGACAGTCCTAAACTGTCGGAGTATTAGAGGGAAAGTAGCAGATTTTCCCGCCACAATTGCGACTAATGATTTTGATATAATACTAGAAACTGAGAGCAGGTTGACGCCAGAGGTTGAATCTAGCAAAGTATTTGGCCCTCATTTGAATGTTTTTTTGGAAAGACAGAACTGTCTCAATGGGCGGGGGTGTGTTCATGGCTGTAAAAAAACCCGTTAATTACTCTGTTGTAACTGAAATGGAAAATTTTTGCGAGTTAATGTGGGTCAAGGTTATTTTATTTTATCGACCTCCGGATTCTGATTTGGCTAACGCGGAATACTTCAGAGAGTCACTTAACAATATTTACAAAAAAATTCCAGGGACATATATTGATCATGGATGGTGGCTTTTATCTACCGTCGGTTAAGTGGGATACATGCATGTTCAGGTTGGATGGAAGAGGTAGGTTGGTAACCAAAACATTCCTAGAATCATTTGCAGAAAGATCTCTTGAACAGATGGTCGAAGAACCAACGCGGTGTGTCAATGATTTTGCCTCCATTCTGGATCTTTTTCTTACTAGCAATCCTGATATTGTAGATACAGTTTGTATAGAAGAAGGTATAAGTGATCACAAGGCAGTTTAAAATCTAGTCTGAATTTGAAACTGACAAAAAAAAAAAAAAAAACCTTGTATATTGCTTTGATAAGGCAAACAATGCAGGTATCGTTTTATTGCATTCATTGATCAAGGAAAATGGGTAATTGTCAGAAACAAGCATAGAGAAAGCAGAAATTTTGATAATATATTTAAAAAGCTTTTATGACAGAAATCTCAGAGGAAGTTCTGATATTTAACACTCGTACTGACAAAATTGTGAATGATCTCGTTCTTTATGTCGAAGGAATACCTAAACTGCTTATGAATGTAAAAACCATAAGGCTCCCAGACTATACAGTATTCCTACAAGATGCTACTCTAGGTTCGCAAAGCAAATTGCGTTGTATTTGATAAAATTATATACCGCCTCCTTTGATCAAGGAAAAATGCCAGCCGAATGAAGACTGCTATCATAAGTCCAGTGTTTAAAAATGGGAATGTTAATGATCCTCAAAATTATAGGATGATCTTGTTAACCTCAATCTTTTGTAGGATTTTGAACATATCTTCTATTCAAATGTCATGCGGTTTTTGGATGAAGTTGAGCTTTTAAACCGAAATCAACATGGCTTCATAAAAGGCCGATGCTATGAAACACAACTTGCACTTCTAATTCACGACTTGTGCGGTATTATAGATGAGAAATACCACGTTAATTTAGTTCTATTAGATTTAAAAAAAACTTTTGACACTGTGCCTCACACTAGGTTATTTAGGAAACATCGTGGTTACGGCATATCTAGATAAATATGCAACTGGGTTTCAGACTTTCTGAAGGGCAGAACACAGTGTTGTAATTCTTAATGGTGAGTGTTCATCACTTACTGAGGTGAGGTCCAAGGTACCCCAGGGAAGGTGATAGGGCCTCTGTTGTTTCTCATATACATTTATGATTTGTGTGCATAATAAGGTGGATGGAAAGATTATTTGCTGATGATGCTATTATTTATCAACACTAAAAAGTGCCAACTCAGACGTGTAAGTAAAACCATTTAGCTCTGTATATACAATTAATGGTACTGTCCTTAGAATGGTAGATTCCACTAAATACCTAGGGGTAACAATGTGTAATAATTTTTGTGGAATGAGCATATCGAGAATGTAATTGGAAAGAAAATCATATGCTCCGATTAAGTCATAACTTAAAATAATGCACTCCTAAAGTTAAATCCATACAAGTCACTAGTGCATCCTCACTTAGAATATTGTTGTTCTGTATGGGGTCCCCATCAAAAGGGGTTAATGCTGGCATTAGAGAAGGTCCAAAGAAGAGCTGCCCGATTTGTGACAGGTATATATAGTTGGAGGGAAAGCATAAGTGCGATGTTGAAGGTGTTAGGTTGGGAAGACCTGGAACACTAAAGGCATTGCTCTAAACAGAAGCTAATTGAAAAATTCACGACTGATGTATTTGGGAATGACAGCAAACCAATAATGCTACCAGCAATATTCATTTCTTGGAATGACCACAAAATTAAGAGAAATCGGGGCCAGAACTGATTAATTTTTGTACTCATTTTTCCCACGAGCGATTAGGGAATGGAATAGAAAGGATTTACCAGGCAAATAAACTTAAAATCTGACAGGAGTCGCTTTGATAAAGCTCTACAGCTATCCTGATCTGGATTTTCATGGATTTCCCAGATCACTCCAGGTGAATGCTGGGATGGTTCCTCACATTAGCCCATGGGCGCCTCCTGCCATATCCCGTATATCCCTTCCAAACTATTACCCTTTCAGATAGGTGCAATGCACCCTCTGCCGCACACTTTTAGTGAATCGCAGAGTAATAATAATAATAAATAATAATAATATACTTAGCAAAATATGTAATATCAACTGAGTGCAGGTCAAGATATTCTACGTGATGACTACTGGAGATGTAAACTCTTTGAAGGACACTACAAGAATGAAGTCTCCCCCCCTCCCCGCTCCCCCAAATCACCTGGTTAATGGTATAAAGATCACCATACTCATCTACACAGAATGATGCTATCCTGGCTGGCTGTTTCATAAGCCTCACAGCCGGTGATATGAAGAATACAATAATCAAAAAACAGGGTCTAAGGATCACTCAGTCTTGATTGATTATTTCATTCCACTCCCCAATGACAACAGCATCATGTGTAGTCTTCCACTAGTTAAATAAAAAGAAACATCTGTCTCGTATAAATACAAGTCACCCTTACACAAAAAGAAACCATCCCAATAATGGAAAAATAATTTTTGGGCTTTAGAAATATCTGCATTGACACCATGTACTTATATCATACCATTTCTCATCTTCCAGTACATGTATAAGGACAAAATGAAGCATCTTGTGTGACGCCTGCCCATCTATCGTTGATAATCGACAACAGGTGATTTTTTTATTTTTTAATAAGGGCCTCTATTGTATTGTCAAACAAATCACAAAAGTGATAGAAGTATGTAAATTTAGGAGCACATATTTTTCACTTGTAGTGACCGAGTTAAGCCACTTATTTTCGTAATGTATGTGACTGCTGTCACCTTTCTGTAGTTACCAACGAGAGTAAAATAATCTATACCAGAAGACCCATGTTTTTCAATTCAACATAGTGCTCAACAGAAAGAAATCTTTTACAAAGCTGACAGCAGAAAAATGTTTGTCACAGAGAAAAAAATACATCCAAAATTGCATCAGCAAAGAACATATAATGCATTTTTAATAAGCCACCGCCATAGTTAGCATATATGTGTGTGGACTTCTATCACTCCATTGTTTATGAGGCCCATTGTGTGAATTTTTGTACAAATCTAGACTATATGACAGTGTTGAAAATATATTGCGAATTTTAGTAATTTGCATAGATTAATGATTATAAAAGATACTTTTTTAAGTTTAAAAAAAATGTGAATTATTTTTAATAAAAAAAGCAAAATAAGAATTATATGTTTTTCTTAATGTTGATCATGTGATAAAAATGCTCTGCAATAGGTGTTAGTAATCCGCTATGGTTGAAAGTTGAGTGCTCACCGTTTTCCAACTTTCCAGTTATTTTTATTGTTGGTTACCGGCTATTTCTTCTTATTGAGATTTTGTTTTGATTGCAAAATGTAGAAATGTTTTGTAGAAGCCCACCGAGGAAACATACAAAATAGACATGTCTTCAATAAGCTCCCGACACACATTAAATGTCTAGCAAATGATACGAATAAATTCGGGGAAAATTGAAAAGAATGTTAATTGAGAATTCCTTCTACTCTGTTTAAGAATTTATTTCTATGGTATCTACAAAATAAATTGTCAGTAGTTTGTGTAAATATAGTTGACATAATTAATGTACCACGTATGCTATGACTGTACATCTTATGGTGTATGTATTATTTTCTTATGAAATTGTTTTTCTGAAAACTGACAACTTTCCACATCCCACAGAACCAGTCTCTTATATTGGAATCAATGGAAAATGTATGGATTGTATTCTGTGGCGACAGAGACTTTGATTGCCGAAATATCATGTGAAAACACCCTGCTCACTCAGCTGGTCACCTGAGAGGACTTTATTAACTGCAGATAATATTGCTAAGATATGGCATATCATATGTGAAACTCCCAAAGACATTTTCAAACCAACTTGCAGAAATTGTTCTGTTTCCTTTATGGGATTTATGATCAACAGACAAAAGGCATCCACGGATATGCTTATGATCTCATTATTGCATGAACTACTGCATGTAACAACAGAAATCTTAGCTGCTGTTTCATTGTTCATGATTGTTTAAGGAACCAAGCCATTATACCGGGGTGGAGTATCAGTTTCGTCACCTTAACTGAATCTTGACTTGTTGAAAGTTCTTCTAAGTTTGCTTTAACCCTTTCCTCCCTGGCGGTACTTATAAGTACCACTGTATTTACCACCATATAATTTGACGATACCAGTGTCCACTGCATTGATAAGCCTGTTGATGTATTGTTGTATGATTAAGTCAGACAATGACAACATTTATTTTTAAATTTCTGCGTGAAATTGCCGAAAAATTAATTTTCTAAGTTTTCAGCATACAGACCAAAAAAACAAGAGGTACATTACAATGAATACAATGTAAGATTTGGAAACTGTCCCTAAATTGTAAAAATCTGATGAAGATGTGAAGTATGTAGAACGAAGAAAATACAGTAAAAACATCATTCCAAATGTTGCACTACAATGTCTTTTGTGTCTGAATGAGCAAAAAGAATTGTTTTTTTTTTTTTTAATATCGGGGGCAAATATTTCATACCAATATGAACATAATTGATTTCAATTGCTATTTCTGTACATCATGTGATACACAAAGTCCCTGACGGTACTTATAAGTACCGGCTTAGTAATTAGCACTTAGAGTTCCAAAAAAAATTTGAAAAAAAAAAACATGTGTGTTTAATTTCAAGTACCTTTATAGAAATATATAATTGAAATTATAAATTTCCCTTTTTTTCAAATAGCCGGTAGGAAAGGGTTAATAAATTTAAATGACCATGTATCAGCCTGGATATTCAACTGTAAAGCCTATCAGTTGCCACAAAGCTTATTTAAACCAAAAACTGAGGAAAGGTTACTGTTCACTATGAAAGCATGTAAAAATCCACTTTATGAAAAATTTTAAGTTTATTTACCAGTCACATTTAGAAAATGAGCATTTACAGTTGAATTGGCAATTAAACTAAAATTACAAGTTTTGAAGATGAAGATGTCCCAGACTGAACCCTGATAGAAAATTTATTAGTTCATAGTCAATGTTAGCATTCATCCCTGGTAAGAAAAAGTCAACATGGTGGTATATCGCCCATAACGTGTTTCAAATGTTTCTGGATATCATCTTGGTCTAACCGACACACACACTGCACGACGAAACATACTAGCGCATGTTTACTCCGCAAAAGGTTCCCGGATAAAGACACTGAGATTGCTTCTACATCCCTCTATATACCCTCAGCTGTATGATAGGTGTGATATACCGCTTACCAAAAAATAGTCTAAAAAAATGTAATTATAGATTTGTTCAAAATTTAACAGTGTGTAGCCTGGCTCTTAAGATTTATAAAAATTACTATGACTATAATTCTAAAATAACTCGCTTTCTTGTAAATGAATTAATTGTGTGAGGGCATTGGTAATTAGTTTCCAAAACAATTGATGAAGCCCCTAAATATATCCTAATTTGAGCAATTTTTAGACGTCCCTGCTGGATTACAAATTATCATGATAAATTTAGTGTCATTGTGTTTAGTGCTTGCTCCTGATTTCAAAGGTCTAAATATTATTATTATCGGTGGTGTAATAGCAAAGTTATCTGTTTACCAAAAATCGGGTTTGAAACTATCAAGACACCATAACGGAAAAACCTGTTTCTTTTTAATAATTATTCAAGTGTTGTTCATACCGAAAAAGTTATGTTAGGTGAATTTTCTTTGAATTTTATAACGTATTTCAACAGTAGTTTTGTTTACGGAAGTGTTCTGGTTTAATCGCAATTTAATTTCGAAATAACCACATTTTTGTTTACGACGAAATAACTTTAAAAATTAATTTAATATTTGCCCTATTGCATTGAATGTTTTGAAATTTTAATATGTTATTCTAGATTCTTTTGGGAAATTTACTTTTTACTTCGAGAAATTATTGAAAACGTGATTAAAAAATGTTGAAAGTGCAAGTGTGTCCAACGAAGTATTTAAAATTTTATTTACTCTATTTACACGGCCTAAAACTACGGTATTTTAGTGAATTTAACCTTATTTCTGATTATTATTATTCTGAAATTACATTACTGCAACGAAAAGTGTTGAGAATTAGTGTAATTATCACATAACAAAAATAGACTATTTACAAATTGTATAACTATGGATAACACTGTTTCAGGTTAGCTTAAAGATTATTTACTATTAAAAATTGTTTATTTAGAGCTTATATTGTGTGTTAAGTGACTTTACTGTTTTTAAATCGGTTTATTTACTGAGTTAGGTTCCAGTATCGGCTTCTGCATGAAAAGTTTCTCTCATGTCCTGTAGTTATGAAATGAAGAATTTTATATTTACTGGCAAGCTTATTCCCTCCCTTATGCTCTATAGCCAAGAAAACTAGAATTTACCCAAATTCTAAGGTGCTTACAAGGGCCTTCCCTGATACTGAAAACACTGAAAACCAGGAATCTCCCTGGTCTCAATCTACCTTTTAGTCCTGAATAATTTGATTTTTTCACAGTTTTCCTTCACTTGCTTAGTCTCACCACAACTTACTGCAATAATTTTTTTTTTTTAAATTATATTCTTGCTCTTAATTCAATGTAGTACCCCTTCCCCTAACCCCATCCAGTTCAGTAAGCAAAAAGACATAGGTTTGTAAAACAGCTTCTCCGGCTCGGGGTTGTAGCTTACAGCAGCTTGTCTTAACTATGATCGTGTCTGGTACCCTTAAGTGATTCTATTTATGGTCGCCAATCCCTCGTAATTACCCCAAGGGATAAAGGTATGTTCTTAAAACATAACTTCAGACTTCCTGATTAACTCCAAATTATATATTTTTGAAAATTTCTTACATAAATTCGGTACCAGCGTAGGCCTAAAAAGAAAAGCATCAGACTTCTATCCAAAATAAATGATTAAAGGTTAAACCATCCTCTCACAGTAAGCAACTTCCTCTTAACCCCTTGATGAAAGTTAAAAGTTCAACCCGAAGGAAGATTGAGCCCGCACCACTGTAGCGTCACTGCTAAAATTTCCTACATCTCTGCGACCAACCAACACACCGTCCTCTCGGTTCAATTTCTGCCAAATTACTGCCATCTGCCTAGGCTAGCGGAGGCTCCTTATATTCATATTGGGCCAGCTGACTCAGCAGACGCTTGATTTGACAAAGGGAAACCTTATTTTTATTCTGATCAGTCGGAAATTTTGATATGTTATGAAGCATATTTTAAATGTCAGTTTTAGTTATGACAAGTTTTCTCCTATGATTTGTGGATTTCGAGTTAAAATCATAAAAGTTTTACTCTGTCATGATTCCTACAATTCGTTAGTCTGTGAAATGATTCTGTTATCAAAATATTCTATAAAAATTTCCTCAACTTTTGGCATATAACACGTCTAGATCTCAAATGTATTTGATGGTGAAAATCGACTTTGACTATAAGTGCAAAGTCAGCTAAAAACTTGTATGTTCATTATCTCCAAATATATGAGTGCTACCGATCTGTAATATATCTCAAACTTTACTAAATTAAATTATCTATCTGATGGTAATACTATTTCCTCCTTAATGCCAATCCTTTGTTTCCAAAATAATGCTTAGTAGAAGCAATTATGTTCCAACCTTAATTTCACTTTTACAGCTTATATATTGTTGGAATCTTTACAAAAATCACTCCATGTGTTCAGTGAGAGCTTCTCTTTAATGTAAATGTCATTTCTATGTCCACAGAAATGTTGAATTGCAGAGTCAGCGAAATCTCTTATTTTGACTAAAAAACATACTTTCCTTTTACTTATTGACGCTTATCTTTTCATATGTTGCATATTATCTTATGCTGAACATTTTGAGCTCTGAATCTTAGCTGTACCTTGAAAATTAGGTGAAAAAAGTTACTTGTGCAATAATTTCCATGAGCTTGCAAGATCATCAATTTCACGATATTTCCTTAATATAATTTTCTAAAATACAAATGTTGGATTTAATTTGAATTGTCATCTCGTTTTACACCTCTGAAAATGAATGTGGCCAAAAGGGTTCTAAAAATGTTTAAATTTCTTTATAATATTTTCGAAAACTTACAAAACAGATCAAACTCTCCTTACTGACACATTTTCTGACAATCAAACTACTGGAAAATGCTTCTAAAATGATCTGCTATTGGTTTTAAGTGTGTTAAGGACCCTTTGAATTGTTTCTGAAAGTATACTGTCATAAGAAAGGTTATGTGACAGGTTGTCAGTTACTTTCCAGCTCCAACCAACTATTCATAAAGTTTTCTTCTTTAATCTGAGACGATATTTTCTTTCTTTTTCATTATTCATATATGAAACTACACAAAACCACTGATGTCAAAGAGATTATCCTGTACCTCGTAAACCTATTTGTCACCTCTCCTTTATGAAGGTCTATTATTATTACAGGTTTCCAATCCTCTGGTAAACAGGAAATACCCAGACTCAATCTAAACAAAGTTTCAAGAAGGGGTATCATGCCACTTCTTGCTATTTTTAAAACATCTGTACTAATATTATCTATACTAGTCGCTTTATTCTAGTGTATATAATATTACAACATTGTAACTAATTTGAAACTCCTTTCTATTGAGTCGGGATACTTGATGTTTAACAGAGATCTAAAAAAGTTCAATAATAGTATATGTCCATAAAGGAGGAGTGAGAAATAGGGTATAAAATTATAGACCAATCAGTGGCAGATAAATTAATGGAGAGTATGATATACAACCACATCAGAAATGTCAGTGAGGGACCATAGCTTTAGACTAGGATATTCATGCAAATCTTAGTGGGCTATTTGCAAAGGTATTTCAGATGAAATGGATACAGGAGGCCATATTAATAGTGTAACACTAGATCTTTCTAAGCCATAGGTGAAAGGTAATTTCATGGCAAGAAGAATTCTTAAATTGTGGAAAGCAAAATGAAAATGCAGAGTCAAAAGAAGTGAAAGTGAAAATGCTGTGTCACTGGGTGGTAAATTTGTACTGTTGTTGTTTGTTATTCTAATGAATGAATGTGTTAATGCTTTACTTTCAGAAATATTGTAATAGGACCAAAACAGTAGAAGACTGTAAGCAGCTGCAAAGTGATCAGGACTAGATATTCTGCTGCGTATGTCAACATGGGTGAAGGTAAAGGCTTGTTGAAGATTTGAAATGTTTTAACATTGGCATAATATTTGGTAACAAGCTCAACTGGGCAGGACAAATTGGACAGATGGTAGGAAAAGTTTTGAAAACCCTTCACTTATATGAGAGAGTGATGAGGGGATGTACCAGAGAAGTACCGGTAAGGGAAATGGGTTATAAAATATTGGACAACCATTACTTGAATTAGGTGGTTTACTGGGACCCACAATTTGGGTATTAAGTACAGGATTTGGAGGGGGAGATTGGTCTGTGAAATTAGTGTAGAACACAGTCAGGAACTGATAAGATAAAGGAGCTGGAATGGAATTCTTTGGAAGACAGAAGGAGTGTGAATAAAGTATACAAACTGTGTATTGGTGATAAGGTGTAGAAAGGTAATGGTGTAAGAATTAAAGACGTGACTGTAACATAAAAAACATGACCATGACCCCTAACTGACTCTCAATTTCAGGCATAAGGGTGTGGGAAAATTTTCTTTCATAGGTAAGAGAATCAGGGATTGGATTACCAAAGGAAATTTAAAATTAACATTTGTGTAGGGCAGGTGAGTACAAGAATGGGGAAAAATTTGTTCGTTCCACCACAGCAGTCTCCATCACTACTGAAAAAATTAATTATTTTTCATAGCAACAGAGATTCTCATATTAATAACTCTAATGACATTGAATCAATCATGTACAGATGAAGATAAATATTTGTAGCTAGAACAAAAGAGCAAATTAAAGTTTCTTTATAAACATGTATTTTCATTTAATCTCAAAAATCCAAAACTTTTAAAAATATTGCAACAATTGGTACATATTTCTATAACAATATAAGAAATTTTCTTCAACAATTGTCTTGATAAGGGGTTAATTATTGTATTTAAAATTATATTATTTAATACTGCAACAGTTTTTTTGCTTGAAATTTTTTCCCGACATTGTATTTCACTATAATTAATGTTTTAACTGATATACAAACTTACAACAAACTTAGTTAACAGACTGAAAAAAAGGATTTACTAAACCAATATGTTATGTTTCTTAGCCCTTGTGGCACTGTATACTGCCCATGATTGTAATATTTTGGATTCGTAAAAATGATGCACAGTTAAAAAATTATTTTCTCTCTCCAACAGCTTATTTCATGTGCTTATTTAAAAATCAAATTAAAACAACAAATTTATTAAGATATTTTGATATTTCTATGGTCTATTGCAGCTTTAGGCAATACTGTGAAACGATGAGATGACTAAATTGCTGTTGATGGCCAATGTTGACACATTGTTAAAAATAAATTTTCTCCAAAAACAGTTGTAGAAAATTAAACTAAGTTACTGGTCTAAAAGCTCACACAGGTTGATCCTGTCCTATATATCAGAATAACTGCGAATTCATAACACACTAATATACTGGAGATAGAGATGTATGAAAAAAAAATAGAGAATATATAGATTTATTGCTAATTACCTAATATCAACTCATTAAAATGTATTGAAGAGCATTGTTTAAGAAATAATTAATTACAAGCTTAAAACATTTGTGTAATATCTGGGAATAAATTTCCCAGACTATACTTCTGTAATTCATTAAATAAAATAAACTAGTTTAAACAGCTGTCAATGTAACTAACTGTGAAGGTGATGTGTATGATAACCAAAGTTGATGTTCAAAAACACCTACCGGTACTTGAAATAATGGTACCTTTATAACAAACCAATCTGTAACCTGGTGTAATATTTCTCACACAGTATGGAACAGTCAATAAAATATTCATTTCTTTTTTCTGTATTTTATTAGTTTAGAAATCATTCTTCCATCTCAAAGTCGACAGAACTCTGAGAAGATGGTTCAAAAACACCTACCGGTACTTGAAATAATGGTACCTTTATAACAAACCAATCTGTAACCTGGTGTAATATTTCTCACACAGTATGGAACAGTCAATAAAATATTCATTTCTTTTTTCTGTATTTTATTAGTTTAGAAATCATTCTTCCATCTCAAAGTCGACAGAACTCTGAGAAGATGGTGAACTGAATCCCTGAGGAACAACAGCATCACCACAGTACAGGCTGCTGCTTTGTTTTTCCATTTCAGTAACTTGGCTGCTCTGACATTCAATATCAATTTTTGTATCAGCTTGTGTATGTCTTGCTCTTTCCAAGGTACTACTACAATGAGGCTCGACTGTGAAACAACCTCATTTTTAACTTCTAATGGTATTTTTTGTGGTCTTGATTGATGGCACATGTCAGGTGAATTTTCAATTTCAGGGAGGGTATATGCAATTGTTTTCTCTTCTGATTCATGAATATCATAAGTTTTTCCTGATTTCTCTATTTCAATTTCTATATTATTACAAGCAGATGATTCCAAATTATGCTTGTCATATGTTCCAACAACAGCAACCAAACTACTTGTAATCTGACTTGGAGTTTCTGAAAACAATGGACAGGAATTTCAAATTATAATGTGTTGTGCATATGAAAGAATAAGATATTTATTGTTTACGATAATGCATAAAATGTTTTATTATTTACAAATCAAAAAAAATTAGTGAAACTTCTTATTTAGTTTGATTGAAAAAATTCAGTAAGCTAGCTTACTCTTAACCATCCCAAACTAAACCAAAAGAAGGAAAAGAAGACTGTAGTACATTGTCCAAAAAAGTTTGGATGTGAAGCCTTATGTTGATTGCCTTGAGACCATAGAAATCATTGATTCTAGGCAGGAAACCTTAAATACAACTCT
The DNA here is from genome assembly GCA_031002005.1 of Vandiemenella viatica. NCBI lineage: Eukaryota > Metazoa > Arthropoda > Insecta > Orthoptera > Morabidae > Vandiemenella > Vandiemenella viatica. The sequence goes on from CM061920.1 coordinate 144,796,750, forward strand.
CTATATATATTGTGCCCAGTAATTTGAGATCCTAAGTTTGTTAGGTTAATGTTTAAACATAAGGTCAAATAAATTTGACTCTGATAAATTGATATTAGTTAGATATTAAACTGATTTATGCAGACAATTTGGCCATACTTCATTCTTTAATTACTTTTATATTTCAAGTATTCAAATTGTAATGATAAAATGTCATATGAGATATGTAATTTTTGGTAGCAGGGTGCGCTTCCAACCTTATACTTGTTGTTAACCCACAGATGTTGTTATTACTCTGCCACAGCATCCAGAAAGCACTCTTTTGTATCTTGTTATTATTTGAAAACTCAACAGAGATGATAGGAATAATTTGGACTGTGAAAGGAATGTACTGGGATACTGCTAAGCACTGAGTAGGATTTCTCACAGATTCGAAAGTTAATAATGGTCGCCACCAAGATTTCAGGAAATTCATAAGGAATGAGCATGCAAATGCTTGTCACTAGAAGGTTGCTACCAAAGAATATTCACCAGATTCTAAAAGATCATGTTTAAACTGCTTATATCAAAGCACAAATACTCAGGCCAGTACCAGTTCCACATTACAATGAAAGTTTAAGACATCCAACCTCGTCTCGAAGAAGGCAGGTTTACAGTTAGAAAACTCAGCGCCCTAAATAGCACACGCTGATTTGATCGGGTTACCACACGAATTCCATAGTCTTTGCAGCTCACATTAATGCTAGGCAAGATAACAGAAAACGCCAGTGACCCAGCAAAACACTGCACATGGTTCACACAATGACCCAACACCACACAACAGCACGTCACATTTTTGTGACTGCCTGGAAGTTACTGCCCTTTCAACATGGCTGTCTGTTGTCTTGTTTGTCTTGCAGCCAATTGTAATTTCTTTCAGTTGTCACATGACCTAATCAACCAATCATGTGTTTCTTTAACACTTAGTACACCAGAAATTATTTCTTGGTGTAGCCTCTCCAATCTATTCTTTCTTCTCCATTTAACCCTGATGTTCACTGTTCTCTCTTGCCGGCTAACATACCCCTTGCTGGCTCAACCCCTGTACCAAAACAGTTCTCCAAATCTGCTCCCTTAATACTCATATTACATAATCAGCATGCAAATATTCATCGAACACATTTCATGTTTGTATGGCCATGGTCACAAAATAAAAATGTGATTAAAAATTAAAAGAGGTCATAATATGAATAAATTCCAATATAATTTAATTTAAGTGTGATGGAACACACCCTCTGGTGTCAATTTCCCCCCACACCCATTTTTACCCTTTCCTTTCCCTCACCTACTTTTGCCTTTTACTAATTTCAGCTTCAAATTCTTTTAGGATTTTGGGTAAATTATTTATTCATCTCTTTTCTTGGTAATCAATTCCAGTCCCTGACCCCATTACCAAAGAAAGAAAATCTTCCCATACACATATGCCTCAAATCAAGTCATCTTTTCCCTTACATGCCACTTTCTTAATTCTTCTGCAGTTATCTTCCCATGTCTCTTCACCAATATATGCCTTGCACACTCCCATGACTCTCTTCACACTCCTCCTGACTTCTAATGCATCCCATTCCAGTTCTTTTATCACAACAGTTACTGATTGAATTTTGTGGTATTTTCTAGAGTCAACTCTAGCAGCCCTTCATTGCACACCCAACAACTTGTGTATTTGATACCCAAAATGTGGGGCCTATACAATACTGTATTCAAGCAACTGTCTGGCCAAAGTTTTGTACCCCAATTCCCTTAATATCCTCTCATGACTCTTTCCACATCCCATGTTAACCCATTCAGCTAGATATCATATCCTGTTAACCCTTCAGCTGTTTACAGTCTTCTACCTTCTTGATCATATTATATAACATTATGTAATCTGCAAACAATCAAACTTCTGGTAGTAAATGATCAACACAATCATTTTATGGTACCAATTTGCTATCCTGTGGTACTCTAATGTTTATTTCCACTTCAACTCAGGAAAACACTTTTTCATCCACTTCAAAAGTTTTTACCTTATTATCACCATTTAATGGCTCACTCTGTCAAGAGTCTTTGAAAAATCTACTGCTAACCCCTATCAAATTACCTTCCCTTGTCAATTTCATCTGAAATATCTGCAAATAGCCAACTAACTGAGATTAACATGCATATCCTTGTCTAAAGCGATGTTGCCAACTTGAATAACCCTTATATTACTGATGTGGTGCATAACAATCACTCAATTAATTTACCTACCACTGATGTCAGACTGATAGGCCTGCAGTTTTAGACCCTATTTGACATCCCTCTTTTATGGACCAGTACTACTATCACCCTTTGCACTCATCTGGTAAATAACAAATATCCAGAACCAATTTAAATAACGTTTAAAGACAATGTACACTGTCACATCCTGCTATCTTTAAGAAATCTGCAACAGCTCTTTTATGCTTTTTTAGCTTTCTTATTTTCTTCATGATATCCTCCAAATGAATTTCAATTTTTTTAGTGTGCTAATTTCTAATTTTGTGCAGTACACATCATGATGCAGTGTCACCTGGACAGCCAAGAATCAACTGACTCTGGCCACAGAAGACTAAGATTACATTTGACTCAACTCTACAGGGAAAATATATTTTATTGGACATGAGAATTTTCAAAACTATGAGATATGGGCCCGGAAACTTTGTCAACTAGAATTTTTACTGTGATACACAGATGAAGATATGCTACCATTCTTCCTTGAAATTTGCCACCACATCAACACAAGAGCTGCTCTCAGACTTCTGCAAAACACAGGTTTTACATTGTTGAAAGAGAGGATTTATCAGACCAGAAGTGACCTGGCAAAATATTCCATCTTCACCTGGAACTCACCAGCCTTATTTCCTATGCTGACTGGATGACTCTTGACACAGCCACATCAAAATCCACAGTTCATAACCAGGATGAAACACATGAACAAGTTCAAGAAACTGAAAATTCTACAACACCTGGAAACAACAAAGACAGAGACAAAAACATGGTTGTGAACTTAACTTGGGCAGAACTGGATCCTGCTACCAACATTGTGCTGGATAAAAGACTAAACATTGCTCAGGTACTGATGAAGCTGCCAACGTTTGACATCGTTGCTGGGATAGAGTGCCATTGGAAACTTAAACATGGAGCAAGCTGACTAAATTTGATGCAAGACGGCACAAATCCTCAGTCCAGAAAAACTTCCTCACAATAATCTACTTCAAGAGGAAAGACTAGCACTACAAAGATTACACTAGCATGATGATATTGTGATACTACCAGCAGATGAGGGAAACACAACATTACAGAGAAATTGGAAGACTGCCACAATAAGGCTGTGAGCCTTTTAGTGGACAAGACCCCACTAGAAAGGAACCCTCTACATAAACTGAGCTCTGAAGTAGTATTTCTTGTCAATGACTCTTCAGGAATTGAACAAGTAACCAATTCTAGACTGAAGAGAAACAACACCTCCTTTTTATGGCTTGCCAAAAATTCCCAAACCAGAGGTTCCTCTACGGCCAATCATTAGGGCAATAAATTCTCCAACTCATCCACTAGCTCGATATGTTGCTGATAAATTAAAACCCTTATCAGAAGGCATCACTTCAACTGTCAGAAATAGCTCACACTTCGTTGAAATCATTTCATCACTCAAAATAAAAATAACTGACATTATAGCGACCTTTGACGTCATGTTGCTTTACACCAACGTACCTGTGGAAGAAGCAGTGCCAATAATCTGCACCAAGCTATCGACCGTTAACATCTCAGAAGAATGGGCAGAAATAGCCGAGTTTTGTCTCAAATCAATGTTCTTCCAATATGATGGAAAAATTTACACCCAAGTGGAAGGAGCAGCCATGGGCTCACCACTTTTGCCAATAGCAGCGAACATCTTTATGGAGGCACTGGAGACAGAAATGCTGAACAACGTCCCCCTCAAATCTCATCTGTGGCTATGCTATGTTGATGAAACCTTTGTTATGTGGCCCCATGGACAAAGTTCCCTTGAGAAGTTCCTGGATTATAATAACAAAGCACATCCTAAAATTAATTTCACTATGGAAACAGAGGAACAAGGGCAGCTGTCTTTACTAGAAGTGCTAATAGCCAAATGTGATGATGGGAACCTGGGACACTCAGTTTCTCAGAAGTCGACACATACTAACAGATATCTACATGCTGAATCGCACCACAATCCAGTGACAAAAAGAGGAGTCCTCAAGACCTTGTGTACAAGAGCGACGAAATTGAGTGATGCAAACAATTTGATGATGGAGTTACAGGCACTGCACTCAACACACATTCAGGTCCAATGGCAACCACAAGCTAAGTATTAAATGGGCATTGGTAATGATTAATTAAATTGCAATGGAGCATATGCTCTGGTGGCAATTTACCTATACACCCATCTTTACCCTTTACTCCATCCTCCTACATTTGCCGTTGGCAAATTTTAACTTTAAATTCTTTCAACGTTATTGGCAAAATATTTATCATTTCTCTTGGTAACTTATTCTAATCCCTGACACTCTTACCCAAAAAAAGAGAATCTTCCTACACCTTTGTGCCTGAAATCGAGTGGCAGCTTGTGGTCATGGTCATCTTTTCCCTCCCACGCATTATTCTTGCACCAATATCTTTCGATGCCTCATCACCAATATACTTCTTGTACACTCCTCTGAACCTCTTCACCCTCCTCCTGTCTTGCAATGAATCCCATTCCAGCTCTTTTATTATATCTGTTACTGATTACATTCTGTGGTAATATTCCAGAAACAAATCTAGCAGTCCTTTTTGCTCCCTCTCCAACTCCCATATTTGATACTCTAAATATTGGTCCCATACTACAATACTATATTCAAGCTATGGTATGACCAAAGTTTTGTAATCGAATTCCTTTACTTCTCTCGTACTTCCCCTCATCACTCTCTCCAACAAGTGCAGAATTTTGAAACCTTTCCCTATTACCTGTCCAGTGTGTCCTGGACAGTCATCCACTCCAATAGTTTTTTACCTTATTTACTCACATTTTATGGCTCACTCTGTAAAAAGATCTAGTGCTACACTATCAATTTGGCCTCTCTTGTCCATTTCATCTGAAATATCTCGCATATATTCCACCAACTGAGATTCACATTAATATCCTTGCCTACTTGAAAACCACTTACGCCCTTCACAAATCTTTCTGATATGATTGCATATCAATCTCTCCATTGATTTACTTACCACTGATGTTAAACTGATTGGTCTATAATTTTCGACTCTATTTCTCACCCCTCCTTTATGTACCAGCACTATTATTGCACTTTTCCAGTCCTCCAATAAACGGCAATTTAAATAATATTTCAAGATAAGGTACAATGTCACATCTGGCAACCTTCAAGATATCTGTAATATCCATTGTGCGTTCTGGAAACTCAAGACAGTCAGTCAGCCACCATAGCATAAATCATGTTGTGAACCTCCTACAATGAACTCGTGAGCCCCTAGGTGTTCACGTACCCCACTTTGATAAAAGCTGCTCTATAGCATGAGACTCAACAAGCTCAGCCCCCTCAGGCTGCACCTCCAAAGGTTGTGCCTCCACAGGCAGAGCCCCCACAGGCTATGCCTCTACAGGCAGAGCCAAGACAGGCAATGCCTAAACAGGCTGAGCCTCCACAGGATAAGCCTCAAGAACCCTGATCATTTATCAGCAGCCACGACAGGGAGAGACGCCAATTCAGCATCAAATCAACTCACCTCTCAGGAATGCAAATTAGTTGTTGTAGCCTATATAAGAGGCATTACAGACAGAATTGCAAAGCTATTTTAAAAAGTTCACATGAAACCTGTCTATAAAGTGCACAGCAAGGTCAGCAACCAGCTCATCAAGGTTAAGGACGAGTTGCCCCCACTATCGGTTGCGGGGGTCTATGAAATTCCGTGCACATGTGGCCGGGTGTACATAGAAGATACGGGGTGCACTATAGGTGACAGATTTCATGAGCATATCCACAATTATAGATCCAATGACACCGAGAAGACTGGCATTACATGGCATGCTGCCACAACTAATCATGTTTAAATTTTGAAAACATCACACTGATAGTGCGCGAGGATAAATGGTGGCCATGGAGGGCGAAGGAGGCATTTGAAATTGCCAAATGCCAAAAGACAACAGGCTTAAACTACACGATGCACAGCTCTTGCTAGTGCGGATGGATCTGGTCTCATGTCCCTCGCCCCCCTCCCCCACCACCACCACCACCACCAGTCTACGCTGCACTGTGCCCCAGTAGGCCAGTGAAACACATGATAGTTCAGACTATTATGATTGGCCAGGTAAATTGAACTCTCTAGACAGGTCATGGTCCTCAGCTATATAACAACACCACACACTGATTAAAGATGCAGTTCTGCCCTAGAAGATTCCACAGAAGGATGGTCGTAACGTCGCCTGCACACATCATGCCACGGTGTCACCCAGATAGCCAAGAATCAACATGGTTTTATTATGTTCTAAGATACTTTGTTGTTCCCTTCAGATATGCCTGAAGAATTTTGAAATTATTGGAATTTCAAAATAATGTTGGACATCAATTTTTTTTAAATACACTCTAAAACTCTATTATCTTATTTTTATTATTTTATACATAAATTCAAAAAATTCAGTAGAGTACTATTCAACCTCCTTGGTGTGCCTCCTATGCCCATAAAAATTATAGTTTAGAATAAATGTTTTTGGCTTAATCCCCAGAGAGAACAGTCTTTTGGATATGGAACAATATGTCACTCCCATGACTAATAGTACTGCCACAATAATAATAAGATCATCACATTATATAGTATTAAATTATGAACCTTATTCATGTACAGATATGAGGCATGTGTCAAGAAAAACAGTTCACACACTCCAAGCATTATAACACAAAGAAATCAGAATTTTCCCTTGTGGCATGGGTGACGGTGCTGGGAAGGGAGAGAATTACAAAGTAGACATTTAATAACTATGGAAAATAATATATCTATATATCAATAAACATGGAAAGGAAAGATAAATAATACCCTTAAACACCATACCTTTTTAAAATATTGTTGGGTCATGGCATCCCTTCAGTGTTTGTCATAATTTTCCCTATCTGTTTTGGCTTTTTCTCTCTTTTTCTTTCCTTCTTTACCTAATTCCTTACTTGTGTTTCTTTCCTTGTTTTTTTCTGTTCATCTTGAAAAACAGAATGACTCAAAATATTGGGTTTATATTGTGTATTATATTTTGTGTTGCTGCTGCCCTCCTCCCTTCAACTTCACTGAGTGGTGGGTATAATTTATATTTCTTTCCTTATAAATGTCACCTCACAGCATTCCCTCCACTCATTGTTGCTATGTATGTATTTTGATTGAAGAATAACCACTATTTACCAAAGTTGTAGGCAAGACATTATTAATAGAAAGACAGTAATGTACACACATTGAGCATTAAAATTTTTGGGCACTTTTCCTCCCCTATCCCAACTGTTTCTTCCAAACATGAGCCACTAGTCACCAGAACTGATGTTTAAATTATTGTGCAATGTTTTTGAGTTTCTGTTTATTCATATACGTATATAATTATTTTACAGTATTTGCTGGTGACTCCTGCCTGCCGATGATGTGTTTCTGTGATATAGTTCTCAATTTTGGAATATTCGGGTTTGTCCTTTTCAACCTACTACCTTCACTCCACACTCCTCTTCCTGATTTTGTCTCACTCCATGATTCGGCCAATGGTCGATTCATAAGGAAGTGGAAAAATTTTCTTTTGTGGATAAGGGCGTCAGGGATTGGAATAAATTACCAAGGAAGGTTATGAATAATTTACCAAAAACACTGAAGGAATTGAAAATTAAAATTTAAAAATGGTAATAGTAAAATTTACACTCCAAGTATATACCTTAATAATAATTTTAAAAAATCATAATAATAAGGAAGGGGTTAATTGATGAGTAGGAAATTTGCCATTTGAGCATGTGCTCCATCAAAATTAAATTAAGGGAGCATAAGCACAAGATGGCCTCTGAAGCCTCAAATCCATTCATTCCTCAACCTTCAAGGACCCTTGCAAGATCTCTCAGCATTCTACATTTCTCTCCTTGCTTCTAATAACCCACATCCCTTACTTTCTGGGTAGGATCCAACCCTGGATGCCCCATAGTTGCTGTGAATGGGTCTCTCAAGGAACAAGTATCTGCCTTCTTGGAGACCTACAATCTTTCAAGCATTCTCTCCCATTCTCTGTCTGATATATTCCACAAATACTAGAGCATTTGTTAACAGTCTCCACACATCTACCTAAAGGTTCCTTCCTGATCACCCTTTGACATAACCTCTTTCTACAGCAACACTTAGTGAGCAGGTCAGGTATGATCACACCAATGACCATCTCATCTACTAGCAAAAATATTTTGCAGCATGTCTGCAATTTTTTTTTTAATTGCTTCCAGCCACCATCATCCATAATAATTGTTTGGTTGAATTTCCCCATCCTTACTTAGTTTAAAGATATATAGATATATATGATGTAGTAACCTAATACTCACCTTTGTTTTGAATGCTGCTCAGCTGACAGGAATAAGGTTCCTGTTTTGTTTTGTCATTAGATATATCAATCTGTGTACTATCTTCATCAAATAAGTCAACTGATACAGCTGACTCATTATCTGATTCAGCTGTCTTACCTACTTCATTTTCATCGCGATTTTTAGTATCACTGTTCAAACCCAAGCTACAAACACCAGTAATTTCTTCTGTTGTTTGATTATTGAAATTAGATGTTATAGCTTTGACATTACTGGAATCTCTCACAGACTTCTTTTTTGAATCCTGTACACAACTAGGCATTTTCTTCTTTGCAGTAGGGTCATGAGAACTTATTTCTTTATTAACTCTGTCTCTCTTACGAATCAGACTTTTAGAAGTTTGTTCTTTTTTCAAAGAATCGTGCTTTTTCTTCTGCTTCACCTCTGTAATGTATTTGTAAATCATTAAAAAAAAGCAAAGTACTATAAAATTTAAATAATTACATTACTTCACCTGCAAAACATGTAAGATGTCAGAATTTGTTAGGAATTGAGATCATACTAATAAAGGAAATTTATTAAAAAATTCAAAGCATAGTTAAAATTATTTATTGAGGTACATGCCAAACATTGATACTGAGCAGTTTAGTGTTCATAGTTGCCTGTCCAATACTTACATGAAAGAAGCATTTTGGCAGGACAGGCTAGCATCCTACTTACCATAAAATAACTACAATGTTCACAACCACATAATAGCTTTGGAAAGTAGATGGCTTCTCCTGGTGATGGCAATTGCAATAGCAATAAATAATTTGTAAGACCCTAAGCTGATACCGGGGTTATAGTATCGGCTTAGTGCCTTAACTAGCAGTTCACTTGAATTAAAAGTTCTGTGGAATTTTGACGAAATAATTTTAACTTGACCATGTGCATGCCTGGATACTCAACTAAAATGCTTATTTGTCACCACCAAGTTTGTTCAAACCACAAACTTAGAAAAGGTTAAAACAGTTTACTATGAAATCACAAAAAAGTTCACTTGGACAAAATTTTAGAGTTTATTTGAGAAGTCACATTTTCAAAATTAGCATTATACAGTTGAGTAGACAATCGAACAAACTTTTCCAGAAAATTGTAGGTTGTGGAGAGAACAAGATACCGACAGAATAAAAACCCCTTTTGAAATTTAAAAATTCTTAGAAGTCATTAAAATCACAATTTGTTACCACGACATCCAACATGGCAGACATTGAGTGTAAGCTTCCAACCGCTGACTTCCCGCTCCAAAACAAACTATTGCAGAATTCCTCACATAACGCTCCCGGAGAAAAAAGAAGAAATCAAAAGAAAGAAAGGAAAGACTACATATTAAGAAGTTACTTTTTTGAACATTACTGAGAAAATCATGCACAGAGCTGCACTATTACTTTCCGGTGTACGAGTGAGACAATGTGAGCTTACTGCACAATCTTTTATAGGCTCCTCAGAGCCTTTGACCTTGGCAAATCTTTCTTTAATTAATATCTCCATTAGTACAAAATAGTTTAACTTAAAATTTTTACAGGGACTTTCTATTGTCACGTTCTATCTGTTATAATTTAATTTATTATTCAAAAGGGTTTCTATAATCTTAAAATTTAAGTCATCACATTACCAATTTGGCGGAATTTTTACATGCTTCAACAACAATCCGCGCCAATCTATTTTCAAAAACTTAATTACCAGACAAATGCTAAAACTTTTTACCCCAAACCATTATATATTCGTAATCGTCTCAATTATGGCTATCTACTGATATAAATTTCAAATTAATATTCCTTTTAATTAAAAAGTTCATTTTTTCTTATAAAAAAAACCCGTTAATTAAACTTTTCCAAATTATTTAATTTTACTACCAATATATCCAGAACAATGCTGACTATAGCTGGTGATAAAAGTTCAGCTGTCGCTTTACTCAGTTTAAAGATATTTCAAATCTTAGAATTTTACTTTTCTGATCACATGTTTCAAATCTTGAAGAAACTGGAATATCTCTTAAAATAAACATTTCCTGATATGATAAATACACTTTAAAATGAATTTTATGGCGAATTGTCACTGTGGGAAAGATTACAGGGAAGTTCCTTAAAGTTGACAACTACTCTTCTTGAAATTTCAAAGTCCAACATAAGTAACTTTACAATCGATCTATAGAATATTTTACTACTAGGGAAACTAGAAATTGCCAAAATTCTAAGGTGCTTACAAATTGACTAAGGTATATTAAGGCTAGCAACACGGAATATCCAGTCCTATTAGAAAAAACACCAAGAGATCATAAATCAACTCAAATAGAGATAGAAATATTAAAGGCAAAGGAAAAATGGAAAGGAAAGATCAGCAATGTAATACTTCAGCCTCACCTATAGAGAATTTTCAATAGAGAAACATTAAAATAACAATTTTTTGTGGTGTTATGAAGATTTATTTATAAATATTACAATATACCAAAATTTACTTAATGTATTTTCAACCATCAAAAGATGCAATTGTAGGCACATTCCAAAATCCTCAAGTGTACATAGCATCATTTCAATTTGTAGGAATATTTTGCCAAACTAATACCAGAAATTTTATAGGTATGGATGTGTACAAATGTTTGCCCTTTCCATACGTCTCTCTTCCAACAGGAGTAGGGCTATTCACTGAAATACTGCCGAGAGCATTGGCGTTCATAGATCAAGACCATGAGTTACTTGGGGTAGATTTCTGGGGTAATAAAAAAGAAAAAATCAGAGTGTTGGCTGTTTATTGCATTGGAAGAATGACAGAAGAGGATGATGCTCTTGGGGATAAATTAAATTCATACTCATATTTCAGAGGTGAGAATAGAATGATCATCATCGGTGGGGATTTAAATTTACCAGGTGTAAACTGGGAAGGAAATAAGATAAATAACACAAGGGAACAAAGATTTGCAAATATCTTAATTAGGGAAGGAGGATTTACACAAGTGGTTAAGTAAAACACTAGGGGATAAAACATTTTGGATATATTTCTAATTAAGCCCGATGAAAACCTTTTGAGGTATCAAGTAACTGAAGGAATAAGTGATCATGAAGCAGTTCTGATGGATATTAGAGGATTCAGTAAACCAACAGCCAAAATTGAAGGGGGAAATAGGTACAATTATAAAAAGGCACAGGTTTCAAATTTGAGGAGATATTTCAGAGAACAATTCAGGAAATGGAAGGAAGGCTCAGGTACAGTAGAGTCAAGGTGGGAAGAGTTCAAGGAGATAATAAGAAAGGGGGAAGAAAAATTTATTCCAAAGCAAAAAATAAAGAGAAGTAGAGAACCTATGTACTATAATATGGAAGTGAGGAGGTTAAAGAGGTTGGTAAGAAAAGAACATAACAGAGTTAAGAGACAGCAGGGTAGTAGGGAATATTTAAAACAACTAAACAAGGACTTAATAACAGCAAAGAAAACAGCTAAAGATGGGTTAATGAAGAGTATTGTCAGTGCAGGAGGACCATTGACTGATGCATCTAGAAATTTCTATGGCTATATAAGGAAACTGAGGGGAAGGGAGGGTGTAAAGACACTTAAATATAAGGTTGGAGAAGAAGTTACTGATGATTTGAAAAAGGCAGAGATTTTAAGTAACTGGTTCAGTGAAAGCATTAGGGACAATAAATCAGAAACAGGAGAGTCTTATTCGGAGAACGAGCTTAACAACACAATTAGAAATAACGATAGTAAAAAATTAGATATTCATCCTGAGGAAATCATGAAGGAAATAAGAAAGCTGAAAAAACATAAAGGAGCTGGTGAAGATAATATTAATAAAGATATCTTAAAGATAGCCGGATGTGACATTGTACCATATCTTGAAATATTATTTAAATCGAGTCTGGATATTTTCTGCTTACCACAACACTGGAAAAGTGCGGTAGTAGTACAGGTACATAAGGAAGGGGTGACAAATAGAGTCGAAAATTAAAGGCCAATCAGTTTGGCATCAGTGGTAGGTAAATTAATGGAATGATTGATATGCAACCACATCAGAAATATATGTGAGGAACATAAGTGGTTTTCAAGAAGGCAACATGGGTTCAGGCAAGGATATTCATGCGAATCTCAATTGGTGGGATATATGCAAGATATTTCAGACGAAATGGACAAGGGAGGCCAAATTGATAGTGTAGCATTAGATCAGTCAAAGGCGTTTGACAGAGTAAGCCATAAAATGGTAGTAAATAAGGTAAAAACCATTGTAGTGGATGAGAATGTGATTTGCTGGATAGATGAATTTTTAAAAGGTAGAAAACAGAAAGTTACGGTAGGAAATGTAGTATCAAAAGAAGTGGAAGTAAAACTGGGTGTGCCACAGGGTAGCTATTGGGACCATTGCTATTCATTATTCTAATGAATAATTGTGTTGATTGTTTACTATCTGAAATTAGATTGTTTGTAGATGACATAATGCTGTATAAAAGAATCAAAACGATAGAGGATTGTAAACAGTTGCAGGGTGATTTGGACAGGATATCTAGTTGGGTTGGTAAACATGGAATGAAGATAAATGTAAAGAAGAGTCAGCTTATTAGATACACAAATAAAAAACAAAAGGTTAATTATGAATATAAGGTGGGGAAAGAATTGCTTGCTGAAGACTTGAAATGTAAATATCTTGGCATTACTTTTGATAATAAGCTTAACTGGGCAGGACACATTGGACAGGTGGTAGGAAAAGGTTTCAAAGTTCTGCACTTGTTGGATTGAGTGATGAGGGAATGTACGAGAGAAGTAAAGGAATTGGGTTACAAAACTTTGGTCAGACCATTGCTCGAATATGGTAGTGTCGTATGGGACCCTAATGTTACGTATCAAATACAGGAGTTGGAGAGGGTTCAAAAAAGGGCTGCTAGATTTGTTTCTGGAAATTATCACAGAATGCAATCAGTGACGGATATGATATAGGAGCTGGAATGGGATTCATTGCAAGACAGGAGGAGGATGAGGAGGGTCATGGGAGTGTACAGGGCATATACTGGCGATGAGGCATCGAAAGATATTGCAATAGGTATGATAAGTAGTACATGGAGGGAAAAGATGACCATGACCACAAGCTGTCACTTGATTTCAGGCACAAGGGTGTGCAAAGATTTTCTTTTGTAGGTAAGGGTGTCAGGGATTGGAATGAGTTACCAAGAGAAATGATGAATAATTTACCAAAAACTTTGAATTTAAAGATAAAATTTGTAGAGGGAAAATGTAGGTTGGTGCAGGATAGGGGGATGATGGTTGTGTAGGGAAATTGCCACCAGAGCCTGTGCTCCATTGCAATTAAATAATAATAATAATAATACTCTGGGAAAGATTTTGTTCTTATACAACCTTTTTTCTAGTTGTTACTTCTAGTGAGATGATGTTAGACGATATGTGTTATGGGGATTCTGCATAACAGCTTACACTAAACTATAATTGTTAACTGTGGCCTATACTGTTTTGCACTTGCCAACCAGCTGAAAACTTTAGTGGGTGAAGGTAAGTTTTAAATAATATTCACTGTAGACATTTATGAAATGTTCAAATCATATATTTTTCCAAAATTATTACATCCTATGGTAACCAAATTGATGACATCAAACTTCATTTACAAAATAAACAATTGCAGGTATAAACCCTGATACTAGCCATAAGTAACTCCAGATGACCCACTAACTGAATAAAGTTCCATTACATCGGAGTAATCCACTTCTCCACTATCTGTTGAAGACATTTGCTAGCCTCGCGCATGACTAATATTTCTTGGTTCTTCTCCACTCATCGCGTCAAATAGGCAGCGACCAGCCACAACCTACCCGCCCAATTGCCTTCAAACAACTGCCCCCTCCACGGGTTCCGTGGCTCTATTTATAGAAGACCGTAGATTTCACAACATTCCGAAGATTTTTACACTATGAAACCTTATTTTTCTGCTGATCTACTTGAAACTTCTGTGGGGAGGTAGACTTTTCCCTAAATGTTAAAACAAATCCTTATACTAATTTCTCTAGATTCATTCATGTAACTGTAAAATATTATTAAAGTGGTGAACCCTAAAATTTTATCTCATTTGTTCAGTATGCGAGCTATGGTGTTGATTCTTATTGTAAAATGTCCTACTCCTTCTTCTGGATCTTTTGGTATATAAACTGGCTTGTTTAAAATTTTCTATTTTAGTGGAATCTTAAATTGCGTCTTAATTCAAAATTTCTTTTATCTATATCTGCTAAAGTATATGTGTTAGTGGGCTGAAATGTATTTTAAATGCTTCAGGGTGTAATTTTATATATTACATGAAGTTGTGAAGCCATTAACTAATCTCCTTCATATAGCTTCAATTTTGCTGTTGAAAACCTATTTCCAAATCTCACGATCGTCTACTGTCATTTTTCTATATTTATTATTAATTTACTTTTTCTTATTTTGGCCAAAATACTCCATAGATCTTTACAAAAACTTGTTCAGTGTGCATCAGAAAAATTCTACTTTCTTTTAAATATACTTTCCCATCTATATTTAGCTGAAGTAACCAGTGTGTAATGTCTATTTTCTATTTGAAATTGTCATTTTCTCTTAAAAATGTAACTTAACTTTTAGCTACTTACTAAATTTTTTATATAATGTGGTTTACAATTTGATGCCTCTTTTGAGTTATAAATCTTTTTCATCCCTTGAAAACTGAGATTTGTGGAATTATTTAACTGCTTTTTTCCAATCATTCATCCATGTGTGATTTTAAACTTCAAAATCAAATATATCTTCAGTACTATTTAGAAGTCCTACAGCAGAGATTCAAAAAATACTTTGGAGAAAGTGAAGATTTCGACTGGGTTCATGATTCATTCATTGCAAATTCAGAACATCTTCCAATTAAAGAGGAAAGATTTAAAAGCTAACAGTACTTTGAAATTAAAACTTCTCGAAGTTCCTTTAGATACATTTTGGCTAACAATAAGGAATTAATATCCGGCTGTCTCCAACATGGCAGTTAATTTGTTATTGCCATTTTCACTACATATTTATGTGAATTGGGTTTCTCTAAGTTGACTGAGATTAAAACCTCCAAGAGGAAAAGACTCAATTCCGTCAGTGAAGAAATGAGGCTTGCATTGTCAACAATTTCTCCATGGATCAGCCATCTGTGTGCAGTTAAGCAGGCATGAGTGTAACTTTGAAGGTATGTGTACAATTATTTACTTTAGTATAAAACTACCTGATTATTAATTTTTTGAAACCGCTGTTTTAGCTATCTTTTTTTACATTTTATGAGTTTTTTTCCCCCCCTCTAGCCCCCGAATGGAAAGGTGTGCTGTGAGATGTATGGATAACCTGATTGTGTGTCACGATTAGGAAAAGGTTGTGGACCTCTGGTCTATGCAACTCTATATCCACAAAACTTCTACTAAGACCATTCAAAGTTCTTGTCACATAGTTCATCACTGGTTCCACCAATAGCGATATGATCACAATTTCAACATGAAGGCGATACCCGTTTTCAAGAAAGGAGATCCGAGAGATCCTAGGAATTATCGACCATATCTCTAACATCTGTTTACAGTAGAATTCATATGTTCTAACATTATGAAATTTCTAGATGAAAACAAGTTACTTACAGCAAACCAACATGGATTTTGGAAGAACTGATCGTGTGAAACGCAACAGGCTCTATTTTCGCACGATGTAATGAAAGTTATTGATGCAGGATCACAACTTGATGCTATTCTCTTGGATTTTGAGAAATCTTTTGACTATTTACCACACAACCGACTTTTAGCGAAGATTCGAGCGTGCGGTATATCTGATCAGATTTACGAATGGATACGCGATTTTCTAACTGGTCAGTCACAGTATGTCGTTGTTGACAGGGAAGCCCCTTCTAAGCTAGATGTTACTTCGGGCGTTCCTCAAGGAAGTGTAATAGGACCACTTCTTTTCTTAATTTTTATAAACGATCTCGGTGACGACGTTGATTGCAGGATGCGATTTTTTGCTGATGATGCACTTATTTATAGGGAAATGAGGTGCTCTGACGATTGCTTAGAAATTCAACACAATCTGGATGTTATTTCGGAATGGTGCCGTAAATGGCACCTTACACTTAACTGCAAAAAGTGCAAGGCAATACACATAAGTAATAAAAAGACCCCGTTTCCCCACGAGTACAAAGTTAACAATTCAGTTGTTGACACTGTGGATTCCCTGAAGTATCTAGGCATAACAGTACAAAGCAACATGAAATGGGACTTGCACATAACTTCCGCTGTAGGCAAAGCTAATTCCAAACTATGATTCATGGGACGTATTTTGAGGAGTTGTAATGCTCATACAAAGGAAATAGCGTACAAAACACTAGTGCGTCCGCGTTTGGAATACTGTTGTGGAATTTGGGATCTGTATTGCAAGGGATTGATTGACACATTAGAAAAAGTACAGAGGAGAGCCGCTCAATTCGTGACTGCTAGTTACAGTCCTTACGTGTCACAGAGCTGATACGTGGGTTGGGCTGGGATTGTTTGACGGACAGATGACGACGTTTTCGTTTGAATTTGTTGGAGAATATGCGAAAATCTTTAATTTACGAGTGTAATGAAATACTTCTTCTGCCAACCTATTTAGGTTGCAATGACAGGAGGGATAAGATTCAAGAAACAAGATGCCGTACTGATTCATTTATGTATTCCTTCTTTCCTCATTCTGTTTGGGATTGGAATGAACAGAATTAGGATTGTTGCTTAGCACCTTCTGCCACCCACAGTATTTGTGATTTACAGAGTATAGATGTAGAAGTTACAATTAGATATTCCCTTCACAAAATTCTTACCACTCCCTCATAACTTGATTCCCACAAACATCAATCAATTTTATAATTACCAAAAATGAATCCCCCTGTCTAACTTGCAATAGATCATGCTGTAAGACAGCATTTAGTTTTATCCAACTCCACCATTCCTGAACCAAGACAGCCATTTCCATTTAAACTTTCTATGTCACCAAATTATGTAACAGCTAATATCCTGCATCATACATAGGTCATCGTCACCATCATCATTTGAAAATTTCAATGTTGTGGGTTATTAAATCAAACATCGGTCTGACTTATAATTAATTACCAATCTAAATTTAGGGTCAGAGACAAATAGTATTAACGTAAATCATATCTATCACATTGCAACATGATGCAACACACAACAGAAATAACCTTAATTTTTGTTTTGCAGTTTGTAATATCAGCATCCTTCATGTTAGCAGTAGTTTGTTTAAACTAAGCAGCTGGCCTACCAGTACAAACTGGGTACCAAGCATCCATTTGGTGGTCTCAACCTGAGAAAGTGGTCCACCCCTTTCTTCCCTTGCCACTCCTTCCTTTTACCAACTACAACTTCCTGTTATTTCCTACTGTTGCAGTAATAAGGTGACAAGTGATTATGTTTTAATAAGACATTTCGTAAATACTTTTTATTTTAATCTATATACAAATTTCCCTATGCATTTTACTTACTCTATTCGCTTCTGTCTTAAACCTCACATTATTTACTTCTATTAAAATGTTTCTTCCTATTTGAATTTCTGTGCCATCCTTCCCCACCTTTTACACAGTGATTGATGGCTTGTCACTAGCCTCTTATTGATGATGAGGCTTTGAAGGAATTTGTGGAAGAATTAAGAGTAATGCATGGAAGGAAAGAGATGATCATAACTAGAGACTCGCACTCAATTTCATGCTCAAGTGCATTGGAAAATTTTCTTTTGTCAGAAGGGACTTAAGGATTGGAATAAATTATCAAGGGAAGTGTTGAACAGTTTACCAAAAACAGTCAGAAAATTTAAAATTTATCAAGGGGAATTTCGGATGGGTTGGAAATTACACTCAAAGAATTTAAGAAAATAATAATAATAATAATAACAACAACAAAAAAATAAATAAGTGTGCAGGAAAATTGCCATCAAATCTTCTCCCTGTCACAGTTAAATAGTTAAACTCCCAGACTGTGCACTACTGCTAAAGAAACATTTAAACTCAGAACTTTTTCTTTGCATACTATATACTGTTTTTGTGTCATCGCACCAATACCTATCATAAACAAACATTATTTTTTTATATCTTAGATATAAAAAATTAATGTTTTTTTCTGCTTTGCACAATTTTAAGTGACAGTAGCCTGACTTCAATTATCTTATTGCAATATAATCTTATATTTACCTATTTATGTTCTTGCTACAATTAAATTATGGAAAATTAAAATATTTATTGGATTAGTTATTGAGCCAATCTATAAATATCATCTTATATTGTATCATATAAATCTGACAGCAATATATTAATGTATGCTGACTTAATATTATTTAAGGGTGATAAATTCACATTACCACCCAGACATTATGAATCCAGTTTCTAATGCCATGATACAGAGACAGTCTGCATAATGGCATTGATACTAATTATTCTTTTCCTTAAAAATGTAAAAAATGAAATAAATATGAATAGCATCAGAAAGCATATGTATAAACAAAATGTTTAGATCTTAAGATTCTGTGTATTATATGTCATTGCTGTTGTTTTTTTAGTAATATGGTTAAATGAATGTGTGAAAATTTTATTGTATCTTGTCTCTGAACTTTTTTTCCCATTAGCAATAGCATACCTTCTAAAAGCTGAGTCAAGTCATCATTATCTTCAAATGTCAGCTGTGTTGATGAGAGGTCATAACTTCTGTTGAGTGATGATTTTGCTGCAACACAAAATAATTCTGCTTTTAAACTGCCATATAAAATCCTCAGTCTATCTATACCATTCATATTTTATATGTTTCAATAAGGTACAGCTTACAGAATTAAAGACATATTACAGGAAAAATTGTAACACATGAATGAGAGCAATAGTGCTGTGGAGAATAAAGTGAGATCAGTTCAGAGATAAAATAAGAGCAGTGGAAGAAATATATATATATATTCTGTGAGACAGAATCCTACAACACCCACCCTCCATAATGATCTCCTGTTGACAAAGGGTCAAGACCCAAAATATCTATATTTGTGTTCTTGTCTTTTTTATGTTTTGACACCTTTTTTTTTGCTGTCATCAGTCTTTTGACTGGTTTGAAGCAATCCTCCATCCCTTCCTATCTTGTGCTAACCTCTTCATCTCTACATACCTCTTACAACCCATGTCCTCAATTATCTATTCTAATCTCTGTCTTACTCTACAGTTCTAACCTTTGACTTTTCCCTCCACCAGCAAATTAACTAATCCAGTATGTCTCAAAATATGACCTACCAGCCTGTCTCTTCTTTCTGTAAGCTTCTTCCACAAACTTCTTTCCTCACCCATCATTTCCAAAACTCGTTCATTTCTTACTTTGTCTGTCCACCTGATTTTCAGTATTCTTCTGTAACACCACATTTCAAATGCTTCAATCTTCTTTCTTTCTGGTATTCCTAAAGTCCATGTTTCACTACCATAAAGTGCTGTACTCCACACATAGAGTTTTAAAAAGTTTTTTTCTAATTCCTAAATAAATATTTGAAACTAAAAGATTTCCCTTTTTCATGAAGGCTCTTTTTGCTAGTGCTGTTCTGCTTTTAACATCAATCTAGCATCGTCCATTGGTTGTTATTTTGCTTCCTAAGTAACAGAATTCACTTACTTCTCTAATTGCATCTGATTCTATTTTTGTGTTTAATCTACTAGGATTGGTATCTTCTCTGCTACATTTCATCACTTTTGTCTTGCTTTGATTTATATTCAGTCCAAAATCTTCCATCAGCATTTTTTCTTGCCATTCAGTAATTTCTCAATGTCCTCAGCCCTTTCTGCTAACAAGACGATCTGCAAATTGTAGCATACTAATTTTTTCCCCCTGAACATTTATGCCACATGGAAATTTTTCTTTTACTTTCTTTATTATATCCTCTACATACAAGTTGACTATTAAAAGGGATAGACTACAACCTTGTCCCACACCCTATTTAACTGATGCTTGTCTCTCACGATTCTCTACTTTTATTATAGCCACTTGATTCTTATATAGTTTATAAAGTATTCTTCTATCTCAATACTTTAGACCTGACTTCTTTAACATTTTGAACATCTTGTCCCACCTAACATTATCAAAAGCTTTTTCTAAATCAACAAATGCCATAAAAGTATCTTTGTTTTTCTTGATCCACCCTTCAAGTATTCTACATCTACATCTACATATATACTCTGCAATTCACAAAATTCCTTCATCTTGCTTTTGATGAAGGAATAAAACATCTATATCAAAGCCGATTACAACAGCGCTTACTGGAAAACCCAACAAATAATGACATCAATAAAGAATGGGTAACTATAGTTTCATCAATACTGAAAGCAGCATATGAAGCCATTGGCAAGAAAAAGAAATTTAGAAGAAAAACTGGACTTAAAATGTGGAACGAAGAAATTGCAGAAGCCGTCAAACAAAAGCAAAAGGCTTATCTAAAAATGATACAGGATCGAACCCTAGAAAATGAAAATGAATATAAAAGAAGAAGAAATATTGTTAAGACAATAACAAAGAAGTTGAAACAAGAGGGATGGGATAGATTAATCAGTTCAATAGAAGATGATGTCCATGGTAGACAAGAGTTGGCTTATAAACTTATGAAACACCTCAACAAGGATGAAAAGGAAAGTGCTAATATAAATGTAATTGAAGAAGAGGCATGGGTAAAACACTACAGAACATTATGGTACAATAGTAATTATAAAGAAGAAGAAGAGAAAATAGGAATGGACCATGTGGATACTAAAGAAATAGATCCTATAGACATAGAGGAGGTTGATGCAGCACTAAAATCATTTAAAAATAGAAAAGCTCCTGGACTAGATACAATTAATTTAGAATTGATTAAGTATGGGGGAATGATTCTGAAATTTAGATATTTACACTTAATTAATATGTGTTGGAAAAAGAGAACCATCCCAGAAGAATGGAGGAAGGCCAAAGTTATTTCACTTTTTAAGAAGGGAGATAGGAATTCATGTGATAACTATCGAGGAATTAGTTTATTAAATACGGGATACAAAATATATGCAAAAATAATAAATAACAGGCTAAAAGTAATAGCAGATGCTCTCCTATCAGAAGAACAATGTGGGTTTAGGAAAGGAAGGTCCTGCATAGATAATATATTCTGCCTTAGACAACTACTGGAAAAGAGAAGAGAATTTAATTTAAACACTTTCATTGCTTTTATAGACTATGAAAAAGCGTTCGATAAAGTAAATAGACAAAAACTATGGGAAATAATGCAAAGAAATGGATATCCACAGCATTTAATACAAGTTATTCAAGATATGTATAGAAGGACATAAATCGTCTTAGACCTAGGAAATAAACTTACAGAAGAAATAGCAATTAACCAAGGAGTGCGGCAAGGTTGTAGCCTGTCTCCAACACTTTTTAATATATATATAGATGACTTAGTTAGGAAATGGAAAGAAAATGTCCATCCTGGTATAAAAATAAGCAACAACACTTACATAAATACTATGTTGTTTGCAGACGACCAATTTATCCTCCAGGAAGATGAAGATGGACTTCAAAAAGCAATTCATATACTAAACATGATCAGCAAAGATTACAATCTGCAGTTGTCTCGTGCAAAAAACGAAAGTTATGGCATGGCAGGGGAAATACCCTATCAGAGTTAAAATAGTGGTAGACAATCAGCCAATAGAACAAGTCTCCAGCTTTACTTATCTCGGATGTGAATTATCTTTTAATGAGGATAACGAGGTGAAGAAAAAACTTCACCGATTTCAGTATATGTGTGGAACAATTCGACGAACACTGAAAGGTAAAGAACGAGAGGAGACTCAACTCAAGTTTTATAAAACAATGGCCGTACCGACTCTGCTATATGGCAGCGAAACATGGGTAAATAAAACGCAATACAAAAGCAAAATTCAATCATCGGAAATGAAATTTTTAAGGTCAGTAAAAGGGTATTCCCTAAATGATAGGAGGAGGAATGAGGAAATAAGGGAACAACTGAATATCTCCCCGCTAAATGATAGAATTACCCAAAAAAGGGATAACTGGAAGAACCACGTCCTACGGATGAGAAAGGACAGATTTCCTAAGCTTGCCTTGGAGTACCATCCCACAGGCAGAAGGGACATTGGAAGACCTAGAAAGAGATGGTCGGAAGAATGAGGTCGGAACAGGCTTTTGGCCTATCCATGAAGAGGAAGTAAGTAAGTAAGTAAGTATTCACAAAATTGTGGGTGGCAGAGGGTGCTCAGCACCAAAGCTAATCTCTTTGCTGTGCATTCCAATCCCTAATGGTACAAGGGAAAAAAGAATTCATATAAGAATCAGTCCAGCACCTTATTTCTCTAATTTTATCTTTCCTGTCCTTCCGACTCAAATAGGTTGGTGGAAGAAGTATTTCACTACACTCAAAAGTGAAAGTGGGAGTACGCATGTTTTCCAATAAGTTTAAACGAAACGTGTGTCGTCTATCTACCAGAGACTCCCAACCTAATCTACTAATCAGTTCTGTGACGCTTTCTTAAGGACTGTAGCAAGCGGTCACATATCTTAAAGCCAGAATTGATTCCCTAGTACCACGATTTTTCCTAAACCCAAACTGATCTTCACCTACTATGTCTTCTACTATCCTTTCCATTCTTCTGTATATTATTGTGGTCAGTAATTTTAAAGCATGTGATATTAGACTAATGGTGTGATAATTCTCACATTTGTCGCCTGTGCTTTCTTTTGAAGTGTGAAGATGATATTTTTATTAAAATCAGATGGAATTTCTCCTGTCTCATTGCTTTTTGATATCAGCTTGAATAATCGCTCAATTCCTTCTTCTCCTAGGGATTTAAGAAGTTCTTCAGGGATCTCATCAATTCACACTGCCTTATTTGCTTTCAAGTCATTCAGAGCTCTATTAAATTCTGTCCTCAAAACAAGATCTCCTAAGTCATCAATGTCGACATCGCCTTCATTTTCCATTAAGATATTGTTCAAATTGTCCCCATCATAGAGTTTCTCAATGTATTCCTTCCACCGGTTAGCTCTATTTTCTGAGCTTAAAAGAGGTTTCCCATCAACAGCTTCAATGTTCACACCTCTTTTCTTCATTTCTCCAAAATTCTCTTTGATCCTCCTATATGCAACATCTACTTTACCTATGACCATTTCCTTTCCTACTTCTTCACACTTTTCTTGTAGCCATTTTTCTTTTGCTTTTTTGTATTTCCTGCTTATTTGATTTCTAAATTGCCTGTATTGCTCTCTTCCTGCTTCATCCTGAGCATTTTTGTACCTTCTCCTCTGATCCATCAGTTCCAAAATTTCTTCTGTGATCCAAGGTTTTCAGGCAGCTTGTTCCATAAAGCCTAATGTTTCTTTACCAGCATTCATTATTTCGATCCTCGGTTGAGCTCCTTTCAGAGTTACTTCTTAGGCCTAAGTTTACCATTTGTGCAAATTCTTCTCTCGTACTAGATTGTTTCAGTTTTTTCACTTCCAGTTTGTTCTGCTCATGCTGCTTCCTTATTTGCTTGAATTTCAGCCTGCACGTCATTACTATCAAATTATGGCCAGAGTCTATGTCTGCTCCTGGGTACGCATTACAGTCTAGAACTTGATTCCTGAATCGCTGTTTGATCATGATATAATCTAGCTGGTATATGCCTGTATCCCCAGGGCGTTTCCAGGTGTATATTCTTCTTGCATGGTTCTGAAACAGTGTGTTTGCCACTACTAGCTTATATCTTTCACAAAATCCTAGACCAAAACTTCCTACAGTATTCCCCTCTTTTCCTTCTCCCACTATTGCATTCCAATCACCCATTATTATTAGATTTTCATCCCCCTTTACATAATGAATTAATTCTTCAATTTCAGCATATATTTTTTATATTTCTTTGTCATCTTCTTGTGACGTTGGCATATACACTTGTACTAATGTGGTTAGGACGGTCTTAGTTTCTAACGTCATCAAAATAATCCTGTCACTAAACTGTTCATAATAACTCACCCGTTTCCCTACTTTCTTGTTCTTTACAAATCCTACACCAGTGACTCCATTGACAGCTTGTGTGCTAATTATCCTATGTTCTCCAGACCAGAAATCCTGTGTGTCCTTCCATTTAATCTCGCTAATCCCAAAAACATCTAACTTAAGTCGTTCTATCTCCCTTTTTAGGTTTTCTAATCCACCTTCCAGACTTCTAACATTCCACACTCTGACTTGTAGAATGTTTCTATCAATTCTGATGTCTCCTCCCTGAGCAGTCTCCACCCAGAGATCTGATTGGAGGACTATTTTACCTCCGGACTATTTTTCCCAGGAAGAAATCATCATGATACAGGGTGCGGCAGAAATAACTCCCAAATTTAAAATGTGAATAACACAGCACTGATAGAAGCTACTGAGATATTTATTTCACACTTTCAAAGAATGATGTTTACCATTATGTTTGTCCACTACATCACTGAGTTTTGAAAATCACATCGTCCAAATGCCGACCTTCACATCTTATGCACTTCTGAAGTCTCTCCCTGAAATTCCGCATCACTTTCCTAGTCAGTTCGGGTGGTATTGCCGCGATTTTTTGACGGATGGCAGCTTTCAGTTCTTCTGTTGTTCTCGGCTTACGTTTGTAGACTTCAGCTTTCAAATATCCCCAGAGAAAGAAATCGCAGGGTGCAAGATCGGGTGAACGTGTTGGCCATGGAATGTCACCTCATAAGGAGAGCAGGCGCCCAGGAAACATTTCTCATAGGACGTTCATCGATGCCCTTGCTGTGTGTGCAGTGGCACCATCCTGTTGGAACCACAAATCACGACCCCTTAGTTCGTTGAGTTTTGGCCGCAGGAGGTTGTTTATCATATCGATGTAACGAACAGAAGTTACTGTTACTGCTCTGCCCTCCTCTTCAAAAAAGTATGGGCCTATAATCCCGAAATCAGAAATAGCGCACCAGACAGTGACACGTTGGCTGTGCAGAGGTCGCTCATGGACCTGTTGGGGATTGTTTTCGGCCCAGTACCAAAAATTTTTGTTTATTCACGTAGCCTGACAAATGAAAGTGAGCTTCGTCACTTGAAAGCAAACTGGCATTACCTGGAAAACGTTGCAGGATGGCCTCAAAAGATGCTATGCGATTGACCCAATCACGTTCATTGAGCTCCTGCACAACCATAATTTTGTAGGGATGGAATTTTAGGTCCATGTGCAAAATTTGTCTTATGCTGCGTTCAGATATTCCCATAGCAACAGCATGCCTACGGGCTGAACGTTGTGGGGAGGTCGTAATGGCGTGTCTCACTGCTTCAATGTTCTGCGGTGTTCGAACGGTGCGAGGTCTACCAGGAGGCTTCGTTTTTAAAGTCGAACCCGTTCTTCTCAAATTGTTGACCCATGACAAAATGGTTTTCCTGTCAGGAACAACAGCATTTCGACGTAATCGAAAATGTGTACGGAATAATCGCTGCGTTATGGTAACAGAGTCCGCATTTTTTAAATAAGTCTCAATCACGAAACCACGATGTTCTCCGCTCCACGCCATGGTACGTACTGAAATTGCAAGGCACACACAACCAAACGCCACAACCGTGACTCACGCCGCACCACTAGCGCCAGAGAAACAGCGGTGGCAAATTCGGGAGTTATTTCTGCCGCACCCTGTATATGTAATTTGAGAGGATTACATGTCCTCGGATACCCTTTGGGTCTTTAATGCAGTGGTTTCCCGTTGCCTTCTGCATCCCCATGCCGTTGATTATTTCTGATTCTTCTGCCTTTAGGGGCCGTTTTCAACCCCAAGGGCAAGAGGGTTCCCTGGACCACTCCCCGTTCTTCCACCCTCCTTTCGGAGGCCGTTGGCAAGCAGTGGATGACTGCTTATACTGGGAATCATTCAGTCACCAGAGCCTTGTCCGTGCAAACAGGGTGCACCGCGTGAAGGAGAGGTTGACATTTGGTTGGAAAAGGCTAGTATAGTCTCTCCCTTCACACCATACAACCATCATCTAAGGTAAGTTGTGGTTCATTTCGCTATCCTAATTTGTAATTCCTTTTCACTACTTCACAACTTTTATTTCCTGGTTACATATATACACCAAAAAATTACTATAGCATCTGTGTTTTATCTATTTGTGTTCATGCTTCACAAACATCATCTAAGATAAGTGTTGGTTTGTTTCCCTACAATAATTTGTAGTTCTTAAATGCACTATAAATTAAACATTTGTATAGTGGAATAACTACTGCTTAGCAATGTGAAAGACTACTGCAGTGTGATAAAAAAAAAAGGACAGATGCATATGTACAATGGATGTTCAAAATTTTGGGGCTTATATCCCTTCTTTGATGACAGAGGGAAGTAGCTGCCTTTTAGAGGTTGGAAGCTAATTGGGGGTGCAGGACATTGGTTGGTGGTTTGTGGTGAGTTTTATGGTTTATGTATTTATATATTTAAAGGTAAGAAGTTTATTGTTCAAGGTTTCCATTGGTTTAACTTTTATTTTGTTTAATTTTTTTATTTTGTATGAGAAAAGATAATATTTAGTATGTGAGAGCATGGAGTAGTGTGTTGAAAGAGCACTTCTGGCAGTTGAATATTAATTTTCATGAAGTAAGTGTCCAGCAAGAAAATATGGCGGTATAGCGGATGAATCATACGTCAGGATATACTGTTAATATATTTTAAGGATACTGAAAGAGAATATTAGTTGGGAGAACAAGTGTGAAACAATAAAGAGAATGTTGAACCATATATGGTGTCTGTGTTAAATAAACTGTATCAGTGGTGGAACAGTCAGAAAGAAAATTATTGTGTTTGTGAAACAATTGAATAGAAAAATCTGAGGGAAGTAATTTATTTCCGATGCTTTGTTCTTCTTAAAATGAAATAAATAAAACGTGTTTTGGTTATTTCATAAGTTGTATTTAAAAATTGAAGTCATTAACTACCTAGTTTATTTGATTTAGGTAAAGAGATACTAATTATTTGATTTTACAGAAATAAGTATGCAACAAATGAGAGTAAGAAATTGCTTCATTGGGTTTGCAGGTGAGTAATACCACCCCAAACAAACCCAGAGCAAATCAAATATGGGAAATTTTACAGTCAAAGATTAATATTAATTTACAGACTGAACGCCTACAGTAGTACAACTTCCAGATTGAGTACCAGGCCAGAACCAGCCAAAAGAAGGCGTGTGTCCTGTCAAGAAGCCCATGCCACGCTGACTACAACCACTGATCACATCAGAAATCATAGGCTGGTCTGTTGAGATGAGTGACGTGACTACCAATACCCAGATTGAGGACACAGATCTTGGCAATATTATCCAATGACTGAAGAGAGGACGCTTGCCTACATGGGAAGAAGTCGCTCTGCTCAGCACCAAGACCAAATCTGATTAGGCTCAATGGGACTCATTATGTCTGGAAGATGGAGTTCTGAAGCATATTGTTGAAGACTCAGATGGGACTTCAACCAGAATACAAATTGTCATGCCTCAGAAGAAGACCCCTGAATTACTGCATCAGCTGCACAATGAGAACTCTGTAGGACATCTTGGCGTGAGCAGCATCCTTGCGAAAGTCAGAGAAAGGTTCTACTGGGTTGGCTGCAAGTAGGACACCAGGGACTGGTGCAGTATATGTGATGTCCATGCTGCTGGGAATGGACAAAGAAGAAGGAAGGCACCCATGCACCAGTTCAATGTTGGGAACCCATTCGAACGGATTGCGATCGACATAGCAGGACCGTTTCCTGAAATAGACGCCAGAAAAAAGTACATCTTGGTGGCCATGGACTACTTCAAAAATGGATCAAAGCTTACACATTCCCCAACCAGAAATCAGTCCCCATCGCCAAGATCCTAGTGAATGAGTTGTTGTCACGGTTTGGTGCTCCCTTGGAATTACACTCGGACCATGGGAGAAATTTCAATTCGTAGTGTTCCAACAAGTCTGTCAACTCATGGGAATTTGGAAGACCAGGAAGATGCTGCTCCACCCTCAATTGGATGGAATAATTGAACAGATGAAAGGGACCATCAAGAAGTATTTCTCCTAGGTGGTGGCAAAGAACCAACGCGACTGGGAAGAACATCTGTTTCCAATGGCCTGTTGATCTTCAGTACGCGAGATGACGAGACAGAAACTGGCCTGTATCCTCTTCATAAGGGAATTGCGACTACCCTGTAACTTGGCATTCAGCTGCACACCCAGTGAAGAACAGGTGGTGGGAGATGACTATATCAGCTGCCTGAATGAGAATAAGAGCCGGATCCACTCCCTTGCCTGAAGGAACATTGGAAATGCCTGTGACCAGATGAAGCATGCCTATGATGCACAGGCATGAATAGTTGGCTTCGACATAATGGATTTAGTATGACTGTTCAACCCACAACAGTTAAGTGGTTGCTCACCCAAGCTGCAGCGATCCTGGGATGGCCTATAGGAGGTCATTTACTGGATACGAAAACTTCTGCATGGAAATCATAAGGTGGTCCACTTCAACCGATTTGCACCTTATGAAGGTGCTAACTCGACAGATGATGATGGTTCCACACTGACCTTGGATTGTTCTGGGATGTAACAAGCTTAAGGATAGGGCAATGTTACATCCTTGGATAGGCATAGGGTTGGGTGGGCATTGGTAGTGATGAATGGAGTGTTCGGTGGCCCACCGGAAGCAGTTGCCCATTTGAATTGGCATGCTTGGAAATTTTGAGGGCCATCTGCTGCATTGTAGGCCTATGTATAAATAGCTGAATCTTCTAGAATGGAGGTGAGGAGTATTTAAGGAGTAGGATTAAACCCGACTGAGTCAGTCGTGTGCAATTGGTCAGCTTGCACATGTCTCGGAAAGTATTGTGCCTCGCTGAGTCTGGTATGACCACAGAAGTGTCCTGCACATTGTTTGTAGCCATAATATTAGATTTAACTGTTTAATAAATATTAGAATTAGGAGTTGAGTGTTAATTAATTTAGAAATTGACCCCATAGTTAAATCCCACCACCTGTTCTTTGCTGGGTTTGCAGCCAAATGCCAACTCAAAGGGTAGTTGTAATTCCCTTCTGAAGAGGATAATAGCTGGTATCTATCCCATCATATCATGGACTGAAGATCAATAGACCATCAAGAACAGAAGGAGATGTTCTTCTCTGTTGTGTTGGTTTTCTGCCACCACCTTGGAGAAATGCTTCCTGATGGTCAAGTTCATCCACTCAACTACTCCATCCAACTGATTGTGTAGCAGCAATGTCCTGGTCATCCAAATTGTGTTGACAGACTTGCTGGAACGCCGCCAACACAAAATTTCTCACCTGGTCTGAGTGTAATTGCAAGGATGCACCAAACTTTGAGAACAACTCATTCACTGCGATCTTGGCAATGGTGACTGATTGCTGGTTGGGGATTGCATAAGCTTTGAGCCATTTTTGAAGTAGTCCACAGCCACCAAGATATAACTGTCCCCGGTGTCTGATTCAGGCACTAGTCCTGCCATGTCAATCACAGTCTGTTCAAATGGGCTCCCAACATTGTACTGGTCAACAGATTAGGAAAGGCTGTGGCAAATAATTCCTAGCCACCATATTATGCAGCAAGGTCATCGGCTAAATTCAAAACATCTTTGTAGTTTATAAATATAATGTGAGTTTATAATGCAGTTGATGGTCAGATGGGGACATTAAGCATTGCAGTCCCCTTAGAGCCTTTCAGCAGAGTAGGCCTTAATGGACCAGCAATAGGTTTCACTCTCTCCCTTCCTTAATCTTTTGTTAATTCATACATTTCCATCACTGTAAAAAGGTAACAGAAAAAAAACTCCAGTTAAATTTCCCAAGACAGCTTCTGTGTAGGTGTAATTCTCTCCAGGGGAGCCACCAAGTCTGGGTCACTAGGTAATTGATTTAATCAATCAAAAAACATTTATAGTAAAACAAGTTTTGTTTGCCATAGGCATAAGTATTTGTCCAAATAGAAATTATTTCTGATTTAATTGTTGCTTTTATGTAGAAGTAGTATGAAATTTCTCAGAAGCTTACGTGTAGCAGTTGCCTTGTTCATTACAAATGGACCTTTGAACCTAGCCAAGAACCCAAATTCTTGTAAACGCAGGGAAAAATCCATGTCTAATGCTGCTTTTGCTTGTTTTCTTGCAAATTCAAGCCGCTTGCTGTAGTCAGTCCCGTGGTATATTTTCTGAAATAAGAAAAAGAACATAAGAATTAAAAAATCATTATTATTTAACACTAATATTGTCTATTTAAACTGAATTTTTAAATTAAATGTCTTGATTCAGTTATTTCCTCTTGCCATAATCTTTCCAGTCAATACTTGATGAAGTTTTGGTATGTGCAGGTCTGTTTTTCAATTTTTGTAATTCCTGTTATTTCTGATAATTAAAGCTTTTTAATGGAGTATACTGGAATGGATTCAGAAAGAAAATATATTTTATTATTAAATTCTAAAAGCAATATATACCCTTCTGTATGTATAACAGAAATTGAATTTTCATGATATTTCATTTTTACAATGTTCACATTTTGATATGGGATGGCCTGTTGATATACAGACCCCTTGTACTGTTTCAACAATTATAAATCAGGTACATAATACACATACGTAAAATATTGATTCACCTGATTTGTACCACTGATTAATTAATTATGTACCTACTATTACATTACTCAAATTTTCATTTTAAATTCTTTTAATGTTTGAAATACCTTATTCAACATATCTCTCTCTGATTTTTTCAAGTCTATACTCCTTTAAATGCAAATAAACTTTACCTGCTCCATTAAAAATGAAATCTGATTATGGTTGTTTCTTCCCTTTCACATACTGCACCTAGTACTTATCCCAAAGTGCATCAGCTTAGTTGCTAAGGTATTCCTTTCTTCCTATTCTACTTCTTTCTATTTAGAAATGTATGAAAAAATACTTCCAACACAGAGAAATTTTCTAACTAAGCTCCCAGCACACGATCTTACATTTACAATTGATTTTAACACAAATGTATTTCAACAATAATGTTTCTTTAAGATTTGAGGAAATATCTCCATTTTATTTATATACCTTTTTTGTGATCTACTGCAGTGTTTTTATCTGTCACAGCAAGTAAATAGTGTTGTTTAAATTTTACTCTTTTTTCCCATCTCTAGATCATTACTCCTGATGATTTTCCTTGAGTTACATATTAAACATAAGATTGTTTAAGTTTTTAGTCTTATGACAGATGGAGGTATATACTCCAGAATTATTGCCAATTACTCACTACAGAAACAGTCAATGCAGTATCGATTAGTTATTGCATAATTTTTCAAACCCTTACTAAATATTTACAAAAATTAATATTGCTTATAATCGATGTCTTCCGTGAATACATTGGTCTATTTTTTGCCCATAATTGTTGCTTTCATTTTACTAATTATATTTCAAACAACTTTTGAACAGTTTATGTACAAAATTTTATTTCACAGCAGTGAAATTTATAGTCATAAATTTCAATAGAATTTGGTATGAGAATACAATAAAGTAATCTGTGTATTTACATGCCATATGACTTTACATCAGTGATTCATGAATAGTATATTTTTTTAAATGAATTGTGAGCGTAATCTTAGAAGGAATTACAAATAATACAGAAAAAATATTTGACAGCAACTTTGATATAAGGTTTTTTTTCCATGCCGAAAGAATATATTCAGTAATAATAACAATGAAACTGCCACTATTAGTATATCTATAACCTTGCAAAAACCATTCAGAATAAGGCTTATTCCATACAGTATGCACAGCAAATAATTTCTATTAACTTTTCATAACAGTAAAGCTCTTTAGTTTGATTTTAAACCATTTTTCGACAAAAACTATAAGACTCAGATTAGGTTGTTTTCAATATAATGAATTTTGTTACATTCATTTCAACTAAGAGAACTCAAGAACACAGTAATTTTAAGGTGTGTTTTGTATGCTCTTAAAAATTTAGTTAAAAGATATATCACTTTTAGTGAAATAAAACCATGTGCTTAGATTGGATGAAAAGGTGATATTAGAAATTATGAATAAATACAAAGAGCTGTGTCAGATTTTGAAAGTTGTAGTCAGCACCAGAAGAAATAGCCTGAATATAAATTTGACTAATTAAATATATGAGTTTTAATTAGGGAAAGAAATGAAAACTTATAATAAAAGAGATAATAGGACAAAAATATACTCAATGCATAGATAAAATCACATAATCATATTATGAGTTTTAGAAAAAGCTTAAGATATCGAGGATAAAAATAAGATTTTCTATGTTGCATTGTTAAAGTATAGTCAATCATCCCACTAAAACATCAACCGTCATGAAATTAAATGAAAATTTGGTTAAGTAAGGTTTTAAAATTAAGAGTAATCTATATTAAGAACATATCCAAGCCACAGGATAAAATCAAGTGGTTGGATAGCAATTATATTTTGATCTTAAGAGCTGATGTCACCAGACTCAAATTTCTTACTTAAGGGTGGCCATATTGAATTTTGTCCAGCCTTAGTCCCCTCTTCTTACCAGTCAGTATTCTTCAAGGTTAGTCAGTGACAGGATCCGATTGTTTGATGACTTAATCAAAATTATCTGGTACCAAAAAATATATGAGAATTTTTGGTTGAATAAAAACTTTTAAAATTACTACAAGTGTACTGTGTTTAATCATTTAAAATACCTTTAACTCTTAAGAATATAAGAAGGGTTTGGTGGCCACTTAAAATAGAATCTTATTGATAGCAGCTATGGTCATAGTATATTAAGCTCACACAAGTATGTATCCCCAGCATACAGCTTGATGTAACATACTATTTAATTTAATTTAATTGCAATGGAGCACAGGCTCCGGTGGCAATTTCCCTACACACCCATCTTCCCCCTATC
Organism: Vandiemenella viatica; assembly: GCA_031002005.1. Classification (NCBI taxonomy): domain Eukaryota; kingdom Metazoa; phylum Arthropoda; class Insecta; order Orthoptera; family Morabidae; genus Vandiemenella; species Vandiemenella viatica. Next base: position 144,830,268 of record CM061920.1, read on the forward strand.
CTGCCCCCACCTACATTTGCCCTACAAATTTTATCTTTAAATTCCTTCAAAGTTTTTGGTAAATTATTCATCATTTCTCTTGGTAACTCATTCCAATCCCTGAAACCCTTACCTAAAAAAGAGAGTCTTCCTACACCCTTGTGCCTGAAATCGAGTGCCAGCTTGAGGTCATCGTCATCTTTTCCCTTCCATACACTACTTTGCATACCTATTGCAATATCTTTCCATGCCTCATCACCAGTATATGCCCTGTACACTCCCATGACCCTCCTCATCCTCCTCCTGTCTTGCAATGAATCCCATTCCAGCTCCTTTATCATATCCGTCACTGATTGCATTCTGCGATAATTTCCAGAAACAAATCTAGCAGCCCTTCTTTGCACCCTCTCCAACTCCTGTATTTGATACGTAAATTGAGAGTCCCACACTACACTACCATATTCGAGCAAAGGTCTGACCAAAGTTTTGTAACCCAATTCATTGACTTCTCTCGTACATCCCCTCATAACTCTCTCCAACAAGTGCAGAACTTTGAAACCTTTTCCTACCACCTGTCCTATGTGTCCTGCCCAGTTAAATTTGTTATCAAAAGTAATTCCAAGATATTTGCATTTCAAGTCTTCAGCAAGCAATTCTTTCCCCACCTTATATTCATAATTAACCTTTTGTTTTTTATTTGTGTATCTAATAAGCTGACTCTTCTTTGCATTTATCTTCATTCCATGTTTACCAACCCAACTAGATATCCTGTCCAGATCACCCTGCAACTGTTTACAATCCTCTATCGTTTTGATTCTTTTATACAGCATTATGTAATCTGCAAACAATCTAATTTCAGATAGTAAACAATCAACACAATTATTCATTAAAATTATTAATAGCAATGGTCCCAATATGCTACCCTGTGGCACACCCATTTTTACTTCCATTTCTTTTGATACTACATTTCCTACCCTAACATTCTGTTTTCTACCTTTTAAAAATTCTTCTACCCAGCAAATGACTTTCTTATCCACTCCAATGGTTTTTACCTTATTTACTACCATTTTATGGCTTACTCTGTCAAACGCCTTAGACTGATCTAGTGCTACACTATCAATTTGGCCTCCCTTGTCCATTTCACCTGAAATATCTTGCATATATCCCACCAACTGAGATTCGCATGAATATCCTTGCCTGAAACCATGCTGCCTGCTTGAAAACCAATTACGTTCCTCACATATATTTCTGATGTGGTTGCATATCAATCTTTCCATTAATTTACCTACCACTGATATCAAACTGATTGGCCTGTAATTCTCAACTCTATTTCTCACCCCTCCCTTATGTACCGGTACTACTATTGCACTTTTCCAGTCCTGTGGTAAGCAGCAAGTGTCTAGACTTAATTTAAATAATATTTCAAGATAAGGTACAATGTCACATCCGGCTATCTTTAAGATATCTGTAGTAATATTATCTTCACCAGCCCCTTTATGTTTTTTTTCAGCTTTCTTATTTCCTTCACGATTTCCTCAGGATGGATGGATATCAAATTTTTTACTATCGTCGTTTCTAATTGTAATGTTAAGCTCGTTCTCCGAATTAGACCCTCCTGTTTCTGATTCATTGTCCCTAATGCTTTCACTGAACCAGTTACTTAAAATCTCTGCCTTTTTCAAATCGTCAGTAACTTCTTCTCCATCCTTATCTATAAGTGTCTCTACACCCTCCCTTCCCCTCAGTTTCCTGATATAGCCATACAAATTTCTAGATGCATCAGTCAATGGTCCCTGTGCACTGACAATACTCTTCATAAACCCATCTTTAGCCACTTTCTTTGCTGTTATTAAGTCCTTGTTTAGTTGTTTCAAATATTCCCTACTACCCTGCAGTCTCTTAACTCTGTTATGTTCTCTTCGTACCAACATCTTTAACCTCCTCACTTCCCTATTATAGTACATAGGTTCTCTACTTCTCTTTATTTTTTGCTTTGGAATAAATTTTTCTTCCCCCTTTCTTATTATCTCCTTGAACTCTTCCCACCTTGACTCTACTGTACCTGAGCCTTCCTTCCATTTCCTGAATTGTTCTCTGAAATATCTCCTCAAATTCGAAACCTGTACCTTTTTATAATTGTACCTATTTCCCCCTTCAATTTTGGCTGCTGGTTTACTGAATCCTCTAATATCCATCAGAACTGCTTCATGATCACTTATTCCTTCAGTTACTTGATACCTCAAAAGGTTTTCATCGGGCTTAATTAGAAATATATCCAAAATATTTTGTCCCCTAGTGGTTTGCTCAACCACTTGTGTAAATCCTCCTTCCCTTATTAAGATATTTGCAAATCTTTGTTCCCTTGTGTTATTTATCTTATTCCCTTCCCAGTTTACACCTGGTAAATTTAAATCCCCACCGATGATGATCATTCTATTCTCACCTCTGAAATCTGAGTATGAATTTAATTTCTCCCCAAGAGCCTCATCCTCTTCTGTCATCCTTCCACTGCGGTAAACAGCCAACACTCTGATTTTTTCTTTTTTATTACCCCAGAAATCTACCCCAAGTAACTCATGGTCTTGATCTATGAACACTAGTGAACTGTGGTAGTTTTTGCTAACTAGTATGAAGACTCCTCCACCAATTGCTCCTCTATCTCTGCGGTACACTCTGTAACCATCAGGAAAAACCTCACTGTCTAGTACTTCTTCTTTTAACCAACTCTTTATCCCAATTACTACTTGTGGTTCATGCATCTCTATTAAGTTTGCAAATTCGATTACTTTGTTCATTATACTTCTACAGTTTACCATTAACACCCTTACTACTGGCTTTACATTTTCAGAATTTAGCTCCTCTTTCCCACTTTTACCGCAGTCAGTTATTGTTTCAGCCATTTCATCTATTTCTTTAATATCTGTGACTTTCCCCATCGCGAATCTGCAATCAGTATCACTTTGATAATTTATTTCTGTCCCTTCACCATCAGCCCGTAACCTAAAAAAGGCACAGTCCTGACCCCATCATCACTGGAAACGGGCTCCCTCACTAGGTAATTAAAATAAGGAAGGATAAGGAAAATAACCCTCCACTTACCAAAGATGAAGGCAGGATGGCCAAACAAACACACTTTACAATATTTTGATGAAAACCCTTGCCCAAGTTAGAGGTGAGACATATGACAACGGAAAAGATGTGTACACATCAAGACCTAATGTAATAGGTCTGGATGCATACACTTCATTTCTGTTGGCATATGTCACACTTCTATGATAAATAAGGTTTTTCACCAAAATATTATAAAGTGTGTTCTTATTTTTGTATTTGTCTTAGCCCTCTTGCCTACATCTGTTGTAAATGAACATTATGAAATCTGAAGAAATTTAAAAGGATGAAAATCTGACAGTAGGAGAATGTCAGTGAGACTATTTTAAGAGGTTTCTTAAATCCTTAGGGCAATCTCAGAAGAGACTTACAAAAAGGACCTTATCTGATATCTTTTTTCCTAACCAGTAAGTTAAGACTCAGAACTATGTGGTCTCTGCTTGCTTATATTAAAAGGCTGTATTCTAAACTGACATTTTTTCCATAAATGTACATTTTGAATGAGAAATTAGTATGAATAATTAGTATCAAGAAAAGTGCTACAATTATTGTTTGCATGTGAAATTATTCATATTTATGTTTAAAATAAATCTTTTTACTTCAACATCTCTAAAGAAAAAAAAAAAAAAAAAAAAAAAAAAAAAAAAAAAAAAAAAAAAAAAAAAAAAAAAAAAAAAAAAAAACACTTCAATTAATATTGATAGCTGTTCCTCATTTATTTTCATCACGTATGTTTATTTTAAAATAGCTGAAAGCTCATTAATCGTTTTAAAGACAGAATATTATAGCAAAAGTTTTGTACCCCAATTCCCTTACTTCTTTAGTGCATCCCCTCATCACTCTTTCCAACAGGTGAAGGATTTTGAACCCTTTCCTACTACCTGTCCAGTTAAGTTTGCTATCAAATGTATTGCCAAGGTATTTACATTTCGAGTCTTCAATAAGTAGCTCCTTCCCCACTTTATAATCATTATCAACCTTTAGGTTTTTATCTGTGTACCTAATAAGCGGGCTCTTCTTTGCATTTATCTTCATCCCATGTTTACTCACCCAGCTAGTTATCCTATCTATAACACTGTCAGGTAACCTAAACATTTTGTAACTCAGAACATCGAGTTAAATTGGATAGTATTGCATATCATTTTTAAAGTCAGTTACCAAGTTAATTCACACTAAAAACTCAGGTTTTTACAGTTTTGAGAAAGTATATGATCAAGGCCGTATTTTCTGTTGCATCAGCCTCAAGCATTTGCCTGGAATGATATTTAGAAAAAATTCATAGTAAATCAAAGAAGGCAGTTAAAGACTTCAAATTTGCACAATAGGCATTTTTGGATACATAGATTTGTTTAAAGCTACTTTCAGATCGATATCTTCAATAACTTTAATAATTTAGGGAATATTAATTAGTCAGACTCTATTTTTGTTTCAAAATTTATTTCACCCTTTGGAAAGAGAAAACAAGCCTTGAGTGATACTAAATAAAGAACAGATAATTAGGAGTAAAATAAAAGTTATTTCGAGCTCATAACAGCAAAGTTGTAAAAGTTATTCACTGGTTGAGGGAATAATAGAAAATTATTTTTGAACCTACAACATTAAATTTAATTTAATTTAATTTAATTTAATTGCAATGGAGCACACGCTCCGGTGGCAATTTCCCTACTCACCCAACTTCCCGTTATCCTTCACTCACCTACATTTGCCCTCTACAAATTTTAACTTTAAATTCTTTTAATGTTTTCGGTAGGTTAGTCATCATTTCCAATCCCTGACACCCTTACCTAAAAAAGAGAGTCTTCCCACACCCTTGTGCCTGAAATCGAGTGTCAGCTTGTGGTCATGGTCATCTTTTCCCTTCCATACACTACTTTTCATACCTATTGCAATATCTTTCAATGCCTCATCACCAGTATATGCCCTGTACACTCCCATGACCCTCCTCATCCTCCTCCTGTCTTGCAATGAATCCCATTCCAGCTCCTTTATCATATCCATCACTGATTGCATTCTGCGATAATTTCCAGAAACAAATCTAGCAGCCCTTCTTTGCACCCTCTCCAACTCCTGTATTTGATACTCAAAATCTGGGTCCCATACTATACTACCATATTTGAGCAATGGTCTGACCAAAGTTTTTTAACCCAATTCCTTTACTTCTCTCGTGAATCCCCTCATCACTCTCTCCAGCAAGTGCAGAATTTGAAATCTTTTCCTACCACCTGTCCAATGTGTCCTGCCCAGTTAAGCTAGTTATTAAATGTAATGCCAAGATATTTACATTTCATGTCTTCAGCAAGCAATTCATTCCCCACCTTATATTCATAATTAACCTTTTGTTTTTTATTTGTGTATCTAAGAAGCTGACTCTTCTTTGCATTTATCTTCATCCCATGTTTACCAACCCAACTAGATATCCTGTCCAAATCACCCTGCAACTGTATACAGTCTTCTATCGTTTTGATCTTTTATACAGCACTATGACATCTGCAAACAATCTAATTTCAGATAGTAAACAATCAACACAACTATTCATTAGAAAAATGAATAGCAATGGTCCCAATACGCTACCCTGCGGCACTCCCATTTTTACTTCCACTTAATTTGATACCGCATTTCCTACCCTAACTTTCTGTTTTCTACCTTTTAAAAATTCTTCTACCCAGCAAATCAATTTCTCATCCACTCCAATAGTTTTAACCTTATTTACTACCATTTTGTGGCTTACTCTGTCAAACGCCTCTGAAAGATCTAGTGCTACACTATCAATTTGGCATCCCTTGTCCATTTCATTTGAAATATCTTGCATATATCCCACCAACTGAGATTCGTATGAATATCCTTGCCTGAACCCATGTTGCCTACATGAACACCACCTACGTTCCTCACATATTTTTCTGATGTGGTTGCGTATCAATCTTTCCATTAATTTACCTACCACTGAAGTCAAATTCATTGGCCTGTAATTTTCAACTTTATTTCTCACCCCTCCTTTATGTACCGGTACTACTATCGCACTTTTCCATTCTTCTGGTAAGCAGCAAGTATCCAGACTCAATTTAAATAATATTTCAAGATTAGGTACAATGTCATAGGATGAATTTCAAATTTATTAGTATCATCATTTCTAATCGTATTGTTAAGCTTGTTCTCCGAATTAGACCTTCCAGTTTCTGATTCTGATTCATTGTCCCTAATGCTCTCACTAAACCAGTTACTTAAAATCTCTGCCTTTTCAAATCCTCAGTAACTACTTCTCCATCCTTATCTATGAGCATCACTACACCCTCCCTTCCCTCAGTTTTCTGATATAGCCATACAAATTTCTAGATGCATCAGTCAGTGGTCCTCCTGCACTGACAATACTCTTCATAAACCCATCTTTAGCCACTTTCTTTGCTGTTATTAAGTCCTTGTTTAGTTGTTTCAAATATTCCCTACTACCCTGCAGTCTCTTAACTCTGTTATGTTCTCTTCGTACCAACATCTTTAACCTCCTCACTTCCCTATTATAGTACACAGGTTCTTTACTTCTCTTTATTTTCTGCTTTTGGAATGAATTTTTCTTCCCCATTTCTTATTATCTCCTTGAACTCTTCCCACCTTGACTCTACTGTACTTGTGCCTTCCTTCCATTTGCTGAAACGTTCTCTGAAATATCTCTTCAAATTTGAAATTTGTGCCTTTTTATAATTGTACCTATTTCCCCTTTCAGTTTTGGCTGCTGGTTCGCTGAATCCTCTAATATCCATCAGAACTGTGTCATGATCACTTATTCCTTCTGTTACTTGACACCCCACGAGGTTATCATCGTGCTTTATTAGGAATATATCCAAAATATTTTGTCCCCTAGTGTTTTGCTCTACCACTTGTGTAAATCCTCCTTCCCTTATTAAGTTATTTGCAAATCTTTGTTCCCGGGTGTTATTAATCTTATTTCCTTCCCAGTTAACACCTGGTAAATTTAAATCTCCACCAATAATGACCATTCTATTCTCACCTCTGAAATCTGAGTATGAATTTAATTTCTCCTCAAGAGCCTCACCTTCATCTTTCATTCTTCACTGCAGTAACACTCTAATTTTTCTTTTTATTTCCCCAGAAATCTACCCCAAGTAACTCATGGTCTTGATCTATGAATGCCAGTGAACTGTTTAAGTTTTTGCTAACTCCTCCACCAATTGCTCCTCTATCTCTGTGGTACACTCTGTAACCATCATGAAAAACCTCAGTGTCTAGTACGTCTTCTTTTAACCAACTCCTTACCCCTCTAATTACTTGTGGTTCGTGTATCTCTATTAAGTTTGCAAATTCGATTACTTTGTTCATTATACTTCTACAGTTTACCATTAACACCCTTATTACCGGCTTTATATTTTCAGCATTTATCTATCTCCTCTGTCCCAGATTTACCCCAGCCAGTTATTATTTCAGCAACTTCATTTATTTCTTTAACATCTATGATCTTTCTCATCGTGGATCTACAATCAGTATCACTTTGATCATCTGTTTCCGTCCCTTCACCAGCAGCCCCTAACCTAAAAAAGGCACAGTCCTTACCCCATCATCACTGGAAATGGGCTCCCTTACTGCTTTAGCTAACAACTCAGAAAGTACTCCCTTCCCTCTTCTATTTAGGTGTAGGCCATGCCTAGTGAAACCCCACCTACCTATGGTGTTTACAGGCACAACCCCCAACACAGAACTAATGCCTTTCCCAAGTAGCACTTCTGTTTCCACATTTACATGCCTCACAGCGTAGTTCAATTGTGGCCGGTCATGGCATCTTAGGACCTGCATGAGCTGCAGCCTGGTATGCTGTGCCTCCTTCACCACCTTCCTCAGGTCACTCGCTATACTATAACTCATGTTTCTATCAATACTATTCCCCACCCCTCCCATTATCACTACTCTATCGTCCTTAGTGAAACTCCTACAAACTGAACCTATATCCTCTATTACCTGACCTAATGTTGCACTAGGTTTGAAAAAACTTGTGACCTGGTAACCTGTACCTAACTGATGCTGCAGAAGAGGGCCTACACCTCTCCCATGGCTACCACCTAGCAGCAGAACTCCTTTTTCTTCCTATTCTTGCCTTGCACGCCCTTATTCCTAAAGGCCTGCTGCATCTTACCTACTCCTACATCTACATGAGGCTCTCTCCTCCTGACTCTGGCAACAGGTCAAACCTATTTTTCCCCACAATTACTGAAGTGTCTATCCTGTAAACTATATTTCTCCTACGACCTGTTACCCGCTCCCACCCATTCTTCTCAACTACCTCAAACCCACTATCTCTACTTTCAGCCAGTACAACATGAGCCTCGACAAGCTCAGACCCCACAGGCTGTGCCTGCGCAGTCTGAGCATCCATAGGCTGAGCCTCACAGGGTGAGCCTCCATAAATAAATAAATAAATAGGCTGAGCCCCCACAGGCTGAACCTCAACAGGCGGAGTCACCACAGGCCATGCCTCCAGAGGCCGTGCCTCCACAGGACAAGCCTCAAGAACCATGATCCTTTCACACAACTCCCTGATCCTTTCACACAACTCCCTGATCATTTCGCCCATCTCCCACATCCTATCCTCCCCAAGACAAAGTGAACAAAACCATGGGAGAGCCTCATTTATTTCCTCCGTTTCCTCTTCCCCACATGCCAAGTGAAACCACTTCTTACACCAACTACAACCCATCCCTTTCGCAACATACCTACGGCAGTTTCCAGTCATGATTTTCCCAAATACTTCAAACGCCTTCTAAACAAACCTCAAATTTATTTTATAAAGTAGTCTAATAAAGTTTATACTGTATTTTTAAATATTATAGGCGCTATACTCGACTAAACTGTTGAATTTTATATATATATATATATATATATATTAAATTGAAGCTTTATGAATAATAACTAGGTAATAAAACTCCTTAAGAACCAATGAACTTAAGCTTATGTATTTCGGAACGAACTTATGATGAAGAGCCGTACTATTTAATGTGGATAACAACTAATTAGTTACTTATGAAAGTTTTTATTTTTATAAAATAAGGCTAGGAAGTTTCTATTTTAGTGTATTAGATGACAACTAAACACAATTATATTTCACACAAAACAGGTTAATTACTAGAACGTTCATTTTTGTTGTTGTAAACTCGATTGCGATATCGATAGTGGAACTTAAAATATCGATACTTTATTAGCCTATTGTAAACAACTGGATGCTATATATGAATACTTATGTTTATTATTTATAATTTCTAGTTGTTGTATTAGTATTCCAGAACTAATTAATTAACAAACCAAATAGAGTCTTAATATAGAACGATACAAAAAACCTTAACAATCGAATTTCGAACTACTGATTTGAATTTTTACGGTATATAAGAATTGAACACTTTAAAATAACTTAAACCACTATGTTCACCAATGCTATAGTATTAAAATTAATCTAACTATCAAGCTTATGCTAAACTATCAAGCTTATGCTAAATTTAATTAAGTGAAATGTGTAATAACTAGCAAAGAGACCTTAGCAACAATGACGCGAAATTTAAAAACTGTTATTTATGGAGTATTCTTAGATAATTATTTTTGTTAACAATAATCGTAAGAGTTTAGATGATATTTAAAGTTTTTAAAGTAATTAAGTCTACAAAGACTTAGCTGATGATGCAAAATCACTGTTTTGTGAGCAGCTGTCAACACACATAGTGAAACGATAGCACAACTAGAGAGAGTCCACATTTTTCATAAGGATTAAAATTAACGCTTTTTACAAGATCTCTCAAAATTTCAGAGTGATAGGAATATTTTCAATCGTCAAGGTGAAATATCTGATGCAAGTTTACAGGCATGAGAGCTGGTATCTGATCAGATTACCAGACCATTCTTGTGGGAAACAAGGAAGTCTTTTTTTCCCACAGAGGTTTCTATAAATATTAGCCAAGAATTTTCCTTGGCCTCCCACAGTCAGCCAGCAAGTTTAATTTAGAGTACTACTATGCTACTGTGTGGCTTGATGTAGGCATCACTCAGTCAGCCAAGTATAGTATGAGCATAACCACACTCCATTGTGGCACAATGTAGGCTCGTCCAGTCTTCAAGATTCAGTAGGAGTGGTAATACGCATCTCTGTGGTGCAAGTTGGCATGAAGCAGGCAGATGCTGATTGCGGGTAACATGGGCGCCAGCAAGATTACTTTAAGGGAGGTGCATCTGCATCTTTTTTTATACATTATAAATAATACTTATTAACTAAGGAATCTGAATTTATTGACAAGGTGTTGAACAAATTTGGACAACAACCTAGGTGCTTTAAGTTATTATTCAAACAGTGAATTTGATACAAAAATTTTTGTTTCTTAATTTTTTTCTGGGTATTTCCTTTCATGGCAGGGGGGTGCAGGTGCACTCCCTTGCACCCCCCTCCCCATTTGGCACCCATGGTGGGTAAGCAAGTGTAACTTTGAGGTGAGCGTGTGGCAAAAATAGAACACCTCATGTAGCCATAAAGTCAGCTGGGGGTCGTGAGGTTGGTCTTTCTCAAATGTGTAACTCAAAACTGCATTTTTATCTTTGGAAACTATATGGGAATACGTTACCCATATAAACAATATCGTAATCTACGATTTGTAAGACGAAACTCTTATCATGTCTTTAATGCAACCAATAAACAACACATACACATATGCACGTTACATTAAAATAACAAATCAATGCGAATGTTAATAATACTTCCAGCTTGGCGGCAATGTAGTCTCCGTGTTTAGCACACCTCGCCAATGGTGTACTCTCTCTCTCTGGTTGTTTTTATCGTTGATACTGCGTTAGCAGCCGCCGCGACAACGACGGAACTGCGCTGACAACTGTTAATGTAACAATGTGTTTCCGCCACAACTATGTCTGATGCCAGTTCAGTTTGTGACTTTGCTAACTTTTAAGAATATAATGAATATTTACCAGCAATAGACTTTTATTCTTAACTACTTTTCTTAGTTTGGGGTTTAATCAAGCTAAGTGGTGACCACATTAAATTAGCAAAGCTAGAGCTGAAGATATCCAATGCAACGATCATGGTTAAAGCTAAGACTGAAGGTTTTGCAACACCCTGCAGCTGTTTACAGTCTTCTATTGTTTTATTCCTTTATATAATATAATATCATCTGCAAACAATCCAACTTCTGACAGTAAACCATTAACACAATCATTAATTAGAATAACGAATAGCAATGGTCCCAATACACTACCCTGTGGGATTCCCATGTTCACTCCTACTACTTTTGATACTGCATTTCCTACCATAACTTTTTGCTTTCTACCTTTTAGGAATTCTTCAACCCAGCTGTATCAACAGGAATGTTGAAACTTAATAGGGTAGCAAGCATCTTGTACATCAACCCATGACCACCGAGTGCAGTATCATCAAAATCTGTACATTAGTTTTTGCATGATGTGTGGACAGACAGTGAAAAGTTTCAAAATTTATAGGTTTGACCTCTGTTCTATTGGGAACTAAGCTATTAATCTGGATAAAAAATATCATCTGTAACAATCAATGACATAATCTATAATTATGTGCATTTTTTGTTAAAATCTGTCTGTTCATTTTTAATGATAACTGGACAAACAGAAGGACAAAGAAATACGAACATTACTGTTTTGTATCTATTTCATGAATATGCACATTTCAATTCTCTTTTGAAATAAATTTAATCTACAGACATAACTTTTCTACAATTATAATATGTAATAAGGTAATCAATGAAATAATAGGCACTAAGTAGTAAGAATAAATTACAAATTAGGATAGGGAAATGAGCCACAACTTATCTTAGATGATGATTGTGGAAAGTGACACAAATAACAAATTAAAACCCACATGCTGATAGTTACTCTTTGAGGCAGTCTCCTACAACACCCACCATAGACAACGTTCTCTTGTTTATAAAAGGCTAAGACCCAAAAAATTAGTATAGCATGTGTGTTTTTGTCTGTTAATTGTGTCCATGCCCCACAATCATCATCTAAGTTAAGTGGTGGCACAGTGTCCTATCCTAATTTGTAATTATATTATGTAGTATAGATTATATCTGAAAGATCAACATAATTTTATTGTGTGAATATCTTATTAATATAAATCACTTTACACTGTATCAATCATTTAAATTCCATTGTAAGTTTAATTTTGAAATTCAGGAGTGTAAGTTACATTTTTTTAAATTATTTGAGTACTTTTAACTAGCTGTTACATAAAATAAGGCAATTGAAGAGTTAAGCATATATGCAACCAAATGTATTTAAGATACATATAATTCTGATTCTATCCTTAATGATTGTTCAGGAAGTATTAGCAGTTTAACTCAAGAATCATTATTAAAAAAAATTGTTACTTTCTATTGAATTACTTGAATTGGTTGGTAAAATTCAAGTGTGGAGTGAGCTCAGGGGTGGCCCTAGGGAGGTGCAAGTGGTGCAACCGCACCAGGCTCGTTCATTTGGAGGGGCGCCGAAAATGCAGTGATAGATCGTAAGTGCAAAAAATGAGAAATAAATTGTATAATAACCCAGTGGGCACTGGTAAAATGGGTCCGAACATCTGACCAAGGCAGGCAGCAACGCCATTGGAGTGCTTTGGCACGGTCGTGCAGAGAAGCTGCGAAGCTTGGACGAGTGTGTACGAATCTGTGCCCTTCAGTGTTGCATTACGCTAACAGTTGGTGTGCAGGGGAACACACACTAGGAGCTTGCCCCGTAGTGCATGGCCTGGTGGAGCTCCGTGCTGCTCTGCTTGTCAGATGTTGGGAGGCATACGCAAAGGGCAATCCCGCGATGTGGCCTGATTGCCGCAGCTTTCCACCTTTCCCTGAGGGGTTTGGTGGGGCCGGAGGCACGTGGGAATAGTAGAAATGCTTCAGCTATATGGCCAGGTTTTGGAAGGGTCTTTGGCCTGGTTGTGGAAGGCATTGACTCCGCGTGTCTCCCCGTGGCCACCCTTAATTTGTGGCGAAATGCGCCTCGTTCACCGTCCCTGCTGTAATGGCGGGTAGTTCGGAAGAGTCTACTTCCTGTGGCAGTGGTGGAGTCTGGAGGTGGGTAATGTGGGGGATCCGCGAGGAGTTCCAAATGGGTGTTAACTCGGGTGTCGTCCTTTGACTGGAAGCTACTTACTACAGAGCTCTGCTAATCACATATTATATTAACATACTAATCATCCAGAATTTATATACGTAAGAGGTTCAGCTTAATGCATAGTTGTATGTAGTTATAGAATCGAGTCAATTTGAGTTATGACTAGAGTAAGCTAGAGTTACTTGAATCAAGAAAATCATAACTCGTCTCATAGTTAACAAAAAAAACTATTTGGCGCACAATACGTAAAAATAAAACAAAACCAAGGCGAAACTGAGAAGGCTTCAATATTGCATGCAAAATTTTGTAGACTTGAGAAGTCATCTGAATCGTTGTAGCCAGTACTAGTTCAACATGTGATGGAAGAAAACCTATTTAATAGAAATTCTCCAGTCGAGACTCGTGATGCTATAGAATAGCATGCATGAGAAAATTTAGTTATGGCTGAAATGTGGTCTGCAGTTTCAAATATTACAAAATGGAGTGTATCAGACATACCACCACTGTCTCCTTTTCAAAGTGCAAATAATGATATTTCAAAATGGTCGCTCATTGACTCTGCAGCTAAGGATGAAATAATTATTTGAGCAACGGAAAAATCCTAGAAAAAATCATGATGCCATTTTTTAAGTATGGATTTCTGAAGAATAATACCAAATGGATAAACTTATAAAAGAAGATGGCTTGTTTAATCTAAATTTTCAACAGAAGTTCTCACTCTTATTTAGAAAAAAAAAAGACATGACTGAAGCTACTTATCAAAGTGTCACAAAACTTCGTCAAATCTCCAGTACACACCATGCTCATTTGGATAGATTAAATAACTTTAGTGTAATAGACATGCATTTGTAAATACAGATTGAAGATGAAAAATCACAGTGTGTTGCTATCCTCGAATCAATGATATCCAAAATATTCTTTTCAGCATAATTTTTGTTCAGAGGAAGCTTTGGATCTAAAACACTTAATACTTCTAATAATGTTAACTTGCTTGGTATATTGAAACTGCTGGGAAAATATGACCATATCATGATGGAGCATCTCCGGCTTATTACTAATAAAGAGACTAATGTCCATTATTTTGACAAATCTATTCAAAACGAATATAGTTGTAATAAAATTTTGACTATGGATAAGTCATCTAACTCAATTGAAGTAATAATGCTGTAATACTGGGTTTTTTTTACCCTAATGAAGTCCAAGTGTATGAGTGTTTCGTTGCTTATAAGCCAGAGAGTAACTCTTCGGGACCTGGGAGTTGGAATCCCTGGCCTCTTATCTATGATAATTTGCATAAATGCGATTTGGATATGAACGATTGTTGAGGCCAAAGATATGACAATGGGTGTAGTAAGATAGGTGCAAACAAAGGTGTCCAAAATGGAATTCTGAACAAGTATCTTCGAGCATTTTTTAATCCATATACCTGTCTCTACATTTGGTCAACCATGAACCTGACACATTTGAAATTGCTGTATTTTTCATACTGCTTAGGGTAAAAAAAAAAAAAATGAGGCATGCAAGGTCAAGAGTACCTCACCAAATTTTATTTAAAATATCAGTACACCTCTCCATGAGATCCTATCATTGCACGAATAACATCTATCCTGAATTCAAGTTCCTGCCAGGTTTTCTGTAGCATCTCGGGTGCAACGGAAGTGACAGCATCTAGTATGCGCCCGCGAAGCTCTTGAAGATCACGAATTTTGCAGACAGTATGCACTTTTTCCTTCACATATCCCTACAAGAAGAAGTCTAGAGGCGTAATATCCAGTGATTGAGGTGGCGAACTTGTCGGTCCACCACGCCAGTGGCGTAGCTAGCGTGGGTGACACCCGGGGCGGATATCGATGGTGTCACCCCTCGAAAATTTAAATTCAAAATTAAGTAAAATATAATATCTTGTAAGTGTAAAATATCATATTAATAAAATATAATTAAAAAACATTTATTGTTATTAAAATTATAGTTAATAAAATTGTAATATTAACTTCATTTAAAAAAAACACAATAAACTAAAAACAATCTTCTATTTTTAGCTTTCACAGCTGCAAACTCGTAAATCACATCTTCAAAATTATCAATTTTAGTTACTTCATGTTCAATAGTCAATATGGTAAGATTTTAGCCACGTGTTGCTCGCCGGTGATCGAAAGTGGTTTTAGAGAGGCCTCTGAAGATTGGGTCTCAGTCCGACACTCAGGCCGTCGTTGGATTGGTTTATGTTTTGACGGTGAGGATCAGTATCGGCCTGCTAGATGTGGAGAAGCGCATCGAGAGAGTTCGGAAATTTACCTTCCCTTACGACTAAATGTTGTTTTCATGTTATTATTCGCCTTAAAAAAAGTAATTTTCTTCATCCATATTCATCAGATGTTCGTAAAATGTAGGAAGAGTCCTAGCATCTTTGCATTAAAAAAATCAGAGCTTTGCCAGAGTTGAAGACCAATTTTACAACGCCACAAAAATTGCAGCCGAAATCCGCATTTGTAACCGAACCTCCCACACCTGAATCGCACACCGTAACCAGACGCAAGACTAATCAAGAAGTCTGTATTAAAATATGTATTCAAACACATAAAAGTGGATTCGTGTCTTTTGATAACAAAAATATATGGTATAGAAAAAGAATATGTTTATTTTATCATGTTTGAAAACTTATTTTTCATCACACCTATATTCGGACTGGTGACCCAAATGATTACTGCGTGCGATTTGAAAACTGTAGGTCCGGGTTCAAATCCCGGTCTCGACAGTAATTTTTGCGGGCCTTAAAATTGACTTTTATCAATGGCAAAACTTTTATCTTTTAATGTGAAGGACGCTCGGTGGTTTGAATAACACTTTAATCTGTAGGTCTTCTTTTCAAGTTAGGTGACTACGATATAGGTGCACTGCGAGTTTCCAAAGAAGAAACTCTGTGACTAGAACATTGAGATAACATGAAATTATTATTTTTACTATACAAAATCTTTAAGACTTATATTTAAATTAAAATATGTTATAATCTCATTCTTCACTAGCAAAAAGTATTGAGTGAATCGAAAAGAACCTCAGATAAAACAAACACGTCAAGTGCGAGTGATTGACATTTCATTGAGATTGCGTTGATACTGTTAATACTGCGCTGGGATACTATTTTTGTACATAAAATATCAATCAGTTAGGTGATTACGTGATTCAGATAAAAAAGTATTTTAATGTACATTCGTACCAAAACTGTGCACAATAAAGTACAGTACTCTATAATAAAGTAGGGTGTCAAACCTACCTGTCATCCGCAACACTGATTCCCTGAAACAATCACTTGTAAACGTTAAAGGAGACTAAAGACCGGGTAGGAACGACGGGTGAGCTATGGAAAAGTTTGGACGCGAGGGGGCGAGCTGCCACTCGGCCGGCTGTCGTTGCTGTTACGGTACAGGCCAGTATTGGCAAAGTGCAATTCGACCTTTACACTTAGCAACTGATACACAAACTGGTGCAAATTAAAATCCCAGCACGCAGACGGTGTTGTGATAAACGAATGAAATTTGGCCCCAAATATGCCCGCATGAAGAGTTTAAATGATTTAGCATTAAAAGTATTACATGTAATAATGTGAGAATTACGGTGCTATGTATTATGTAAATTGCAATTTTTAAATTTTTTTAGCGTATAAGTGGCGAACAGTGTGGTGTCACATGACACGTGGTTGCCCACAAGTTTTTGTTGTCTAAGTATGCCAAGGCGAAGAGTGACAACTCTCTTCACCCAAATGTCTAACAGTGAGAGAGGTCGGAGAATTGACGTGTTTTGAAAGGGTGCATCATATCGTGAAATCTCCATAACGATTTGGCGCAGTGCAATGTCAGTATACAGACTTGTTACACAGTGATGAAAAAAAGCTCTAATACTCCTAGAGCAGGCACAGGTCCATACAGATGGATAACAGCACGTGAAGACTGCCAAATGGTGTGGGTAGGCTGTTGCTGGCAGATGGTTGACTGCAGGCCAGATCCAAGTAGTGGTTACACATAGTCACACCCCGCCTCCGCCCCTCCCCAGATAATTGTAAACTAATTGCTTGAAGCTGGGTTACACTCTCATGGCCCCTGTGCATTGTCTCCCATTAATCTAATTTCATTGCCATCATCATCTACCTGGTATAATGAGAAACACAAATGAACATGTGAATGGCGTACATTTGTGTTTAGAGACGAGTCTCGATTCTGTCTTTGGCAAAGTGATAATCGACGACATGTTCAGCAGGCGTAGTGGAGGAACGGCTTATCTGTTGTGATTTCAGAACCTCACGCAAGTGGACGTCACCGGTGTCATGTTTTGGTGGCAATCAGTTTCGATAGCATGACTGAGTCGGCTGTTGTTGAAGGAAATGACAGCCCATCACTATGTGGACGGGTACTGCATCTAATTGTGATACCCTACTTGTTCAACATCCGAATCGTATTTTTCAACAAGACAGTGCCCGTTCTCATACTGCGGCCATCGTCACACAAAGCCTTGCAAGGAGTTTCGATCACAATATGGACAGCACGGTTCCCAGATTTGTCCCAAATAGAGCATTTCTAGGATACCAGAAGTAGACACATTAGATCACATGGTCACCCAGCACAAACTGTGCAACAACTGACTGCAAAAAACATGCACGCGTAGTGAGACATACACCAAGAAGACATCCGAACACTTGTTGTGTCAATGCCGGCAAGGATCCACGAATGTATTGGTGCTCAAGTTGGGCGTATTTCTCACTGACAACTGTAAAAGGTAATAACTTAGCCTGATCCATTTCATTTGTTATTATTTATTTTAGGTATGTCCCTGGATATATTTTCAAAGTTTCTTAAAATTCTACCATTCATGTATGCGTGTTGTGATTTTAATTTCCGCCAGTGTAACTATAGGGCGAACCATAAGATTTCGCTATAAATTTAAAAAAGTCGAAAACTATCCCATTTGTTATTGAAACGTTAACATAGGCAGTATTTAAATGACTTCAAAACCTAGGTATTTGCAGGACCAAGGGATATTGAGAGGAAAGTTAACAGAAGTGGCTTGATCCAAGTAGAAGCAATTCCAGACCCAGATGGGGTCCCATTGGAGCAAACCCAGGATTCGGGTCCCACAAGTTGTGAGACCCTGGGGGATACTGTATAGTCAGAGAAGCAACTCTACATTAAGTTCCTTGATAAAAATAGAGGAATAAATAGAACATAAAATCATAATTAAACGTAATTTTAAAAAAAAACAACGGTCAGGTAATAAAAGAACATGCCTTTGAGATATCTGCCGCCTTTACCTAAAGTACTTAATAAGTGAAGTATTTTACTACCTTCCTAAGAAATAAGTAGCTTACAGACTCCCAAATATGATATGTATCGAAAGCCCATCTCCATGTGTAAATTGACCGAGCGGGGCGGTGTAACGGTTAGCGTTCTCCGCCTCGCATTCGGGAGAACGGCGATTCGAATCCCCGTCCGGGCATACAGACTTGGGTTTCCATGGTTTCCCATATCCACTCCAGGCAATGCCGGGATGCTTCCTTCAAAAGGCCATGGCCGAATTCCCTTCCATTCCTTGCCCCCATCCTTGCCCCCCATCCTTACCACCCCATCCTTGCCCCCCATCCTTTCCCCGTCTCTAAAGACCTCGATGGTTAAAAAGAGACGTAAAGCAGTTAAAAAAAAAATAAAATAATTGTAAATTTTAGATTTCTAGCACCGCTCAGTAGCGTATAAATAAAGATGTAAACGGCTCGAATGTTCGTTCAGTTCATTGAATATAAGCTCAATTTTTGTTCAGGAACAGAAGTTCGACACCCCTGTCGATTTAAGGAACCCATAAGAATGTAGGTACGTGTATTCGACAAAGAGGTTACCCATAATAGAAATCTTCTTCTGTAAATTTATGATGGAAAATTCTTAGAGAATCATACGCTTATTTATTTGATCGCGATCATATTTGTATATTCTAAATCAGTAGAAAGCATATCAAACTTTCATGAACCTAAAGTTAAAGTGCTTAGGGGGCATCCATAAATTACGTGAGGTGAAATAGGGGCGGGGTCCAGTGAAATCTCACCAATTCTCATGTGAGATTTTTTAAAATTGTGTTGGACTGAAGAGCTAAAAAAAAAAGGGTTTACAAATGACGCGAAAGTCGATTTTAGGGGGGTATTTCGTCGAAAAGTGTGGGTGGAACCGGCTTTGGGAGGGACCTAAACAAAAAGGTCTCCAAAAAGTTGCGAGAGCGATCCGTAGGGGGAGGGGGGGGGTCTGACGGGACCAGAGGACCAGATCTCACGAAGTCTCACCAGAAGGGGGGGGGGGAAGGAGGGTCCGAAAAACCGGAAAAAACAGCTCACGTAATTTATGGATGTCCCCTTACTAATGTTAAGATTTCGTTAGCAAGATACGCAGTTCCGACTGTTTTAACACATGCCCTACAAAAAACTGATTACCGACAGACGCTAACACTTGGATTCGTCAGGATTGACTTGAAACCTGACCGTATTGCTAGTTTAATGCAGTTTTCCGAATCATTTTATTTGCATAAATTTGAACATGATACGATTTCATGTCGAGTATAGGTGCACTGTCGACAAATGGAAGGTACGCGGAGTGTATATCGGATAACACGAAATGTAATCAATTCGAATCTGTCAGATGATAAATTCAAAAATTACTAGAAAATACTTCAAGTCATTGTGAATCTTAGCTAGAAGAGCTAATAGAATTCTAAAAAAAGCAAAACAATTTTGAAGCCTAGACTACGCGTGTTCCAGCATACGCTATGTTGCTTTTTTTCATTTTCAAAGGGTAATCTACATTTTTCTTGAAATAATTTCGAGGAATTATATTTAACTGCCTAATTACCATGATTTTAACAATTTTAGATACATACTTTAATTTTAAAACTTCCTCTCCTAATACAAGAAAACTTACATTATATCCACCGCCGCTCGTAACAAACCAAATAACTGTGACGGACGGCAAGCACAACGAGTTCGTGTGATTGTTGGAGCAACAGAGCGATGTTCTATTGTATAAGCACGCGGTGTAGCCAATAATATTATTATACTCTACTGTACTGGATCGTATTTGAAAAAGCGATAGATCAACTTAAAAAGAATATTCAGAACATTAAAGGTAGACGCGTTTCGACACCAAAGGATAAAAGAAGTCTATCAAATATATATATATAATATATATATATATATATTGTATTGCACTAAGTTCGATTACTTTTTTCGAAATGTGGGTGTCACCCCCAAACGGGTGACACCCGGGGCGCACCGCCCCCACCCGCCCCCCCCCCTAGCTACGCCACTGCACCACGCCCAATCCAGCAACCAGGAAATTGGGTGTCGAGTAATTCTCGAATGATCAGGCTCCAATGCGGAGGGGTGCCATCCTTTTGAAAGACGATGTTAGTCTGCAAATGCATTAACTGAGGCACAACAAATTGTTCCAACATGTCGAGGTATGTACTGCCCGTAACTGTTTTTTTCTACAAAGAAAAAGGGGCCGATGATCAAATTGTGTATCAATCCGCACCACACATTTAATTTTGGGCTGTCATGAATATGTTCCACAATACAGTGTGGGTTTTGTGATCCCAAAATATGTGCATTGTTTTGTGTTGACTTTGCCGATAAATGAAATGTGGCCTCTTCAGAGAAAGCAATGAGAGTTTAAACTGTTGGGTCTTCATCAATGTGATGTAACATGTCAATAGAAATGCCTGTCTTGTATCACCATCATCTGTTTTCAGTTCACGAAGCAATTGCAATTTGTATGCATGAAACCAAAGAGAGTGATGCAGTACCTTATGTACACTAGACTCGACATCTGCAGTTCTTGTGCCGCTTGACGAATGAACTTGCATGGACTTTGTTCAAACGCCTGTCTCACAGCTGCTACATGCTCCTCTGATACACACTCATTACCACCACCATGTAATATTATCACACTTCCCGTTGCCAAAAAATGCTGTTTCCATTTCTTAATGGTGTTCCGTGATAGTGGGTCCTTTTTGAACATGCGACGAAAGTTGCGTTGCACTTGAATCACTAAATTTGTTTCCGCATACCACCAAATAATTTGTGCTCACAGTGACGGCATTTTCAGTTAAGCTACTGCAGCACGGGTTTTCGAAAATAGTTAACAGTACTTCCACAGTTTCTCTATATATTGCAACGCGTGTTACCAACTTACTTCCATTCGTTTAATTTTGGCAGCCAAGTGAAAGGTGTCAGATTCATGGTGAACACCCTGTATGTAGCAGGTGCCTCCAAAACATCAGTTAAATTGATTTCCTTGTCCGGATTTTACTAAGGAATGTTTGTGCTATTTGTTAGATCAACAAAGCGATGCAAAGTGGTATCCCAGCACTTAGGAATATCGCCAATAAATGTGCGAAATTTGTTTGGAGAGTTTGTAGCCCCGCTGCAGTTTGTTATTACTTTTCATTTCGCGACTCCCTTCTGGAAATGAATTATTCAGTTGCAGCAACAGAGGCCTCATCCCTGTGCCAGATCATGGAGCAATTTGAGTTCATGGTTACAGTAGTTACTTGGTATAATCTCGTACATTGGTTCGAGTAAATATTGTAAGCAAGGCTGAAAGTAGATTTATGAAACGCTTCACAATTACTGGAAAACAGCTCAGAATTTGAGAAAGAATACCGAGATTAGTCATCTGCTCTCTGATAACAGAGAGGAATTGATTCCCAGACTGGAACATATCCTATTATTAAGCTACTCAGAACCCGATGAAAGTAAAGATTTTTTGAGAATGAGGTCATAAATGAGATAGCAATAGATCCATAAGAATTTTTTGTAATGAACGAGTTATAGCATATGGTCGATATAATTAAGAATGCTTTAGTCACTCAATTCATACAACTATCCAAATTTAATGATAAATGGTGTTGTTCTTACATATTACCAACATGGCGGGCCACTAGGAATTTCGGGCCCTTGGTAAAATGGGCGACCTTTTTTTTTTTTCTTTTAGCTCTACAAACTGGCCAGGCAACAATGGGTGGATTCTTGGCTTCTAGGTCTGGGGGTACCTGCAGCCAGTGATCAGGCCCCCCCTCCCAAATCAGTCGGCAGGCCTGGGTATATTTGTTCCCGCTTCCCCCCCCCCCCACCCTCCCTAACACTGGCCCCGATTGTCAAAACAATTCCAGAAATGTCCGATTTGGAATAATCCTGAGAAAATTTAGAGATACATTTAACTTATGGAGAAACATGTGACATATCTGTTTGTAAATTGGTTGAATAACTTTCTAACTGAAAGTATTGTTGATGGGGCTTGAATCAGCAGAAGCAATATAAGTTCGACTTATGAAACAAAATTGTTAGCAGGATATATTTCCAAACATATAGACAGCACTTCAAATTGTAGTAACCATACCTGTAACTGTCGCTAAAGAAGAATGAAGTTTCAGTAAATTAAAACTTATCAAAACTTATTTACTGATAAACGCAGCCTCTAGATAGACTGTCAGATCTTGCCATTCTGTCTATAGAAAATAGTATTACCCAAGGAAAAAAGTGAGGAAAATGGCAATGATTTTATTTCCTCATTTTTTTAATATTAAGAACTGTGTGAATCTGATGTATAGGCTACGTTATGTGAGCATTGTGTATGCCATAGTAGCTTAAAAGCTTAAATAAATGTTTTTCAAACATATAATGTTCATTTTTACTGTTACCATTCTCATTCATATTGCTCCTAACCCATACTAATCTTTCTGAGGTTTGAGTTATTATTAATACACGAAGACTATCTTTCTCCCCAAGGATTTGCTCAAGAGGAATTCATAACGCTTTCATACACAAATTGGTATTTGAATCCCACAGGAACTACTTTTTAGATCGGGATAAAAGTAGATAAACAAGTACATTATTGCAAATTTTATTCCCATCCAGTAAGCTGTTTTGGACATGAGATAGTAAAAACATACAAGCAAACAACTTTTTCATTTATAATATTAGTAGGATGTAAAAATTAATCACGAATAAGTAATTGCATATTTGAGGCGCCACGATGAGATATCACACCACTTGAAAAACTTGCTAGGGCCGCCCCTGAGTGAGCTGCATCTTTTGCAGAATCCTAGTGAATAGTGTGAGTTATAGTGAGTGTAAGAAGTAATTTTATAGGTGGACTGTACTGGAGAGGGAGGAACATCGAAAACAGGGGAACATTTAGAACAAAACTTCACAAGTGACAAGTTGCCAATGAGCAAAGATCAAAGGAAACAACTAGAACAACATAGTCGGATGAAAGGAAGAAGCCCACAATATTTGTAAGGATACAAAGGAAAGCAAATAAACACTTTTAAGCACTTTGTGTAATCCTAATGAGATTATCCACAAATAATATTAAGAAAAACATTTATAAATTAATAATGCTTGTAAGTGATAAGTTTACCAGGGTAGAGAAGATTAGAATTATCTGAGGTTGTGGTTCAATATTTTTAGCAATATCACTGTTTTTACTGTATGCTACATAAAATAGTACTTGGGTAACAAATAATAGTGAATATTACTCGTCACTCCCCGAAGTTGAAGCCTGTGATGAAAGAAAAACATCAGATGACCATATACAATATTTCAGTTTTACATGTTATTAATCTCATAGAGACCAAACCATATGACTCAGTCCCTATAACATGAATAAGGTGTAAATCCAAAATATTTTATATGTTTTCTCATATGTTTTTCACTCATCACAGCCTTTAACTTTGGTAATTGATGAATCATTTTCCCTAAACTTCTTTATTTATATTGCCTAAAAGCCACTTTCTTTTTCCTTAATATCATAAATAGAACTTAATTATATGGAATCAACAACATCTCACTCCATGTTAAATCACATAAGGGTCGAGACACATAACAATTTTAGCCTGTGCTGCATGGTTCACACATACTGCCCTGCCTTACCCACTCTCCCTGCACTCAGCAATGCAATAGCATGAAAATGTTATTATATTTACAACTTTAATTCCATTGTCTGTGGAATGGTATACCACATAAAAGTGCATGTTTTGTGATTTAGAAGATATCGAAATTTCAAACATTACATGGCCAGGGAGGAGGGGCACTGTTATCCATATCTAAAAAAAATTAACTTGAAAACAAACCACATTGTATTCCTTGTTGCTTTCTATTCCTGTGAATGGGCGTAAGTTGCCAGGAGTTATCCATGCTCGAGTAACTGATTTCTCATCAAAGAACACAACATTGTAATGAGTCTGAAACAAGAGTACAGCATGCTATACAATACCCATTACAAATTATTAATATTGTTGCAAAAAAAAAAAAAAAAAAAAAAGATACAGCCATCTACAAAAGATCTCAGTTTATATTTTTTTGATACTTTTCTACAAAAGAAGTAAAACAATGATACATAATTTACCAACCACTCATGTCAAACTGATTGGCCTGTAATTTTGACCCTATACGTCACCCCTCCTATATGGACAGTACTACTATCACTCTTTACCAGTATTCTGGTAAGCAGCAAGACTCCAGACTCCAGACTCAAAATAATATTTCAAGGTAATGTACAATATCGTATTCCACTATCTTTAATACATCTGTAGTAATATTGTCTACGCCAGTCAACTTGTGTTTTTTTTTTTTTTTTTTTTAGTTCCTTCATAATTTCCTGAAGAGCTGTTTTAAATTTTGTAGTTCCCTCATTTCTACTGATATTGAGATGCTCCTCTGATTTATTTCCTCCCATCCCAGAATGATATGCTATAATGGTCTCATTAAATCAGCCAAGCAATATATCTGACATTTTCAAATCTGCAGTAACTTCGTCTCCATTCTTATCTACTAATGTATGAATACTTTCCTTTCCCTCCGTTTTCTAATATAGCCATAGAAATTTATATATGTGTCTTTCAGTGGTCTTTGTGTCCCAATAATATTCCTCATAAACAGTGGTGGATCTAGGATTTTTCCAAACCAGGGAAAAAACTTCACACTGGCGCCCCCTCCTCCCCCCCCCCCCAAAGAAAACACCACACTCAGTTGGGTACTATTAAATTAACATGATAAAAAAGACATAATAGCAAATGTGTTCTTCTATTGCTTGCATTATATTGTATATTGTATATTTATTGTATAAACTACAGAGAACATCTGTAGCATTACAAAGACAGTAAAAATTGATACATCAATGCATTATAAATATTCCAAATTTATCTCGTGTTAGCTGCTACCTCATAAAAATCTTCAATTTTATATAAACAATTATTAACAAGTAATTTTTTTATTACATTCCTAAACATTTTATTTGGAAGTAATCTTATTTTCATTGGTATGGCATTAAAAAGCTTGATGGATACATAGTAGAAAGTTTTTTGAGTGGAACTATACCCACACCTGAAGAAACCTATATTATTTCTATTTCTAGTACTGTAAGTATGATTCACACCTAACAGTTCATATTTGTCATAGTTCTCCTTAATATACATTAAGCACTGAAAGGTAAATATAGCTGGTAGAGTCATTATACCAAAATGAACAAAAATATTTTTACAGTGACTGTGAGAAGGAAGGTTACCAATAATTCTCACTGCTTTTTTCTGAAGTCTGAATAACCTTAGAGCAGAGGACAATATAATACACACAATCAGAATACATAACGCACGAGCCAGACTGTACTCACAATTGCAGTCAACAGGCCCTAGCAAAATTTGCACTAAATGTTCCTATAACTTCATTCGTTGAGCTTTCATTTCCGCGAAAGAGTCTATAACTTCATCAAAATTCGTCTCGTAAGCTGTTCTATTTTCAATTGATAAGATTACGAGGCTAGAAAGACGTTCCTGGCTCATTGTTGATCGCAGGTAGGTTTTAATGATTTTTAGTTTACTAAAACTCCACTCACAGCTTGCGGACGTCATTGGTATCGTGCAGCAGGCCCTACATTCTCAGAGCTACACAAATATTAGGAAAGGCTTCCTGTAAGTCATTTTTACACATGTGTTGCAACAATTGGAACGGACTAGTTGTTTCATCAATTCCAATTAATGTTGTTTAAACACAGCAAGTTCTTGGCAGAAATCAATAGCGTTTAAGTCCTTGGATAAAGTGACCAGATTTTAACATTGGTAAAGCGAGACACCATTCATCGGGGGTGGGGTGGGGGGGGGGAGGGGTTCTTGATTAAAAAGTTGATCTATATGGACCAACAAAAATTTTTATATAACACAAAAGTAGTATTGTAATATCATATTTTTTTAATTTCAAAATAAGTACAATTTACAAATATAATACATTAAAAAATTATCTATAGAATTTTATTCTTTGGCATATTTCTCATCTGAGTGAATTTTCTTCACTAGATTGCTGTCGTTGTTTAAAAGTTTGTGATTTTTTTTTTTTTTTTTTACAAGACTTTGTTAGATTATATTTCACTCATAATATGGCTTTCAAAGTCTCATCACTTAACTGTGATTTTTCTGATGTACACACTGTATTTACTGTAGAAGAAACGCGTTTAGTGGCAGCATTAGCTCCTGGTAAGGACAGTGCATATTATACAATTTTTATTGCCTTATTGTATGGAACATGGTTTGTTTCAAAATAATGAAATATTTCTAACCATTTGTTCTCTTTTGTGAGTTTTGCTGAAGACCAAAGTTTAACCTTTTCCTTGTCAATATATTTTTTTAATAATAATACTTCATTAAAAATATAATTTTCGGAAATATTACTATATAGAAAATTTTGAGTAATATGATCGAATGATTTTTGCATATCATTCCAATTAAGTTCTGAATTTGCCATGATGTAAGTCGTAAGTGTCACTTTCAGTTGGGCCAACTGCCAAAAACAAAAATGTCAATTTCAAGGCCAGCCCCCCTGAGCGTGGGGGCCCCGGTGCACTGCACCACCTTGCCATATGGTAGCTATGCCCCTGCTGAGAGGCAGTTACAAAATGTTTTCTTTGTTGTCTCTGGTTTTCGTCAATGCCAGTGTTAAAAATGTTCATTAAGTCTAAACAATGGTGTTCGAATGTTAACAACTGATCAACAATGCGACCTTCGATAAGCAGTTCTTGATAATCACTTCTCGATAATCAGTTCTCAACAATTATTTGTTTTTATTAAAGTTTAGCATATAAAACTCATATCCTGAAGAAATAGGCCACAAGGCCGCCGAAAGCCGTATATTCCCTTGCCGTTCTCCCGCCGTTTCATAGCTCGTCATGCATTCTTTAAAAAAAAATCGGGACTTTTTTAAAACGCCGTGGGACGCAAGACAAATTGTTAAAAATCGGGACTGTCCCTCCCAAAGCGGGACGTCTGGTCACCTTATCCTTGGAGTATCTGCTTGCTAGAATGGCTCAATTTTTTTTTTTTTTTTTTTTTTTTTGGAGGTCTTCTGTGGACATATTTGTAATGTGTGGTCACCAAGGAAGGCAAAGTTTTAATATAGTTTTATTTCACTTTCTACCCTTATTGCTATTTCTGTTAAAATTCTGTCAAATACAACTTGATTCGTCCTCGCGGATTTCGTTGTGTTGCCTCTTTCGTTTGGAAATTCGTTTACTTTTGAGTATCGGAACGATTCCCAATTTTTGGGCTACAGGTGTAGCTTTTTTGATCCAATATTCTATTGGCTTTAGTCTCATTTCTAGCAATATCTTAATAAACCCTTTCATTAGTGACACAGAACATGAAAGGATTATGTCCTCCTTTTATATTTCCACGTTTATTAATTTCTCAAAGAAGGTTAGCCCAAATTGTTAATTTGAGGATAAATTTAAAATCCAATACATCATGCAAGAGATGAGCAGATTCATACTTAGATTCTGCAGACAGAGAAGATTCTTCAATTTTCTCCAGTGCTTTGACAACATCAGGTAAATTATTCAATAGGGCTGCAACAGCAAGGTGTGTTTGGCCGACCATCTTGTCTGGCTACTACCTTTGAAGTTGGTTTTAGGACATTTTTTCATTCTTTCTCACCATGTAGTGGATCCAATGAAGAAGCAATAAAATAGACTAAACAAAAAAAAAAAAAATGTATATCGTCTTGTCCTGCATAAGACTGTAAGCAAAAATAAGCTAGTAATCCAAACTTTCTAAAAACAATTTATATTTCAACTATCATCAAAATACTGATATTTTCAGGATATGGCTGTTTAACAGCCTATTCCCTAAGTAAGTTATCGGAAAGCGACGTTTTATTAGTGCTTTATTATAGGTATATGTCTTGAAAAATGGCGGTATATGCTAATAACAATTGATAGGTTTGATTCATAATATATATAGAGGTAAGAAATAAGGCCCATATAGGTTAATGATCCGAATTTTTCCTCAGATTGACAAAGGATGAGAAATGCTGAGATATTTGATAATGATAGATTCTTCTTTACATGTTAATGGTTTGTTTTCAGTATTAAATAGTTAAACTCGCTCAGCACAAAAGTAGATATTAAAACAAAACTGGGCTAATCACTCGAACGCAGCTGCAAGAATGTGAACATCAGATGGAAAAATTTATAAATCCAAGAATATTGGGAGTTCCCGCTAACAATGATAGAATGAATTCCATTCCATGAATAGAGCTTTGTTTTAAGGCCGCTCTGTCACAGAACAATGAATTTTCCGTCGTTTCAAGTTGCTGCTGCAGTCAGTGTACCAAGGCACTTTACCTAAAAAAAGGGTCTGCAGCACATGAATATTTCGCCCTGGCACTTATAAAAAGATGCCACCAACACATGATTTTGGCGCCCCCCTGAAGTTGTCGCCCGGGGCAAGAGCCGGTTTGCCCCCCTCCAGATCCGGCACTGGTTAGAAACACATCTTTATCGTCTCTCTTTGCTGTTATTAATTACTTGTTTAATTGTTATAAGTAACACCTACTGCCTTGCAGCCAAATAACTCTGCTGTTATTTCCTCACTAATCTCTTTAACCTCCTCATTTCTCTAATGTAATATGCAAGTTCTGTACTTCTCTTTATTTTCTGTTTTGGAAGAAATATTTCCTCGACATTTTTTTATTATCTTCTTGAATTCTTCCCACTTTTCCTTGACTGTACTTGTGCCATTCTTCCATTTGCTGAACTTTCCCCTAAGATAGCTCTTCAATTGAAATTTACAATTGTAAATATTTCTCCTTTCAATTTTGGCTACTGGTATTCTAAATACCCTAATATTCATCAGAACTGCATTGTGATCACTTATTCCTTGAGTTACTTGAGACCCCACAGGTTACAATCGGGCTTTATTAATAATAGTTTCAAAATGTATGGTTCCCTAGGGTTCTGCTCTACAATTTGCATATAGCCTCCTTTTCTTACTTAGGTATTTGCAAATCTCTATTCCCTCGTGTTATTATTCTTATTCACCACCCAGTTTCACACGTGGGAAATCTAAATTCCTACCAATAAGGACAATTCTACTCTCACATCTCAACCCTGTGTGTGAATATAATTTCTCTCCAAGAACCTCATCTTCATCTTTTATTTTTCCACTACAGTATCTGAGAAGTCTGTTCCAAGTAACTAATGTCATGATCTATGAACACCAGTAAAGTGTAGTAGTCTTTGCTAACCAGTATGAACACTCCTCCACCAATTGATCCTCAATCTCTGTGGTGTACTCTGTAACCATTGGGGAAAACCTCATTGTCTAATACCTCCTGTAACAAACTAGATTTTATACCTATAATTATTTCTAGTTCATGTCTCTCTATTAAGTTTGAAAATTTTATTATTTTAGTTCATTAAACTGTTATTGGTGGTTTTGTGATATTTTCAGCATCAACCTTTGTCTTCCAGTTCTGCCCCTTGTGATACTACAATAATTAAAGAGTATCTTTGCATTATCGATAATCGACACAGAGCGAGAAGCACCACTTTATGCTAGACTCACAGTCAGTCATGTATCAGCTCTCATAGCAGCAGTGCGGGAAAGTGGTAGTTGCTCAGAACTGAAGTGATGTGTTTTGAAGACTTATCGGGGCATTTGGATACGTAATACGCACTTCCACGATGGGAAACAACTATAGGCTTAACATCGCTAACATAAGATGAGGCAGACGATGTGAAAATACACAGAGACATTCCTGGAGAACTGATAATGTGCTACTGTGGACTAGTAATTGTTATACAGGCATTTAAGGTATTGTAATTGAATTAAAGTGGTTTGGGATTAAACTTTTCACTCATTAGGACTTGTGATCTTCGGACAAGTGATACCTAATTCCAGTTGGTGGTCAGCGAATTAATGTAAAACTTAAACTGTTGGAATAAAAGGTGGTCAACTACATACTTCCAATGTGTGTGTGTGTTTACTTATTCCTATGAACTTGTGAATACTTAAAATCACAGAGAATTGTAAGTAATTTTAGTATGGTCATCACACAACTGGTGGTGACCAAAATAAAATAATAAATTACGAAGTCTAGATGCCTCCATGAGGTGGGTCAAAATATAGTGTCATAATAATCTCACTAACTGTTAATGAATAAACCAAGTAAAACATCAAAACCAATTTGTTTTACAACCTGTCTCTTACTGTTTCAGTGGCAGCATCTATTTCTTTTACATTAGTGATTTTTTGTATCATGATCACCTATTTTTATCCCCTAACCAGCAGCCTGTAACCTAAAAATGGCACTGTCCTGACCCTATCATCACTGTAAGTGGAGTCCCTTACAGCTTTAGCTGACAACTCAGAAAGTACCCCCTTGTCCCTTCTATTTAGACCATGCATAGTGAAACCCCATCTACCAATGGTGTCCACAGGCACAACCCCCATAACAGAACTAATGCATTTTCCAAGCACATATAATAAATAAGTCTTTCACAACTTGTGTATTTAATACAGATTCATACAATATGAGTCATAATTATAGTGAAAACAATTATATGTTACAAATACAAATAAAGAGAATAAACATTAACTTTTACAACTGAGTTTTGCAAAAGGTCTTATTGAATACAATTAATTATTTTGTTCAAATTCTTGAATGGAGTAGAAGGAGTTGCCAATTGTATAATCTCTCAGTTTAAAAAAAAAAAAAAAATATTGTTTTCTGCAGACTGTCTTATACTCTTGGGAAGTTTATTAAACAGATATCCACAATTATGAAAGATAGGTTAAGCAGCTTCATGAGCAAATATTATATCCTTAATAAATCCCAGTTTGTGTTCCAGGCAAGAAAAGGAACATCGTCAGCAATTGCACAGTTTACTAAGAATGTACTTGAAGCTCTTGACAGAGGTGATCATGCAGCAGGTCTATTCCTAGACTTTTCAAATGCTTTTGCTACTGTGGACCACAACATCCTCCTGCAAAAACTAGAAGTGATAGGAATAAGGGGTAGTGTAAAATTCTGGGTCCAGTCATAACTAACAAACAGGATACAAAAAGTTGAAATCTCTGCAGTCACAGAAAACTCAAGCATTTTATGCAGTTCCCGTCAGAATCATGACATGTAAGTATAGGCATCCCACAGGGAGGCATTCTAGGTCTGTTATTATTTCTAATTCATGTAAATAATTTTATATCCAGCGTCAGCCATGGGGAGATATATATATATATCTCAATAAGATAGGATAGGGAAAAATAAACAGATACCCGTCATTTACCACAGATGAAGACAGGAGGGCGAGACGAACACGTAAAAACACAAAAACATAAACAAATTGCACAATATTTCAACATAAGTCTTAGTCATGTGGGAGGCGAGACATACGGCAGGGGGAAAGATGTGGTCACATCCCATCCCGCCACATGAATGAAACACAGGTGGAATTGCCAGGAGGGGAGAGGGGGGAATAGGCTTGACCAGCTGTAAAAGTGAAACAAAACAAAATAATCTTTGTGTAGCATAATTCAAAAAGTTATAATTTTATTTAGGGTTATAGAAGAAAATAAAGGGAGTTAGAAATATATATATAAATATATAAAATTAATAGATGAGATGTACATATATAAGTAACTGACTGTAAAATAAGAGATTTTATGTGTTCGTCTTGCCCTCCTGCCTTCATCTATGGTAAGTGATGGGTATGTGTTTATTTTTCCCTATCCTATATTATTTTCAGTGCCTCGCGGCAGTTTCTTTGTTTCCATTATCCATATATATATATATATACAATTAAGGAAGGATAGGGAAATATGACCCAACACTTACCACAGATGAAGGCGGCTGGGACGACAAACAAAAAACAAACACAAGAGAAGCACAATATTTCGGCCTACAGCAGCCTTAAATGTGCAGAAGGTGAAGCACCAGGAGCCATCACATGTGTACACATAGACAGCCGACTGGTGAATGGCGTCTCAGGCGCGGATGGTTGTTTAGGTGGAAAAGGGTGGGGGGGGGGAGAGTAAGCTCAAATATTGGATCGATACTGATGACGATATGTTATTATTGAAAGAGGTGAATAATAACTGGGTGAGGATATATATATAAAGTAAAATAAATGTAAATAGCATGGATAATAGTAAATACAGAAATACAAAAAATGTAAATGGTATAGATAATAAGTGCTGGGTCTGGTGGGCAGAGTTTATTGGACATTGAGGCCAGGAGGATGTCTGGTGTCAAGGATATTCTGGTAGGCTAGTTCCCATCTACTAAGTTCAGAGGGGGTCGTGTTGTTAGGGAAACCTCTGATTGCCCTAACTGAAAAACAGATATTCAAATTATTGATTTTGTGGGAACTGGTGTGTTTTACAACTGGATGGGCCTCATTGTTAGTATAAACTGTCTGCCTGTGGCTATTCATTCTGATAGCTAGGGGATTGGTTGTGAGGCCTATATATGAACTGGAGCAATGGAGGCATGTCAGTTGGTATATGAGGTGTGTTGTCATGCAAGCAGCATAACCAATGATAGGGAATGTTTCACCTGTGGTAGGATTGGAGTAAGTGGTAGTGGCTGGGTGCATGCTACATGTTTTACAACGGGGTCTATTGCATGGGAATGAACCCTGTGGCAGTCTGGGGAAATTACTTGGTGAGTACTTGTGAACCAAGATATTTCTTAAATTTGGTGATCTGCGAGGTGTAATTAGATGTTTTCAAATAACAAAACAATTTTTCACAATAAATTTTAAATTAGTGGAATTCATAGTGTTTTCAGGTTTTACATTCAATGATACTAAGGCCATCAAGAAGAAGAAAATAATAAGGTATCAAAAATAGTTGTAAGCTATATTTCCTCATATCGCAGACAATCAAAATTGAATAAATTTGCCTACCACATTCACTTTATTACAGTTTTACTATTTTTAATTTCTTCTTGTAAATATATTTTAATATTAAGCAAGCAAAAAATTGGATAGAATGAAAGAGTTTTTGAAGTTTTCATTTGAAACAAACATAAATAAAGAAATTATCATATACCATATGCGACAATGCAGAATCACTGTCTACATAAAATCATTCATTAAATTAATTAAATAAATGACATTAATTTTTTTAAATTGAGAATAAAATGCAACACAATTCTTGGTGAAATGAATTGGTAACTATGCCACCCATTACTCCTTGATACACACACTATTCGTTTTTTATTTAATTATGATCTTTGTTTTATTTTATTTATTTGTTTGTTAAAATATTATTTCTATAGTGTTTTGTTTATAAGAGTATAGAAAGAAATCAGAGATACAAGTGTACTCACAGGAATATCTGAAATGGTGGTGACCCAATAATACTGTTCAACGTCTGGGTCATCATCAACCATTGCAGGCCACCAGGGATAACCTGTTAGGCGAGCCCAAACAACTGACCCAGCTGTGTACTCATTCTCTATTAGATCAAGTTCCTGCATTGCTGTTGGTCCTCTTTCTGGAGCTTCACATGATCCTAGTGATTTATCTGCAAGGATATAACAAATCTTTAATTGAATTGATACTTACTGCTGCAAATAAATTTTTCATGAATTACTAACTAAATGCATTATTTAGTGAACTAAATGAGGGATGACACAGAAAGTAAACTCATAAGTTACCAAGATATAGGCAGGAGTGAAGCGATAAACACATGTACAAAATTACAAACACAACTGAATATGTTTGTAAGGATCTTATTCAAACAAAGGGGAGATCTGATGAGGGTTCAGCTGCACATACATCATATGTCTCACTATTTGACATTCTTGTTTTCATAATGCACAAATGCATTTTTATCACAGTCACAGAAAAACTAGGGAATCATGATCACTTGAATAAAAGATTTTTATTGACAATTTTTATAAATATTAAGTTTAATTTCGCTTTGTATAAGCTTAAAGATTACTCAGGCGTGCAGCCAGAATCTGGCTGCATTCTCATGAAATCTCCAAACAGCAGATTCATTGCAAAAACCTATGATTACATTTTGGTGTTCTTGGAAATGAAGACTGATCATTATGTACGCTGAGCATTAATTACTTTCTTTCCCATTCCTTTTTTTATACAATTGTAATAGAGATCATACTCATGTGAATATTCCCCTATTCATCTGCAATCACACGTTTTTACTATCTTAAATCTCACTGTTCATATACTTTTTCCATTCACAAATTTTAATTGCAATTTTTTTAGTGCTTCAGTTAAACTGTCAGAATTTCCAATCATAATTCATTCCAGTGTCTGATGACAAGTGAAAATGTTACCAATCTTTCGTGCCTGAAATCAAATGCCAGATTATGGTCATATTCATCTCTCTCTTTCCACATAATACTCAACATTCTTCTACCAATGTCCATACAAGCCTCATCACCAATAAACTCCTTATTCAGTGCAATCACAGCATTCTTTTCATCCACCTTGTGTCTTCCATCGGCCAGCTCCTTTATAATACCACTTGTTGATTGTGTTATACTGTACTTTTTATAAACAAATCTGCTGCCCTCCTTTGAAGCCCATTCTTCCCTGCCCCCAACCAACCTATAATGTAGGTCCCATACTATGTCACCATATTCAACCAATTATATTTAAATATTATTCCAGTTTATAACAACAAATTTCAAACCATTTCAGATTAACAAACTTTTTGCTATATTTCTTGTCAGAAACTATTATTAGTGAGCCATATGATATCAGTATTAATCAGATAAAATGCCATTTTGTATTCATTTCTTCATGACAGTTTGTTTATTATTATTATTAACTAGATGTTATTCACAACTCCATTAAAATTGATTATTAACCCATGGACCACTCTCTTAAAAGAATGATTAGGATAGGGATTGAGTTTTCAAGCTTTACCTGAACCACAGAACTATATTCAAAAGAGCAGTAAGTTCAATCAGTTTATATGTTCTGTGGCTGGACTATAAAGTAAAAAATAACTAACTTTGAACATCTTTTATAGGGTTAGTTGTAAGCAATGTTTGTAGATTTTCTACTGGAATCAAAAATAGGAAGATTTCCAGGCTGTTAATAAGGGGGGGGGGGGGGGGGGAAGAAAAAAAAACGAACAACTGGCCAGTTTCCGTTGCATGGAAATCACTTGTAATCAAATTAGTATAAATGGAAAACCAACCTTAAGTCTGACCTGATGTACTGTGAGTTCAGAGAATTTAGAAGTGCTACAACATTTGCTTAATTTTGGTACTAAACGGATTTTATCAAGATAGAAGAGTTCTCTGCATGTGTTACTAGGGAAACAAAAAACTATTCATTTTTAATTATTTCCCTGATAATACTACTCATGGAATAGATGTGCCCTTTCTGCACTCACTGAAAAATAGTTTCTTAACATTTGCTAAAATTATGATTTTTTAGTTTCCTTATCACAGCACTCTACTCTTTTTATGATAAATGCCAGGCTTATTTACAGAAGTGCTTTTAACAATTCACTCCAGACTAAATCTTTTTTTTTAATTGATGAATTTGTTACCAGTTTAATCAAATCACCACCTTTGCTCCACTTCGGTGATCTATTGGGCTTAGTGCTTGGATACCCAGTCCTTAAAGAAAGAACCTAGAGATGGTGTCTGCAGAGTCATTTTTCTTT
Organism: Vandiemenella viatica; assembly: GCA_031002005.1. Taxonomy (NCBI): domain Eukaryota; kingdom Metazoa; phylum Arthropoda; class Insecta; order Orthoptera; family Morabidae; genus Vandiemenella; species Vandiemenella viatica. The sequence continues at coordinate 144,866,484 of CM061920.1, forward strand.
GATACTGTTTTGATCAGATTTTAACTTTCTTGCTCTATTTCCAGTTAATGTAACATGATGAGATTCATCTCCACACCCCCCTATGTTTTAAGGCTCTTTAAACCATATCAAGATCAGTTAAATAGTTTTTTCTGTCACAAAAGATTACATTAAAGAGGAGATTATTAACAGATATTAAAATTTATAGTGCAACATGACGTAGGGTCATTAAACATGCCTTTGATTTAGATCTGAATGCATGTCAGAACAAACGGACACATCCCTGTTACAGATTCAACTGTTTAGACAAACATGTTGAAAATAACACACTATTGTTTTGCCTCCAATGTATATCATCAAAGCAAAATAAACAAGAAAAGAAAGAAAAAAACTAGATAACATAACTTAGTGCTAGTGCAATATTAAAAGCCTAATTTACTGCATATATGCCACAAGTCAACTTTATCATATTTAAATGCTAATTCAATTCTGGATTAAGAAAGGAAAAAAGTTCTAAATGCAATTAAATAATTATGCATCAAATTAAAATCAAATTGTTCCTTATATGATAATCATACAGGGTGTCCACCATGAATCTGACACTTTTCATTTGGCTGCCCTAAATCAATGAATGGAAGTAAGTTGGTAACATGCATTGCAATATATAGAGAAGTTCTGTTGACTATTTTTGAAAACCCATGCAAGAGGTTGTAGGTGGGACTGCAGTAGCTTAACTGAAAATGTCATCACTGCAAGGGCGAGCACAAGTTATTTGGTGGTATGCGGAAACAAATTCAGTGATTCAAGTGCAACTCAACTTTTGTCGCATGTTCAAGAAGGACCCACCATCATGGAACACCATTACCAAATGGAAACAGCGCTTTTTGGCAATTTGAAGTGTGAAGAAATTGCATGGTGGCAGTAATGAGCACATATCAGAGGAGCATGTAGCAGCAGTGAGACAAGCATTTGAACAAAGTCCACGCAAGTCAATTTGACAAGCAGCACAAAAATTGCAGATGCCAAAGTCCACTATACATAAGGTACTGCATCACTCTCTTCAATTTCATGCATACAAATTGCAATTGCTTTGTGAACTGAAACCAAATGACGGTGATACAAGGCAGGCATTTCTATCGACAAGTTACATCACATTGATGAAGACCCGACATTTTTAACTCTTATTGCTTTCTCTGCTGAGGCCACATTTCATTTATCAGGCAAAGCCAACACACACAATTCATATATTTGGGGATCACAAAACCCACACTGTATTGTGGAACACATTCGTGACAGCCCAAAATTAAATGTGTGGTGCGGATTGATGCACAATTTGATCATCGGCCCCTGTTTCTTTGTAGAAAAAACAGTTAATGCATTTGCAGCCAAATATCATCTTTCAACAGGACAGCACCCCTCCACATTGGAGCCTGATTGTTCGAGAATTTCTCAACACCCAATTTCCTGGTAACTGGATTGAGCATGTTGGACCGACAGGTTGGCTGCCTTGATCGCCAGATATTACCCCTCTAGACTTCTTCGTGTGGGGATATGTGAAGGACAAAGTGTATACAGGCCGCAAAATTCATCATATTCAAGAGCTTCGCAAACGCATACTTTCATTATGCCCGAAATGCTACAGAAAACCTGGCAGGAACTGCAATTCAGGCTAGATGTTCTTCCTGCAACAAGAGGATCTCAAGTAGAGGGGTACTTATTTGTTTAATAAAACTTGGTGAGTTACTCTTGACCTTGCATGCATTATTTTCTTTTTATCCTAAGCAGTATGGTATATACAGCAATTTGAAATGTGTCAGGTTCATGGTGGACACCCTGTAACACATGGCAAGTCAATAAAACTTGAAAAGAAACAGGGATACCAAAATTAAACTCATCTCTTCTCCAAATTTTTTGAAAGAGGGGCTGCAACAACACAAAATTAAAACTAAACACAACTACACAATGTTTTGTTTGAACCTTTATTCATGAAGGAAAAATATATGTCAAGATGGCACTGAATCTCACCATAGGTTTACCTGGGTAGGTTTGATGAATACATATCAATTGACCTTGGCATGTTCCTCTCCTGCATGACCAAAGGGTCAGCTGAAATTTGTGTGATTGAGTTTGAATATATATATATATATGCTTAAAATTAAGGAAGGATAGGGAAATATGACCCAACACTTACCACAGATGAAGGCGGCTGGGACGACGAACAAAAAACAAACACAAGAGAAGCGCAATATTTCGGCCTACAACAGCCTTAAACGTGCAGAAGGTGAAGCACCAGGCGCCATCACATGTGTACACATAGACGGCCGACTGGTGAATGTCGTCTCAGGCGCGGATGGTAGTTTAGGTGGAAGGGGGGGGGGGAGGGAGAGTAAGCTCAAATATTGGGTCGATAATCAATACTGATTACAATATGTTATTATTGAAACAGGTGAATAATAACTGGGTGGGGATATATATATATATATATATACATATAAGTGAAACGTAAAATAAATGTAAATAGCATAGATAATAGTAAATACAGAAATACAAAAAACGTAAATGGTATAGATAATAAGTGCTGTGTCTGGTGGGCAGAGTTTATTGGCGATTGAGTCCAGGAGGATGTCTGGTGTCAAGGATATTCTGGTAGGCTTTTATTAATTCCCATCTACGAAGTTGAGAGGGGGTCGTGTTGTTCGGGAAAACTCTGATTGCCCTAACTGAAAAACAGATGTTCAAATTATTGATTTTGTGGGAACTGGCATGTTTTGCAACTGGATGGGCCTCATTGTTAGTATAGACTGTCTGCCTGTGGCCATTCATTCTGATAGCTAGGGGATTGGTTGTGAGGCCTACATATGAGCTGGAGCAATGGAGGCATGTCAGTTGGTATATGAGGTGTGTTGTCATGCAAGTAGCATGACCAATGATAGGTAATGTTTCACCTGTTGTAGGATTGGAGTAAGTGGTAGTGGCTGGGTGCATGCTGCATGTTTTACAACGGGGTCTATTGCATGGGAATGAACCCTGTGGCAGTCTGGGCGAATTACTTGGTGAGTACTTGTGGACCAAGATATTACTTAAATTCGGTGGTCTGCTAAAACATGTGTGAGGGGCAGTGGGTAGAATTTTATGGAGAATGGTGCGCATCCCGGGGAAGGAACGTAGGAAATCATGTCCACGGTGAAGGATTAGGTTAATGGACTCGAGACCAGGGAAGTATTGAGTGATGTGGTTAGTATCAAGGGGTACTGACTTGGAGTGGCTGTGTGAAGGAAGGGCTATGGCACGGGAGATTTGTTTGTGTACTAAATCAGCAGGGTAGCTATGGGAGATGAGAGCTCCAGACAGGTTTTCTGTGTATTGGGAAAGAGATTGTTCATCAGAGCAGATTCGCCTGCCACGGAGGGCCAGACAGTAAGGAAGGGAACGTTTGATGTGCAACGGATGACAACTGTTGAAATGAAGATATTGCTGCAGATTAGTCGGTTTGATATGAACAGAAGTATGTAGGCGCCCGTTATGCAAGGAAACGTCAACATCAAGAAAGGTAACATGAGTATGGGAGCGCGTCCAAGTAAAGTTGATGGAATGGTTGTTTAGGGAGTTGAGGAAGTCTATTAGATGATGCTCATCGTGGGTCCAGATCATAAAGATGTCGTCTATGTATCTGAACCACACAAGAGGTTTAATGAGAAGATTGTTGAGGAATCATTGTTCCAGATGGCCCAAGAAAATCTCCAATAAACTCTGTCCACCAGACACAGCACTTATTATCTATACCATTTACGTTTTTTGTATTTCTGTATTTACTATTATCTATGCTATTTACATTTATTTTACGTTTCACTTATAGTTATATATATATATATATATATAAGTTATTATTCACCTCTTTCAATAATAACATAATGTCATCAGTATCGATTATCGACCCAATATTTGAGCTAACTCTCCCTCCCCCCCCCTTCCACCTAAACTACCATCCGCGCCTGAGACGCCATTCACCAGTTGGCCGTCTATGTGTACACATGTGATGGCACCTGGTGCTTCACCTTCTGCACGTTTAAGGCTGTTGTAGGCCGAAATATTGCGCTTCTCTTGTGTTTGTTTTTTGTTCGTCGTCCCAGCCGCCTTCATCTGTGGTAAGTGTTGGGTCATATTTCCCTATCCTTCCTTAATTTTATTGCCTTAAAGCTTTTTCCTGCTCATTGTTATTATATATATGTTTATTATCACATCTTTCCTGTGTTTCACTTTGATAAAGTTATGATTTACTTTCTGTATTTGTTTTTATATTAACTCAAAACTTTTAAAAAAAATCATAATCCTTTCTTTGTTTGGTTTCAAATTTAATACTACAGAGCTACCTTTGTTCATACTGCAGTACCACTTCCTTGGCACCTGCTGAGGATCTCTCAAGTATCCCAAGTAACGCCATTTGGAACATTGGCTGTTGCAGCACTGCACCCAAATACCTACTTCTCTTCGAGCCTGTCAAATCATAATATTTATTTATTTATTAACGGAATGTAAGGACTTTTATGTGGCAATATTTATGTGGAATGGATAGATAAATTAAAAGTTAAAGAGGAGAGGGTTGCAGCAACACGAAATAATAAACAAACACAATATATTGATGGTAACCCATTCCACTGATCCCTGCTGAGAAAGGACCTCTGGGATGTCAAACATGTCATGGCTAATAATATGCATTCATTATAATGACATGCATATGACTAACAATTCAATGAAAGAAAACTAGTTTATGACAAGTAAAATATTCTCATTGGATTTAAATTATAGCACTGTTGACAAATGGAATATAACAGTTAGTTGAAAAGTTGTCAGCATTTAAGTGAATGATAGTGTTTTTAAGTTAGATAGTCCTTCCTTATTTAAAATCACTTTGTCCAAGATTTCTCTGATTAATTAAAATCAACCATGATTTGAAGAAAAATCATTTACAGCTGCTAAATGACTTAATATGTTTTCCGGCCACAAATTCGTTAAATTTGGAAAAAGATGGAAATCATAGGGGAACATCTGGCGAATAGAGTGGATATTCCAATGATCTGTACTTCCAAACTCTCAGTTTTCCCATTGTCAAAGCGCCTTGCTCTCTTATCGTGAATTTTTTTCTCTCAGTTAATTTAATTTAATTGCAATTGAGCACAGACTCCAGTGGCAATTTCCCTACACACCCATCTTCCCCCTATCCTGCACCTACATACATTTGCCCTCTACAAATTTTATCCTTAAATTCTTTCAAAGTTTTCGGTAAATTATTCATCATTTCTCTTGGTAACTCATTCCAATCCCTGACACCCTTACCTAAAAAAGAGAATCTTCCCACACCCTAGTGCCTGAAATCCAGTGCCAGCTTGTGGTCATGGTCATCTTTTCCTTTCCATGCACTACTTTTCATACCTATTGCAATATCTTTCCATTTCTCATCGCCAGTATATGCCCTGTACACTCCCATGACCCTCCTCATCCTCCTCCTGTCTTGCAATAAATCCCATTCCAGCTCCTTTATCATATCCATCACTGATTGCATTCTGCGATAATTTCCAGAAACAAATCTAGCAGCCCTTCTCTGCACCCTCTCCAACTCCTGTATTTGATACGTAAAATGAGGGTCCCATACTACACAACCATATTTGAGCAATGGTCTGACCAAAGTTTTGTAACCCAATTCATTGACTTCTCTCGTACATCCCCTCATCACTCTCTCCAACAAGTGCAGAACTTTGAAACCTTTTCCTACCACCTGTCCTATGTGTCCTGCCCAGTTAAGTTTGTTATCAAAAGTAATTCCAAGATATTTACATTTCAAGACTTCAGAAAGCAATTCTTTCCCCACCTCGTATTCATAATTAACCTTTTGTTTTTTATTTGTGTATCTAATAAGCTGACTCTTCTTTGCATTTATCTTCATTCCATGTTTACCAACCCAATTAGATATTCTGTCCAGATCACCCTGCAACTGTTTACAATCCTCTATCGTTTTGATTCTTTTATACAGCATTATGTCATCTGCAAACAATCTAATTTCAGATAGTAAACAATCAACACAATTATTCATTAGAATAATGAATAGCAATGGTCCCAATACGCTACCCTGTGGCACACCCATTTTTACTTCCACTTCTTTTGATACTACATTTCCTACCCTAACTTTCTGTTTTCTACCTTTTAAAAATTCTTCTACCCACAAAATGACTTTCTTATCCACTCCAATGGTTTTTACCTTATTTACTACCATTTTATGGCTTACTCTGTCAAACGCCTTAGACAGATCTAGTGCTACACTATCAATTTGGCCTCCCTTGTCCATTTCATCTGAAATATCTTGCATATATCCCACCAACTGAGATTCGCATGAATATCCTTGCCTGAAACCATGTTGCCTGCTTGAAAACCACTTACGTTCCTCACATATATTTCTGATGTGGTTGCATATCAATCTTTCCATTAGTTTACCTACCACTGATGTCAAACTGATTGGCCTGTAATTCTCAACTCTATTTCTCACCCCCTCCCTTATGTACCGGTACTACTATTGCACTTTTCCAGTCCTGTGGTAAGCAGCAAGTGTCTAGACTCAATTTAAATAATATTTCAAGATCAATGTCACATCCGGCTATCTTTAAGATATCTGTAGTAATATTATCTTCACCAGCCCCTTTATTTTTTTTCAGCTTTCTTATTTCCTTCATGAATTCCTCAGGATGGATATCAAATTTTTTACTATCATCATTTCTAATTGTGTTGTTAAGCTCGTTCTCCGAATTAGACCCTCCTGTTTCTGATTCATTGTCCCTAATGCTTTCACTGAACCAGTTACTTAAAAGCTCTGCCTTTTTCAAATCGTCAGTAACTTCTTCTCCATCCTTATCTATAAGTGTCTCTACACCCTCCCTTCCCCTCAGTTTCCTGATATAGCCATAGAAATTTCTAGATGCATCAGTCAATGGTCCTCCTGCACTGACAATACTCTTCATAAACCCATCTTTAGCCACTTTCTTTGCTGTTATTAAGTCCTTGTTTAGTTGTTTTAAATATTCCCTACTACCCTGCTGTCTCTTAACTCTGTTATGTTCCTTTTCTTACCAACCTCTTTAACCTCCTCACTTCCCTATTATAGTACATAGGTTCTCTACTTCTCTTTATTTTTCTGCTTTGGAATAAATTTTTCTTCCCCCTTTCTTATTATCTCCTTGAACTCTTCCCACCTTGACTCTACTGTACCTGAGCCTTCCTTCCATTTGCTGAATTGTTCTCTGAAATATTTGTTCAAATTTGAAACCTGTGCCTTTTTATAATTGTACCTATTTCCCCCTTCAATTTTGGCTGCTGGTTGGCCAAAAAGACTTGCATAATATTAAGTAGTTATTGCTTTGTTCTTTTCAATAAACAGGTAACTAACAAAAAGTAGACATGTAACAAATAGTATATTTGGCCATGTGCTGAATACTGAACATTCGGCAGACTTGCTAACCAAAGTATTTGGCCAGCTTGGCTCCAAAATCTGTGTTGCTATGCTTGTCTCTCACCTGCCTGTTCAAGTATAGTTACCTCACACTACTATGTCCTGGTTATTTCACTAAAAACTTTTTCCACGAGATTTGAAGATGATAAAGCTTTCTTGCAATACTTCATAATATCAGGATAAATAACAAGTGTATCTTTCTGAAGCCTGAAACTGCTTATACCAATTTCATGAACTGGACCTTATGTCTTCGAATTAGTGATTATTTAAACCAATTCTTCTTGTTATACGATATGCCATTTATGCACCATATGGATCGATAATCAAGTACGGTATTTTTGTATTCGAAACATCATCCAAACCTTGTTTTTAAGTCTGTGAGAAGGGCGCTTGGGATAAATGTTGAACATAGGCCAAAATGTCATCATACTCTACGTTTATCAGTGACAAGTTGGGGAAAATTCATGCATTCCAATTTTTTGCTTGAACATATTAATTCTTGCATGGAAAGATTAAGTTATGGCCTTCATTTTATTAAATTCAGACTGTCACCTTGCAACTACTATTACTGTCTGGCAATGCAGAAAAATTAGTGTTTCTGCATCACAATCTTCCACTCCTAAATTTCAGTTATGATGATTCAAGTGAATTGATATTTATTATGTTTGTTAGTTTTGTTTTGGCATTGTGGAAGCTCATTATGCATGATTATTTTTGTAATTTTAAGTAAAAAATGTTATCCTATAATGAATCAATAATTTTATTTCAGGGAATTATCCATATACCCAAAAAAAAAAAAAAAATCCGAAGTATTCGGTATTCGGCCAAATAGTACCTATATATTCGGCATTCGTCCAAATAGGATGAAAGTGGCCAAATAGGCCAAAAACTGAATAGTTGCCAAGTATTCATTGCAAGCCTAATAAAAGGCATTACATTTGCATTCCATAAACCAATGGACATGAGTGTTATTGTAGCTGAACTAGACATTTTTTTGGTGTTTTTCACTTCACATTTTTTGGTGAAGAAACACCAACCTCCAGATATTGTATTGATTATTATTTCATTCCTGGAACTGGTGTGCAGTTTTGGACTTGTGTATTATCCATAATAACAAATTGGCACACAATATGAGTGGGATACTTTTTTATAAAGGGCCAATCAGTGATGAGAAATTCATTTTCATATTTGCTTTTAATCAACATTTAACAAATATTACACTCATTTTACACAAAGAGTGCTCATTTTGAATTCTTGATTTAAAATGCACGATACCCTTTTTTTGGACATGCCTCAGTTATGTTATACACCTTCAATTGTGGATCATTCAATACCATATTGCTCACCTATTCGATATTTCATCTATATTTTCGGTTTTTCCTGCTGTGAAACAACTTGATGTTTAGTACCTTCAGAAATCTTATAATTATTTGAAGATTTGCAGACTTGTCTAGTTGCCAAGAGACTTATACATTCACTAAAGTATGTTACTTGATTTCTTAAAATATTTAAGTGATAGATAGCTCTCTAAATAATGAAGCCACTGATAAACATTTACATAACTTTTATTCCACCATTACACTAGAAAAATAGTTCAAACCTCATTTCAAAGATTTAGAAGCACATTAAAATAATTATGTAACATAGCATAGTATTAGCATTATTTCAAGTCAACTTTGCTGATTCCAATTATTGGGAATTTATATACACAGTCCAGAAATTTCTGGAAAACCATAAAGGTGCTGCCAGTTTTTTGGTCATGCTAACAATCACTCAAAAAACAGAAATCATACAAAAACAATTAAAACTTATAAAAAATTAGTTTAAATCAAAATGAAACAATGTAAAGCGAAAATAGTCAAAATCACACTTAAAACATATTTGCTTTAATTCAACTTAATTGCAATGGAACGCCAGCTCCGGTTCAATTTTCCAACACACCCATTTTTCCCCTTTCTTGCACCAACCTATTTTGCCTTCTACAAATTTCAACTTTAAATTCTTTCAGAGTTTTTGGTAAATTATTCACCATTTCTCCTGGTAACTCATTCCAATCCCTGACTCCCTTACCTGAAAGAAAATCATCCCAAACCTTTGGGTCTGAAATCAAGTGCCAGTCTGTTGTCATGGTCATCTTTTCCCTTCCATGCACTACTCTTAATTCTTACACCAATATATTTCCATACCTAATAGCCAACGTATGCCTTGTACACTCCCTAGACTCTCTTTATCATCCTCCTGTTTTCCTGTGACACTCATTCCAACTCCTTCAACATATTGGTTACTGTTTGTGTTCTGTGGTAATTTCTAGCAGACCTTTTCTGCACCTCCTCCAACTCCTGTATTTGATACCAAAAATGTGACTTGCACACTACGCCACCATAATCAAGCAATGTATTAAGGACACCCATTTAAAGTTTTTTTAATTAATATGCCAGGCACTATAATACCTCTATCACATTTACCAAAGTTATTCAAACCATTTAAATCATTTCCACACATACAGAAAACAGTGATACATATTTACAATCACTTTGTCTCTCTTTCTCTCTCAAACACAAACCTAATTAAGTACAAGAAATGGAAACTGGGGCTTATGGGCATTACATCGTCCTTCTTGGATCATTGTCAATGTATGACTAAATTTAAATTTAGCCAACATTTCTTCACTGTTGAAAATAAAGGAAGAAACCCCTAACAAACTTCTACCCAACCCAGGTGAATTTACATTGGTGATAAACCTTCGAAAATGAAGAATTTTATAACAGCACAATTTTCCAGTTTTCCCATTTCAAGGAAAAACATCCAGTAAGTAATGATAATTAAATGGAAACCACAGACAACAAATTCATTGATACTAACTCCATCTCTCTGCTAGGCTGAGGACTTTTCATCTCAACCGCGTACTTTTAGTAAATGTATTTATAATAACATGCATCATGCTGTCATCTGTGGTGGTTCATTTGTTTTTCCTCACTTATATTTGATAATGACATTATTTAAACACCCAATCCATTATAACATACTCTGTAGTAATGTATGACAGAAGGTTTATTATTAAAGACATTATAGTTAAGTAAGGATATAATTCACAATAAGATGGTTTGTCCTAAGACAAAGACTAGATTCCAATAAAAATTGTTCTAGGCAAGCACACAGATAGAGGTACCAGTTCTTTCCCTTGTGTTATCAGGATGTAAGGGCAATGATAGTGTTTCACTCTTTATGTGAGCAGTTGCAGAAAATTAAGATCTGTGCACAGTGATTGACACATTAATTGACAGATGTGTAGTGATCAAGGTCAATCACTTGAGTACAAAGCTTGTGTTTCTCAAGTTAGTATCCAGGGCAGGCGAGCATGAAATAGTTAAGCAATGGTAGTGTGCTACAACCTGGAAAAGTAGCATGTCGATCAGCAAGTCGCCAGTTGCCAAGCTGTAAGCTACCTTAGAATTCTGCAAATTCTAACAACGAAGTTTGTTTATAGTGGAATGGGCATAGGTGTAAGACCTGATACCACAGTCTTTGAGCCATTTAGACAGCAAATTAAAGCTGCTAAGTAAACTAAATAGTAAATAGAGATCATAAACCAACCTTTAAATAGTAAATCTCAATTCTAAACTAACCTAAACAGCTGTAGCAGAATATATCCAACACTGTAAATCCAATATTTTGTTACAAGGTAATTTCACTGGAAATCAACACTGTTCTTCAATCTTTGAGTTCTTCATAATAATAAACAGCCTAACATTAATAAATTTTGTTATAAAGTAACCATAAAAAAATTTAAAGTCATTTAAAGCCTGAAAAGCAGGTATAGTAATTTATTACGTAAATATGCACTATAAAATTCATGAAACCATATGTTAGAAGAGAATAAGAAATCAGCTGATAGTGTGAGACAAATGTAATTTCTTCCTGTACAACATACTAAAATTTTAGGAAGTTCCACACCGTTTAAAGAGTATATTTAAATAAAATAAGTCAAACCTCCCATGTGCTTGGGGTTTAAATCAAGACAAATGGCGGCCAGGATAAGTTCATATAATCCATAATGCAGTGGTTACAGAATACACGGTTCGAGGTAGGGTGATAAACTCATATTATTACCCCGGTACCTATGAGGTTAGTCTCTTATAAAGTGCCAGCAATTGCTGTAAGCTGGTAAAATGACTTCACACAGCAGGTTAGCGAGGAGTAATGCCCTCTCCACCCAGTGGTAATAGGAAGGGGAAGAATCTATTTAAACCCTGGGCCAGCAACAGCGGGGGTTGTCTATCTGTCTGCCTGGCTGATTCAATGTACCACATCAATACAGACACCAGGAGGCATGATGCCAGACATCTAATACAAAGGTGGGCTCTACTGAGATAGCACGATGGTCATATCATTTGGTCATCGTCATATGGGAATAGTGTTGTAGAGATATTATCAATATTCCCTCTAGGTTGGGCTGCAAGGCACCCATCAGTTACATGTTTACCCTTCTCCTTGGCCCTATCACTAATGATCCAGTTAAACACATGACCATTCCATTATGAAGGCAAACAAACATTGTGTATACCATCAAATCACTACTAATGTAAATAAAGATGTAAATATGTAATTGCCATTTACAGTAATTTACCCCAGCTTTGTCAGCCATTCCTAGAATAACATCTGAATGTACTGAGCCATGTAAGCTGTAAGGTATTGGGACCTAAGATGAATATTCACATCAGAACAATGGTCAACTTCTATGCTTGATCCTTATCCATGACTTCAGTAGCAGCTTGCCATGTCCGAACTTGTCGATCAGCTGACAGGGTCACTACAGATCTATAAAAATGTATTTTGTATGAGGCATGCCACACCAGTTTAAAGCAATTGTGAAGCAAATGACCTGTAAATGGAGATAAGTCCAATGATCAAAAAAATTGCATTTGTGTATAAACAGGGAATGAAGGGCCAATCATAAGAGTGGCATCATCCTGCATCGTCACAAAACCACAAGAGTCAGCAAAATCCATGCCAATGAAGGTCATAATCAGTTTAGCAAGTGGCATAGTAATGATAATTTAACCGTGATGGAGCAAATACTCTGGTGACAATTTTCCTATATACCCATTTTCCCTTTCTTTTGCCAGCTTACATTTGCCCATTACGAACTTCTAATTTTAAATTATTTCAGTGCTTTTGGTAAATTGTTCATCATTTCTCTTGGTAATTTGTTCCAATCCCTGAACCTCTAACTTACAAAATAAAATCCTCCCACACCTTTACGCCTAAAAAAGAGTTCCAGCTTGTTGTCATCATAATCTTTTCCCTTCCATACACATCTCTTAATTCTTCCATTAATCTCTTTCCACACCTCAACACTAATATTCATGTAGTACACTTCCTCCTGCCTTTAAATTAATCCCATTTCACTCCTTTATCATATCACCATTAACTGATTGTGTTCTGCAGCAATTTCCAGAGACAAATCTTTGCAACCCTTTCAATTCCTGTATTTGATACCCAAAATGTGGATCCTATATTACACCATCTTATTCAAACAATAGTCTGACCAAAGTTTTGTAACCCAGTTCCCTTACTTCTCTGGTACAAACCCTCATCACTCTCTCCTACAAATGAAGAATTTTAAAGCTTTTTCTTATTACCTATTCAACATATCTAATTGGGTTGGTAAACATGGAATGAAAATAAATGCAAAGAAGAGCCAGCTTATTAGATACACAAATAAAAAACAAAAGTTTAATTATGAATATAAGGTGGGGAAAGAATTGCTTGCTGAAGACTTGAAATGCAAATATCTTGGAATTACTTTTGATAACAAACTTAACTGGGCAGGACATATAGTACAGGTGGTAGGAAAAGGTTTCAAAGTTCTGCACTTGTTGGAGAGAGTGATGAGGGGGTGTACGAGAGAAGTCAAGGAATTGGGTTACAAAACTTTGGTCAGACCATTGCTCGAATATGGTTGTGTAGTATGGGACCCTCATTTTACGTATCAAATACAGGAGTTGGAGAGGGTGCAGAGAAGGGCTGCTAGATTTGTTTCTGGAAATTATCGCAGAATGCAATCAGTGATGGATATGATAAAGGAGCTGGAATGGGATTCATTGCAAGACAGGAGGAGGATGAGGAGGGTCATGGGAGTGTACAGGGCATATACTGGTGATGAGGCATGGAAAGATATTGCAATAGGTATGAAAAGTAGTGCATTGAAGGGAAAAGATGACCATGACCACAAGCTGGCACTCGATTTCAGGCACAAGGGTGTGGGAAGATTCTCTTTTTTAGGTAAGGGTGTCAGGGATTGGAATGAGTTACCAAGAGAAACGATGAATAATTTACCTAAAACTTTGAAGGAATTTAAAGATAAAATTTGTAGAAGGCAAATGTAGGTAGATGTAGGATAGGCGGAAGGTGGGTGTGTAGGGAAATTGCCACCGGAGCCTGTGCTCCATTGCAATTAAATTAAATTAAATTAAATATACTGTCCAGTTGAGTTTGTAATCAAGCATTTCTTCCCCCACCTTATTATCATAATAACTTTTAGTCATCACTTCCCTCAATAATTTATTTCAAACCTTGACACCATTACTGACAAAAGAAGCTTTTTCCACTTCCTTAAGTGCCAGCTTGTGGCCATGATCATCTTTTTCCTATCATGCTCTACTCCAAATTCTTCGACCCATATCCTTTCAACCCTTCTCATCAACATAAGCCTTGTACATTCTTAGCACTCTCTTCACTCTCCTCCTGTCTTCCCAATCCAGCTCCTTTATTATAACAGTTACCGACTTGGTCCAGAGGTAATTTCCATAAATAAATCTAGCTGCTCTCTTTTGCACACCCACCAACTCCTCTATTTGGTATCCAAAATGTGGATCCTAAAGTACACCCCCATATTCAAGCAATGGTCTGACCAAAGTTTTGTAACCCAATTCCCTAACTTCTCTGATACGTTCTCTTATCACCCTCCTTAGTAGATGAAGAGTTTGTAACCTTTTCTACCACTTGCCCAATGTGTTCTGCCCAGTTGAGTTTATTATCAAATGTTATAACAAGATATTTGCACTTCAAACCTTCAACAAGTGCCCACCCTTTAATTATAAACAACCTTCAGTTTTTTTATCTGTCTGTCTAATAATCTGATTCCTTTTTGCACTTATCTTCATCCACTATTGACCTTACCTGCTAGGTATCCTGTCCATATCAGCCTGCAGCTGTTCACAGTATTTTACTTTTTTTGTCCAATTATATTTCAATATGTCATCTGCAAACAACCATTTTTTTTAATAGTAAACCATCAACACAATCATTCATTTGAATAATGAATAACAATGGCCCCAATGCCCTATGGCATTTCCATATTAGTTTCCACCTGTTTTGACACCTTGTTTCCTACACTAATGCTTTGCTTTCTACCTTTTAAGAATTCCTTAACCCAGCAAGTCGCTTTTTCAACTTTTCCAAGTTTTTACCTTCTTCACCACCATTTTATGCCTGACTATGTCAAAATCCTTTGAAATATCTAGTGCTATACTATTAATTTAGCCTCCCTTACCCATTTCATCCAAAATGTCTTCCATATAACCTACTAAGAGTCACATGAATATTCTTGCCTGAAGCCATGTTGCCAACTTGAAAACTGTCCAAGTCACCCTGCAACTGTTCTCCTATTTTGATCCTGTTGTCAGCAAACAACCTATAATTGTGACTGTAAACTATTAACACACATTTTTACTAGAATAATGAATTGAATTGGTCCAAAAACACTACCCTGCCACCCTGCTACATTTTCACATGTTAGTTACCTGTCAAAAGAAGAATTTAATTGGTTAAAATTACTGGTACTCATTTTTAATATCTTAAAAAAAAACACAACAACAACAACATAATAAATTCCAGAAAAATTGCTTACTTTGGAGGATACATATCGCTCCAGATCATGAAAGAATTTTTGGATCAGCAGTTTAATGAATAAAGTTTTTCTTCAAAACCTCATACAGAATCATTTTGAGAGTTAGTAATATGCCCGATTTAATTTGATACAACTGAAATTTTATATAAAAAATATTTCCTTGATGTTCCCACTAATCACCTTTTAATTAATTGCACATGTGTGGTACTGAAGCTGTGTTTGAGGTGATGGATCCCTGCTGTATCTAAGGCAGATTTTTGCTTAAAATCTACTGTTGATAGTTTAATCAGAAATGATGGCAACATGTGTTTTAATGGTCTGTTGAATTTTATATTTACATCACAGTCTTGGTTTCAAAAGAATTAGACAGTGCAGGCAACTAGTAGGTAAGGATTCTTGCTCCAAATTAACATATCATATAAAATGTTAGAACATTATCACTGAATTATATTGTTACTTAAATATTATTCTTCTGTTAGGAGTTTAATGTACATGTCATAAATATTATGCTAATTACTACCAATATAACAAACTAGACGACCCGTGCGAAAATTTCGCGAATAAAATGCGATGAATAGTGAGGTTGAATATAATGTCACCAAGTTCAGTCATTACTCTTCATACTCCTACTTCATTTATCGATTTTGGTTAGAAATCCAGGGAGATAAATGGCTCGAAACACAAAAAACGTATTTTAGAAATATTGACATTTTTGCGCTTTATTGGTCGATTTACGAAAAATTCCTTTCCTAGAATATAATGTTACCACGGCGGAAACCTTAGTCTTTAATACGATATGTCATTTATCTCTATCGATTAGGTATCAAGGGAAATATAAGGCTCGTGACACAAAAATACGTTGTAGAACAATTTATACTTTTTCCCTTTAATAGTTGCATTACAAACACTTCTTTCTTAAAATATGATGTCAGCAAAGCTGACACATTATTCCTCACAATCGTACTTGATTTATCGATTTTGGATAGATATCAAAAGAGATAAGTGGCTCGAGACACAAAAAACGCATTTTAGAAAAATTGACTTTTTTTCCTTTTATGGGTCGAATTACGAAAAATTCCTTTGTTAAAATATAATGTTACCACGGCGGAGACCTTATTCTTTAATATGATACCTAATTTATCTATATCGGTTAGATATCAAAGGAGATAAATCGCTCGTGACACAAAAATCGGTTATAGAAAAATGTATACTTTTTTCCTTTAAGGGTTGAATTCCAAACACATTCTTTCTTAAAATATGATGTCACAAAGCTGAGACATTACTCCTCATAATCCTACCTCATTTATCGATTTTGGTTAGATATCC
This sequence comes from Vandiemenella viatica, assembly GCA_031002005.1. Classification (NCBI taxonomy): domain Eukaryota; kingdom Metazoa; phylum Arthropoda; class Insecta; order Orthoptera; family Morabidae; genus Vandiemenella; species Vandiemenella viatica. The sequence continues at coordinate 144,883,196 of CM061920.1, forward strand.
ATGGAGATAAATGGCTCGAGATACAAAAAACGTATTTTAGAAAAAGTGACATTTTTGCCCTATAAGGGTCGAATTACGAAAAATTCCTTTCTTAAAATATAATGTTACCATGGCGGAGACCTTATTCTTTAATATGATACCTCATTTATCTATATCGGTTAGATATTAAGGGAGATAAATCGCTCATGACACAAAAACGCATTGCAAAAATATTGATACTTTTGCCCTTTAAGGGTCGAATTCCGAAAACTTTCTGGCTTAATATATGACGTCACTAAGGCGGAGATCTTAATCTTTAATACGATACTTCATAAAACGGTTTCAGATAGGTATCCAGGGAGATAACTGACTCATAACACAGAAAACAGCATTTTAGAAAAATTTACATTTTTGCCCTTTAAGGGTCGAATTCCGAAAACTTTCTTGCTTAAAATACGATTTAACCAAAGTGGAGACCATAAGCTTTAAAATGACACCTCATTCATTGATTTCGGTTAAGTATGAAGGAAGATATAGGCTTGTGACAAAAAAATACCTTATAGAAATAATATATATGATTTACCCGAAGCCACTCAAGACGTTCCCGAAGGTTGTATTCTGAAGGTGGTTGGCTGGGAGGTATTTCCTGCTGAGAGAGGACTATCTGGCTGTTCTGGGAATTTACCTGCACCAATAAATTCATTGTCAAACATAACAATGAAATCTATAAAGCTAAATAAAATAACAAATTTTAATAAACATTATATTAAACTGCTTTATCTCAGCACCGATATTTTTAAAACAATTATGTTCAATATTTGTTAACAAATATTAAGTAAATAAAGCCCCTGTGTATTAACAAAAATTATGGAGACAAGATATTTTGGGTAGACTTATGAGAGACTGCAAAGGATAAAAATTACTCAGATTACAATTCAGGGGCATGATTCATCAAGGACCTCATAGAGAAAATGAATGTGTATTTCAAAGGAAAGAGTAGGAATGCCTTAATAGGCAGTGACTTAAATAAATATGTTAAATGTGGATTGATAAGGAAACATGATTAAAAATAAAAGGGAGCAGAGTTGCAAACTCCTTAATAAGAGAGACAAGGCTTGACTTAAGGAGTCAACAAACCACAAGACGGAAAAACAGTGTAAGGATTTAGACGTTAAAACAAATAAATGGGTGCTTTACAATTGTGGTGGTCACCAGAGCACTAGAAGTTAATAATAAATGTTGCTGTAGGGTAAATTAAAAAGAGGAAGGTTCCATAATTGAGATAAGGTATTTGTGAAAGTTCCAGCACATGCAAGGGGAGCACCAGCAATCTGGAGAGGAAATGGTAACAAATCAGACAGGAAACAAGAGACATGTTTATTTCAAAATGCAGAAAAGCACAGAGTCTATAGTGTTATGAATGGCAAAGATATATTAAAACAGGCTAAAGAACATAGTTCCGATGAATTTATCATAGACTAGCAGTTACCCACGTTTTCATGTGTTTTCGTGTGTTATATTATAATAGTTTTTTTAATAGTAAGAATAGTGATAGTAATAAATATTCTATTTAATTATAACAATTTATTTACATTCTGCAACCAAACTACAATTACTACAGTGTTTATTCTTTATTAGATTAGTCAATTCTGATTTAAAAGAGAAATTTATTTGTTAAAATATAAATTAATTGCTTCCTCATTTGTGGTCTATGATTAATTTCATAGTCTTAGCTTTACTACAATTTGTTGAAAATGTCTACTTTTGTTGTTCCTCACATCTTAAATTTGCTTTTAAAAAAATGTAAAAAAACTCCATTTTCCCTATGTGTATTGGTTTTCTTTACTCAATTTGCTGCTTGGATCTATTAATTCTGCTTTGAAATACAAATTTGTATGTAAAAGTAGTAGTTGATTGTTTGTTGATTATAATCTGTGATAATATTATTATAGATTTCTTTTAGTTTCTCAATCTGTAAAAGGAAATGGATATCTCTAAACCAATTACTGTACTCAGTAGAATATGATTAACTAAGCCATATGCAAATATATTAAGTGATTTGAGTAAGGAGTAAACCTTCGTTGTCTCAATGAACCACAAAAGTACATAAAACAAAAGAAAGTAATAACCTGATTATATTTAATTAAAAAGAACCAATATCTACTTTGACATTTACACTTCTGTGTTATTCCATATTTTTTGTACAGCAATCTGGCAACATATGGCATTATGGGTATTTTTTAATTTAGTAATGTTGAGGAAATGTAAATATAATTTTTTTATTTTTATCTCCACTATCTGCCAGCAGAACTGTATGTCTATGATACAATTATTACCTGAAACAAACTACATACAGGTTTTAAAAAAATTAAGGTTAAGAAGTAATTTATATTTCTTACTCCAGAACTATTAGTTTCAAGCGTATCCACTTTTGCACTTTAAAACTGAACATACCATTGAATACGTCATAACGTTCTTGCTTGCAAAAAAAATCAGTGTAAGTAATTTACGTAAGAAGTTAAGTGTAAATGTTGCAGTCCACCTACAAAATATGAAAGTCTTTGGTGTTGGTGAAATGCAGATTGGAAATTACAATTTACAAATGAAGTATTTATTTTCGTGGGATAAAACCATCCTATGTTACTACCCAGACTATACACTAATTCTGTGTCATATTTCATTTAAATCTGTTGAACGATTAAGGCGTGATTGAGCAAATAGTCCAAACATACATCCATCTGAACCTTTTCATTTATATTATTACTAGCAGTTACCTGTGACTTCATGCTCTTCAAAGTGTGTTAAGGCATAAAAGATTTTGTTACTATTCAGAGTACGACCAGCAGAAAAAAAAATCTCCTTTACCATTGAAAATATGGTCAACTCCTTCCTTGACATTTTTCTTCAGTGAAAAGTGTACATGAAAGCCAGGACATAGCTAACAAAGACTTAACACATGCAAAAAGATACAGTTACAAGCATTACTCACTTAGTGGGCATCCATTAATTATGTGAGGTGTTTTTCAGGAATCCTGAACCTCAAAATGAAAGGTTTCTACCTTAGATCATTGAATACATTCATTTTAAGTGAAGGATTTAGTAGTTATTTGCAGAACAGTAAGCAAAAAACACAGTTTTGTTTATCTGAACTGATTTCTACAAAAAGTTTGGACAAAAAACGGTTAGTTATCTTCTGTTAAGTTTTATATTTTGGTAAAAATAATTTGTAATGTTAGAGAGAATGTATAGCAGAAATTAAAAAAAAAAAGAAACACAGGCAATACATTGAACTGAGGTGGAATTGAAACTGTTACATATTTGTCATGAACATACAAAAACATTTTGCACATGACCATTTTGTCACTTTTAGTGAAACGACTTTTGTGCTGGTATACTTTTAGTATTGAACATTTTTTTTCCAAGCTTTGATTTTTCATGTATATTACGATGCATACATTATGAATGGAATTATGGTGTGATACCTGAGGTGTTATACCATTTCATGCAAGCAACTGAGAAGTCTCTTCGTGAACTTACCAACAGTACGATTAAAAAAAAATTAAAGTTAAGTACAGATTTATATTTCCTGCTTCCTAATTATTATTTGTCAAGTGCATCATTTTTAGTGCTTTTAAACTAAACACACACATGCATATATCAAAGCGTTTTGCTTTTATTTCTGAAAAGAAGTGTTTGTGTTGTATGTAAAAAGCAAAGCATAAACATGGCACTGCCGTGTATGAAGTAGGAAACTCTTTGGAGTTTTGTGAAATTGTAGGGCAATTCCTACATGAAATATTAATTTTTGTGCAATAAAAACTATCCTATGTCATTTCACACACAATTTACTAACTTTGTGCCAAATGTCATTTAAATCTGTTGAGCTATTAGGATGTAATTGAGGCCAAAATACATCAAAACACACGTTAAAACTTTCTCATTTATATAGATATAGATTGAGATTAAGATTAGTGAAAGATAGGTACATGAGACATTATGCCACACCCAGAAATGTTAATTAAATAGTTTTAATACATGCAATAAACAAGTATCATTTAAAAGTTTAATAAAGGAGGAGACAAGAACAGTGTCAAAACAATAAGGCTGATTATTTTGAGTTCAGTGGCAAGCAAGTTAATAGATAGCTGGATATTAACTACATCAAACAGCAAAGGTTTGAGTTAATTAATCCATGTTATTTTCAGCTAGTTGGCTATTGAAATACTGGGTCTTGCCAAGGCATCTGAAAAACTGTAGAATAGTGGTCAAATAGGGTGAAGCATTTGGGTTATTAAAAAAGTGTATTTCTGGACAGAGGTATTATTAAGAGCTAGGAAACAATGATTCATGAAAGGAAATTTGTTTTCAGAAGAGGTAGAAGTGCCACAGTATAATGTGTTGGGATCAGTGCTGTTTATTATTAAGCTGTCGCCCTGATAGAAAATATACAACAATAATGGACAATAAAACCTATACAAAAAACAAAATCAAAAATAAAAGCTCATCAATTGTAACATGTCACTGCAGCAAGGGCATAAAAGTAGAAATGACATGGAATAAATTTTAGTACCAAACAAGGGCGTATCCAGGAACAGAGCTAGATGGGGGCAAGATTTGAACTGGGGGGGGGGGGGAACTCATATTGGTTTCGAGGAAGTGGTGTGGGACACTGAAACATGACGATTTCTTACAAAATGAAACTCAAACCTATTGAGAAAACTATTTTTATTATTGATCAATATAGTAATCCAACCACTTAATCTAAGGACCTACTATGTAGTAAATTAAGATCGTAACTCAGTTATAGTTTATGTAAAGATTAATCGTTTCGGATTCTTAGAAAATTTTTCAGTTTCTTTGTTTTTCAATATCTCACAGTGTTCTTTCATGAAATTTCAATGCACATCCATTAGGCATAATCCAGTCAATCTTTCCTCTCACAAACTGCCCCTGAGCCAGTTCTTCACTCGTCAAAGCATACTGATGCAACTTAATTTTTCTTCTAGCAGAGGGCAGCAGCCCCCCCCCCCCCCCCGCCCCTCACTGGATACACCTATGGTACAAAACCTTTAATGTTGAAGAATACAAAATATTAAAGACTGGTTTTCTACCTGACACTAGTCCACATTAAGCTGAATGGTAATAAAATGAGCCAGAAGGGTGAAGGAGGTCGCATAGATCTACATCAATGGTACACTAGCTTCTCCAGTTTATTGAAAACAGTTGAATAAACTTTATGTAGAGACATTACAACTTATAATATCTATATATCAGATTCTAATATTTATTAAAATATTTTTGTTGTTACCTTTGATCTTTCTGATATATTATTTGCAGTATTTTCTTTCTTTCCTTTAACTACATTTGCTGATAGTGATGGGCCCCTTATTTTCTTTGGCTTCTCTTTGGAAATAATTTTCTTGGTAGCAGGAGTGTCAGCAGGTCCATTTCCATCTTCCCTCGCAGTTTTCTGTAAACATTTAGCAGATTTTATTTTCTTCCCTGCAGTGACTTTTGTTTCTGGTATACTTTTTTTACCCAACTTTGAAACTTCCACATCAGGTTTTGTGGATAACTTGTCATTTAGATTATTTTTAAGCACTGGTTCTACTTGATCCTTATTGTCTCCAGTACCATGACTTGATTGTTTTATCTTATTGTTAGGTGTTATTATCTTCTTCACTTCAGGTTCAGATGTGATTATATCTGTTGATTGTTGTACTAATTTATGTTTCCTTGGTCCTAAAAAGAAGATTACAGTAAGTTAAAAACATAATTTTTGCTACTGACTTTTAGGTAAGTTGACCAGTACTGAAATGTTAGGAGTTTTCAATAGAATAAAATAACAAAGTAATGAGTGATCAAAAATTAACACCATTTCAATAATTGATATCTACTATTCAAAACTAGAAAAGACTAATAAGAAAATGATAAAGAAAAAAATTACTGCTTCTGTACAATAGTTATCAAAGGATCATTAAAAGAGGAAATCATAAATTCTGTGAAATCACCAAGTTGAAAAAAATAATGTATCTCTCCCCCTCCCCCTTTTCCCATGTGTGTGTTATGCATAAGTCCAATTATAATATATATATATGAGTCTCCAACTTCACCCACCTCCCATTATGTTCTCCTGTTGATAAAGGGCTCGTCCTGAAAATTTCTTTATCAGTTGTGTTTTTTGTCTTTTCTGTGTGTTCACGCCCCACATCCATAATCTAAAGGTAAGTGGTGGCTCATTTCCCTTTCCTAATTTAATTCCTTTTTGCTACTTAGTGCCTTTGATTTCATTGTTTACTATATAGCTAACGTGTTTTCACAATGCCTCGAAGAGAGAAATATCCCATCCAGCTGGAACAAAGCAATGATTGTGTTGCAATATTAAAAACTACCACCCCATCAGCCTCCTTCCTATCATATACAAAGTGTTTACAAAGGTCATCAATAACAGCATCAGTTTGTAAGACCGTAGGCTGGTACTGGGGTTATAGTATCGCCTAAGTGCCTTAACTTAACTGTTAATCGCACTCACAGTTCTCTTTAAAACTCGCTAAATAATTTTGAATTGACCATGTAGCCAGGATAACTCAACTAAATGCTCAGGTCGCCACTATATTTGTTACCCACAAATAGAGAAAAGGGTTTTATGCTAACAACTGAAGCACACAAGCACACAAGTTCACTGTTAGAGAAATCCAAGGTTTTATTTTTCAAAGTCAAAGTTCTAAATTGCATTTACAGTTGAGCAGGCATATCGAACTCTCTTTTCCAAAGTCTGCAGATTGTGGAGAGAAATTTAACCGACCGAAACCCCTTTAGCAAAATTACCAGTTCTTAACAGTCATTGAAGTTACGATTTAACCCGACACGATCCTTCATGGTTGAACTAGCCAGCGTGGCGAGTTACAACCAGCGCGACGAAAGACAGACCGAAACCGACGCCAGGCAGGAACAGACAGACCGGAACAGACCACGGACAGCCACAGACCGGCTCTTTTATCGAAACCACGAGAACCAGTGACGTCAGCAAATGTATCACATCTTTTTCCTCCGCGTAGCTCAAAGAGTACGAAATTTATTTGACGATACCGATTATTCACAATGTTCAAACTTTGATAGTATCTGGACTTATCCACTAGAAGTCCGACGGCAGTCTCGTGAGAAATTTAGAGTAATTAATTTTAAAGTTTTAGCTATTTAAGACTCCGCGCAGTGATACATTCAAAATTTGGGTAAAATCCCTAAGTGTTCTAGAACTTTTTACGCGCGTGCACAACAATCCGCGACAATCTACTTTACAAAAACTTAATTTCCGGACAAATGCTTAAACTTTTTATGAAAACCCATATATTTTTGAAATCGTCTTAATTAGGGCTATCTGCTTATGTAATTTTTAATTTAATCTCTCTTTTAATAAAAAAGCTTATTTTTTTCTCTTACTTAAAATCGCTAATTAATCTTTACCAAATTACTTAATTTTATTGCCAAAATATCGGGGATAGTGCTGACTACAGCTGGTGATAAAAGATCGGTTGTAGCTTTACTGGATTTAAAGATACTGCGAAACTTAGAATTTCACTATTCTGATCGCGTGCTTCAAAACTTGAACAAACGGGAATAACTCTTAAACTAAACGTTTCCCGATATGATAATTACACATTAAAATGATTATTATGACGAATTGCAACTGTGAGCAAGATTACAGGGAAATTACTTAAAGTTGAAAACTGTACTTCACAAAATTTCTAAGTCCCGCCTAAGCAAAACTAGAATTTGCCAAAATTCTAAGGTCCTTACAAGTTCCACCTTGGACACAGTGCAACCAATTGAACAGGCTGGCCTTAGGTCAGGATTCAGCACCGTAGATCACATCCAAGTCATCCACGAAGTAATAAGTCGAGCAAATGAATACCAGATGCCACTCTGTTTGGCCTTTATCGATTTTGAAAAAGCTTTTTATTCAGTCCATCACTCAGCAATCATGCAAGCCCTTAAAGTGAATCCAGACTATATCGACTTACTGTACAACATCTACACCACTTCCACTGCCTTTGTCAACATCGCTGAAGCCACCAAAGAGTTCCCAGTAGAAAGAGGGGTAAAACAAGGAGACTATATCCCCCAAGCTATTCACATCAGTCCTAGAGTTGGAAATGTCAAAAATCCAATGGCAAAACCGAGGTTTGAGAATAAATGGAAGAAGTCTCAACAACTTAAGATTCGCTGATGATATAGTTTTACTCTCAAACAGTCTGGAAGAGATCAAAGAACTGATAAATGAACTAGAGGCAGTGTGCGGTGAAGTGGGCCTTAAAATAAATATATAAAAAATCACAATCATGCAAAACAAATGGGCAGAAAAAGATAAAGACAAGGCAGACACAAAAGATTCTGGTATTGAGTCCGTAGATCAGTACATCTATCTTGGCCAACTGATCAATATGAATGGCAACTCAAAGCCTGAGATCTACAGATGGATAAAGCTGGGCTTAAGAGCATATGGAAGAAATTCCATAGTTTTTAAATCTAACATGCCAGTACATCTTAAAAAACAGATATTTGAACAATGTGTATTACCGGTCCTCACATATGCCTGCCAGACTTGGACCCTAAATAGTCACATGAAGCAAAAACTGAGAACTGCCCAGCGAAGTATGGAAAGAGCAATGCTAGGGTTTACAAGAAGAGACAGGGAAAGGACTGTGCACATTCGTTCAATAACTAAAGTAACAGACATCTTAAAAAGAGTCATGACCCAAAAGTGGCAATGGGCCAGTCATATTGCTCGCAAAAGAGATGAAAGATGGACTACGGTACTTCTGGATTGGATACCGAGAAACCTGAAAAGAGCAAGAGGAAGACCCCCAGATTGCTGGGATAAGGATATACGTCGAGTTACAGGCATGAACTTGAAGAGGGTGGCTCAAGATCTATCAGCCTGAAAGAACTACAACAAAACTATGTAGAATTAAATTCTAATATATAGCTCATTAGACTTAAAGAGGCTACATCCTGAAAAAAGGATCGATATAGCTGCAATAATAATGATAATAATATCTTGGTGAATACCAAGCAGGCTACAGACCCGACAGATCTTGTGCAGAGCAAATCTTTTATCCTAAAATACAGATCAATCAGGCAAAAGAACACCATATGCATCTTTGTAAACTTCAAGAAGGTGTATGACTCCATCGACAGGAAAAGCCTACTGAACATCCTAAGGGAATATGGACTAGACAATAAATCAAGAGAATTAATCAATCAGACACTCATAACACCACAAAGTAAAATTCATGGGAGAACTCTCCAGAGAATTTGACTCAAAAACTGACATTATACAGGGTGATGGTCTCTCACCAATCCTATTTAATACAGCAATTAACAAAGTCATTAGAGAATGGTAGAAAATGAACACACCAGTAAAACTAGGCAGAAACAGACTAAATATCTCATGCCTGGACTTCACGGATGATCTGGCTATTCTGTTGCAAATTGAACAGAAATCCATCAAACAAAAAGAATCCCTCAAACAATTAGCAGAAAAAATTGGATGAAAATCTCCTTTGAGATTATTTTTTTTTTTTTCCCTTCACACAAACTGAACATAAACACTGGACACAAAATATGGGAAAATCAACAAAGGCACTGAGCTTAAATACTTAGACAAAATTATCAGTACAACAGGACTTGAAAAGAAGAAACAACAAAACAGACTCAACAAGATGAGAAAGGTTTTCGGACAGACCTGCAAAGTCTACAACAAAAAGAACATACGAATCTAATCAAAAATTAGGCACTACAATACAGGTATTAAACCCAATGATCTCTATGCCACAGAAACACTCACACAAAACTCTAAGAGGGACATCGAGAGCATTCAAAAAGAAGAACGAAGAATCATCGGGAAAATTATTGGACCAACCAAAATGGAAGAAGACTACAGTCAATCAAAACAGTAGAGTCCCGCTCAAAAATAGCCAATGACATCAGAAAATGCAGACCAAAATTCTGTGGTCACATCTATAGGATACCGCATCACAGATTAACTAAGCAGATATTCAACCTCATGCAACCATTAAAAATGCCTAACAGCTGGTTCGATCAGGTAAGACAAGACCTGTGTGGAATAATGTGTTTCATGGAAAAATTATAAAAGACTGAAGGTTATTCTGGGATAAATTCGTAATCATCGTAACAACCATAGTAACAAGAGAGAGCGAGCGACAGCGAAAGTTAGTGTATGTTTTTAGTTGATGACAGACAGTTACTGTGAGCAAAGGACCTTATATTCTTTGGATACCTATTAATGAAATCAACTGGAATAAATATCAATGAATCATATGAAAGTTTATTATTATTTAAAGATAAAATGACTAAGTTTGACAGTTAAAGTTTTGAATAAGTTAAAAACAGGACATTTGTCCCTGGCGACCGGAATCAAGGCTATATAAAAAAAAAAAAGAAACACGAAGTGTGATAGCTACACAAATAGACAATCCAATAGTCAGCCAACAAGAAGACTAAAATTAAATACAACACATGGAAAAATCAAATATCAAGAGATCAGAAATCCTAGATCACAAAATCTTCAGACAAATATACACAACTGGGTAGTCATGCCAGAAACCAAACCCAAGAAGACCGGCACAACTTAGACAGAAGAGATAAAACTTGCCTTCAGTAAACGGTTGTGAGAATTCTGGAATGGCGAAAAGAAAATGACTAAATTTTGCATGATCCTTATAGGTCTATTTGCATAAAATAATAATAATATATATATATTGTCATTATTGACAAAGTTAATGTATAGAGTATCATAAAATTTTTCTATCTCTTGGGAAAATTACCCAAGCAAATCAACTAAAAGCTGAATGCAGGATTTCTGTTCAACGAGGTCATATCTGAGTGTAACCAGAGCTTCTCCAAATGGCCACATGAAAATTTCTGAAGCTCCTAGGCAAGTTGGAGTCCTAGAGCAGCATTCATAGATGAAGTCATTTTGACACAGAAAGTGGATGAAATATCGTGGAACTACTAAAACACGTGTACCCTCAAATCCTGATGTGGTTAAGAACTTTTATAGACTTTGCTTTATTCACATGAGGTCACCAGGATACTTTTTGGATCAGTTTCCCCATTCAACTGTAGATCCAGCCAGGAAAGATGCAGAATACATGACAAATCAAAACTCTGACATCAGGTCATAATATTACATTAGTTTACTTCTTGCCTGAAACAAGTTATTTATAGTCTATCTGCAATATCATACACAGTCAACTGCCACATTCATAAAATATCAGTGTGAGTTGTCCTTTTTTATGGATTTATGCCTCATCAGTATCAAGGTCAATAGAGGCAAGAATGAACTGGAAGAATTCTGAAATGGCATTTTGAAGGATTTTTTTTTTTTTTTTTAACTGCTTAACGTCTCTTAATAGCAAGGTCTTTAGAGACGGATGAAGAAACCATCTTGGTATTCGCCTGTAGTGATTTTGAGAAAAGATGGAAAACCAAAATCTAGGTGGTTGAGTATGGATTCAAAACTATGTCCTCTTGAATGTGAGGCCAATGTTACAGCTCATCCACCATGCTCAGTATCAGAATGAGGTTGTTTCAACTGCTTACTTCTTCCTAGAAGAGTATTCTATAGAGAATAGCACTAGAGATTTATACTAATGTGATCATGATGAAGATGGTTTTTTTCAACCAACCAGTCACAATGAATTAGAGTGTGCTCTTGGGAACCCATCCCTCAACATTCTGTGAAAAGTGAAGGGTGAAAAGATCAGTTGCAATGGTAAACCCGTGAAGAAGTTATCTTGGTGGATTATGTGCCACAGGACTATGTAAATAGTAGTATCTGTTACTCTGACCCCCTAGTTATTTAAGGCCTTGTCATGAAATCTGCACTGATGTTAGATGAAATATAAGTCTGTTCTCCTGCATATCCATTTTCAGAGTAATAGAACTGAGATTCAAAATCTTGACCCAACCTATCCTCCATACTATGCATTAATATACAAGATCATAAGATTCAGGCTTCTGCAGCGTTATGGTGCAATCTTGGGCAAAAGAGTTAAGCACTGAGGAAAGTCAAAAAAAAAATCAGGTTTAAAAATATTCTAAAATAATTTATAAATTGTTAAAAAAAAAGTTTTTGTTAGATGCATGGGTATTTTATCATTCAAACCACAGCTTAGTGGAGCTTCAGGTTGATTTTTCTACACTACAGAACACGATGCACTCACAATTCTGGATTCCAGACCACCCCGAGGACTTAACCTCACTCACCATGTTTTATACATCACTTGCCAGTATAAATAATTTACTAATACAGGGTGTTACAAATTAGGTACGGCCAAACTTTCAGGAAACATTCCTCACACACAAACAAAGAAAATGTGTTATGTGGACATGTGTCCGGAAACGCTTACTTTCCATGTTAGAGCTCATTTTATTACTTCTCTTCAAATCACATTAAACGTGGAATGGAAACACACAGCAACAGAACGTACCAGTGTGACTTCAAACACTTTGTTACAGGAAATGTTCAAAATGTCCTCCGTTAGCTAGGATACATGCATCCACCCTCCGTCACATGAAATCCCTGATGCGCTGATGCAGCCCTGGAGAATGGCGTATTGTATCACAGCCATCCACAATACGAGCACAAAGAGCCTCTAAAATGAGCTCTAACATGGAAAGTAAGCGTTTCCGGAGACATGTCCACATAACATATTTTCTTTGTTTGTGTGTGAGGAATTTTTCCTGAAAGTTTGGCCATACCTTTTTGTAACACCCTGTATACAGGCCTTATTTAAATATTTTTAAAAATTTTATTGTTATTATTTACTTTCTGTAATTATATTTTTTTAAACTGTAAAAAAAATTCTCCTCATTTAAATTTCTCCTTCTTTAATTTTGATTTCTTCCTTGCTATTAATATTTCTGATCATATTATCATTGCACCTCCCACTTCCTCCAACAGTCAATTCCATTCTGCAAACTGCTGTGTTAACCATAGATGCTTGTGCAAGATCTGCTACATGTGCCTATTTTCTTGTAAAAGGTTTTTGCCCAAAATATAGCATTTTTTTATATATTCTCTCTTCAACTTTGGTGAGTGTTGGGTGTAATTTAACTTTACATATAAATATCGCCTCAAGGCATTTCTTCTTACTTCATTGTTACTGAGATGATTGACTACCTTCTAATTCATAGTAAATGTTTTTCTCTTAACATTAGCATCCTAAAGGAACAACAACAAATCATCTGCCTGGCCAGCTAGAGTTGCATATTTAGATGAGAAGAATAGAAACAGTAAGACAGAAACCACTATTTTTTGATGAATCTGATAAGTGATTTTCTACCTTAAAAAGCAATTCAGATAATTTTGAACTTCACAACCAGACTGATGGCAATAGAAAAGAGACGACTTTCTCTAACTTAAAAACAGAAAAAATACAAAGTAACAAAATGATTTCAAACCATGATGACAATCTCCTTTTCTGAAATGGGATGGGCTTTAAACCTCAATGATATTGATGTGATAAGAGGCAGTAAAGGATTGAGTCCAAGTAATTTGATCATAGCTTTTTGAAGTATCCATGCCAATTGGGAAACCATGTAAAACCAAAAGCTGAATGACTTGACAGGAACACAAAACCACATTGCTCTAAAAGTCAGCTTGAATGTTAATTTCACGTCCAACAGTCTCGACCATAGGAAAATTAATAGTATGGATACATAATATTAGTAACCTAGTGAAATTTCATCTCAGGAACCAAACAATTAAACCATACATTAATAATTGATAAAAAAAAATTGCGATGGAGCACTCGCTCCAGTGGCAATCTCCCTACACCCCCTCCCTTTCCCCTTCCAACCTATTTTTTCCATCTACTAATTTAATTTTTACTTTAAAGTACAAGTTATTCATCACTTCTCTTGGCAATTTATTCCAGTCCCTCACTCCCATTCCTATGAAAGAAAATTTTCCCACACACTTATTCCTGAAATTAAGTGCCAGCTTGTGGTCATGGTCAACCGTACCCTTCCAAGCACCTCTCTTAATTTTCCACCAATATCTTTCCATGCTTCATCACCAGTATAGGCTTTGTGCACTCCCATGACTCTCTTCACCCTCCTTCTATCCTCCAATGAATCCCACTCCAGCTCCTTTATAATACTAGTTACCGATTGTGTTCCGTGGTATTTTCCAGAGACAAACCTGCACCCCGTCGCACTCCTGTATTTGATACACAAATGTGGATCCCAAACTACACCACCATATTCCAGCAGTGGTCTGACCAAAGTTTTGTACCCCAATTCCCTTACTTCTCTAGTGCATCCTCTCATCACTCTTTCCAATGGGTGAAGGATTTTGAACCCTTTCCCTACCACCTATAAAATGTGTCCTGCCCAGTTAATTTTGCTATCAAATGCAATGCCAAGATATTTACATTTTGAGTCTTCAATAAGTAGCTCCTTCCCCACTTTGTAATTGTAATCAACCTTTAGCTTTTTATCTGTGTACCTAATAAGCTGACTCTTCTTTGCATTTATCTTCATCCCATGTTGACTCACCCAACTAGTTATCCTATCTAGATCACCATGCAGCTGTTTACAGTCTTCTATTATTTTGATTAAGAGATGTGAGCTGTAGTTTAAAACATGATGCTAACAACTACTTAAGCATATTAAAATAAGGATATGTGCAAGTTACATCAAGGTGAAAAAGTTAAACCATGACCACGCAGTAACAAAATGATGTCTGTAGATATCTCTTTAATGCATAAACTAATTATTCTTTCATGAAATGTATCATCAAATATCAAGAATATCTCAGGCAAAAGGTTACTGAAAAAATGGACCATGTTAACTCGTGCTCCAACACATCAATCTAATTTTACACCTTTTTCTAAATGTTTGAAAACTGATAACTATTGTACTTTCAACATAATTTTGAAAATCAAGAATGTTAACATGGTTAAAGTGGTTATTATTAAGTGTGATGTGGCTGAGGACTTTTTTTTAAAATCTGCTGATGCTGCATGTCTGCTAATGCTTTTATCAAAATTGGTTTTCAGGATAAGAAGAGGAAATACCATAACATTTGGATGCAAGAAAGGAGGAAACAGCAAAGTAAAAGGGTGAAAGATTCTCGGAAGTTAAGAAAAAAATCATCAAATTGTATACACATGGGCATGAGAATTTGTGGTTTCAATCCTCAAACAGGAACATGGCAAGTTAAAGGCCGACAGTGGTAATGAAGCCAGTATGAACAGGACTCCACGGCATGACTGAGAAGGCTTCCTACAGAACCACAATGCCCATTGGCAGAATGTTGGTATATGATATTATATAAGCCCATCTGCTCGCTAATATCTGACAGTGGATTTCTAGATTCTCGAAACAAGATACCTGATAAATACAACAGGGAAGTTGTCGAAATGATGTCATCTTTTTATGACACTTTCGTGCTGCAAGGCTGGGAGGAACATTGTTGCATTTACATGCTGGGAAAAGAGGATCAATAACACAGAAGATAGGAAAGTAGAAGAGAGAAGCAGATAGTAATAATAATTTATTTTCGTCTAACCTTAAGTTAAGAGAAATTACAATATGACATTATTAATAATGTTAAAAAACACACCTTTAGTACCACTGCTGGATTTCCCAACTTTATTCTTTAAAATTATATCATTTTCATAAGTTCTCACTTTACTCTTAAATACTGGTATTATTTTCTTCTCCCCATTTCCTTCTTTCTCGTGGTCAGGTACAGGAAATAGCTTAGTCTTCTTTACCTTATGGGACATATTTGTGTACAGTTTTGTGTTTTGGGGCTCAGGTTCTTCAAAGTTTGGATGTTCTGCTTCTTCTGATGGTGAATATGCTTCATTTTCGTTTGGAACACAAACTTGATCCTAAACAAAATAAAGAATCCTTTAGGAACACTGCTTAGCTATCTGAATATGGGTATTATGTTTATCTGAACCATACATTACCTCAAGATTTTGTGTGCTGTTAGCTGTTTTTTTTATAAAAGCAGAAATGTCTTCTTTATCTCCTATCACTGCACTGAATATTTCATCATATTCCTTATCAGAAAGAGATCTAAATGCCATTCTAGACAGAAAAAGAAAAAAAAATGTTTTTACTTAATTTGCAAATTACTCTTCTTTATTAATATGCAACTAACAGTTGCACACATAAAATGTAAGCAAGATAATTAATGATTATCAACAAAATATAAAATGTAACTGTTTCTGCCTTGTTTCTCTTTTCCAATTGAGTAAACAAAAACATTCCTATTTTTGAAAATCTGGCAAGCTATTCGTTGTTGCTGAATGATGATGCATTTAATTAAATTCGTACTTTCACGGGGTTACCACGAGTATAATTGACAGCTGGATCATTGTGCTGAATGCATACACATAAGCACTGGAAAATATCACAGAGCATTTCTTATCTGTTGATAAAAGATGAAGTAATATTTCGTCCACTCTAGGATCATTAATTTCGGATTTTTTGTCCCAATTAAACACTGATAGTTAAATAACAAACATTAGATATATACATTACAGCAAACAGTAACTGCACTAAATGTTTGAACAAGCACGGAAAAAAATGGAATAAATTTGCAAACGAGAAAACAAAAGTTAATTACACTGAAAAAGAGAAAAGTTAAAGAAATAAAATTGCTTTCTCCGGAGTAAATTTTAAAAAAGAAATTAATTAATGTAGAGATCATTCTGAATGACTTAAGTTGTTCGTCCTCATAAATTACCTTATCAACTCCCAAATGTAATAGTGAAGAGGCGATAAATTGTAAAATAAACCAGAAGTTTAAATTAGGCGGTTAAATAAAGATGATATTGGAGAAGACCAGTGTCACCAAAGATGGTGATTGTAAGAAAGAAAGCTTTGGTTAGTTTCAATATGTTTCTT
Organism: Vandiemenella viatica; assembly: GCA_031002005.1. Classification (NCBI taxonomy): domain Eukaryota; kingdom Metazoa; phylum Arthropoda; class Insecta; order Orthoptera; family Morabidae; genus Vandiemenella; species Vandiemenella viatica. Next base: position 144,900,128 of record CM061920.1, read on the forward strand.
TGCAGCAAAAAAATATAGAAAGTTAATAATACAAAAAAATAATTGAGCTAATAATTTTTATTTTTTTTTTACATTTAAATTTATGCATAATCTCAATATTTCTATTTCTTCACCATTACAGCTGCCGCGTTCTTAAGTGTTTACCCACATTTTTATATTTCATTATTAGTTGTCTAAAATTCGTAAGTCGCAAAAGTAGATGTAATTTAACACTCAAATTATATAATATAATAAAATTAAACTGGAGTAACTAGATGACCAAGAGAATTGTTCCCGTAGCAAGTTTTCCATCACAATTTTAAAAAATTAATAATAAAATTATTTTACTATCTTATAAGAGAATACACAAGTTTGAATCAGCTAAAGATAGGAGAAACTACACATGATGCGAAAATGTCAGAGGGAATAAACATCGCTACATCGCCAATTTGAATTTCAGTAAATCATTGCCAAAAACTACAAAATTAAGTTGCTGCCAATAGAATGCGTATTTTTTCCCGTGACTCTTGCTAACCATTGCTACTAATATCATCATCAGCATCATAAAAAATCAGTAGTAATATAAGACTAAGCTTGGTCATTGGAGGAGGTACAAAAAAGGGTTGCTAGATTTGTTTCCAGAGGTTATCGCAGAACACAATCAGTAACCGATCATGGAGGAAGGAAATATATGGAGGAGAAGTGACGTTAAATTGGTTAAGCAGGCTCGCGAATGCGCAGTGGCGGCAGCGGCGATATTGCGCTTCCAAACAATTGCGATGTTCCCAGTATATCCCGAAAACTAAGCAAGATATCGAAAAATTTTATTCTTTATTTTCGATTTTTCTCGTCGTGTTACATAAGAATCGATCATTAAATTTGACTTTTGCGAAATTTTTCTTCTCCATTTCAACTCCAAACACCTCTCTTTTGATACAGTATATCTCTAGAACTGGTGAGATATCGAAAATTTTTATTCTTTATTTTTCATTTGTCTCGTCTTTTTAAATAAGAATCCATCATCAAATTTGACTTTAACCAATTTTTTCTTCTGCATTTCAACCGAAACCATTTCACATTTGGGACAGAATATCTCGAAAATTAAGCAGGATATCAAAAAATTTTATTCTTCATTTTTTATTTGTCATATCGAGTTACATAATAATCCATCACCAGATATCGGCGTCACATTTATCCTAGAGTCCCCTTGAGGTTTTTGTACATATTCCCCGTGTCTGTATGGAAGCGTCCATGCCCCCTCCACTCCGGCCATGCCCCCCCACTCCTCCACCACCCTGCTTCACTTCAATGCATGGTGAAGGTCTCTTGCGTCGTCTTCATATATTTCCTTCCTCCATGTAACCGATATGATAAAAGAGCTGGACAATGGGATTCATTGGAAGACAGAAGGAGGGTAAGGAGAGTAATGGGAGTGTACGAGACGTACATTGGTGATGAGACGTGGAAAGATATCGGTGTAAGAATTAAAAGTTATGCATGGAAGGGAAAAGATGGCCATGATCACAAGCTGGGGCTCGATTTCAGTTTATGCAGTTGGTGTAGTCCTTTCTTTCTTGGATGTTGAACTGTTCTGTCGATGGCAGCTTATCAGCAGAGTCGTAAGTTCGTCCAAATTCGAATAAGGTTCTGGGTTTATTGTCCATACAAACATCTTGTATTTTTCACTATCAAAACCTTCTATATAAGTTGACGTATTATTTTCTCTCGAATCTTCAAGTTTTTCACAATTAAATGATGATAATTATTGTTCCACGCCAGACTCGTTCAATTTCTTCCAAGTGTAAAATGCAAATCAATTTTATCATTTAGTTTGCAAAGTCTGGAGATGTTTCGATAGGTTTCCAAAGAATTCGAATACACATTCAATGATACACCTTGCTCTCGACAGACTCATTTTAAAGTATTCTTTTTACAGCATTCAAATTTCTTCTATTGTATGGTTTAAAAAATTCTTTAGTAACATATAGGCTTCGTCTCCGATAGAAACGTAAGATACCACAATTGCAGTTGACGGCAATACAGTATCTAGTGGAATGTTTAAACAATTTGTTCCAATTAAATTAAAAAGCGAAGGAGAGCGGAAAGTACTTCCATCACTATGCTTGCTGTAAGCGTCAACATCAATTGTAACGAATTAAGCAGCAATAGTTTGAAGAGCTATTGGTAATAAATTTTTTGATTATAAAACATACTTCCAGAATGAAGAATGCATTTTGCTCTAAAATGTTTGGCGTAAATTGCAGCTAGAAAAAGACGCAAGTCCCATTTCTTGCAAAATTCTTGGGAAATTTTTTAAAACGTAACTTTAATGGGACATTATATGGTTGTAGTACTTCTCAGACAGCGTCTACAGTTTCTCGTACAATCGACGATATAGTCGTCGCACGCATTCCAAAACTGAAACTGAGGATCTTAAAAGAAAACCTTGTTGCTATGTACCTAAAACGAAATTCGCATAATATGTATAAAATAGGATTTAATAAATTTATATTTTTTAATTCAATTTCATTGATCAACTAAATTTATTGCACAATTGTTGTGATTATCTTTATTCTTATGTAGGAAACGCAGTAAGAGAAAATTGGAAATCGTAAGGAGTTAAAAAATGATCAGAAAATCGATGATTCTCAGCCCCTTTGGCAATCTACGCGGCCATACTTTGAAATTACTTCTTGCTAGACCAGCTTACAGTTCGATTAATAAGTGAAAATTTATCCAGTGAAGGTCATCATGATTCTGTGCGTGAAGATATTGAAAACTCAGAACTAACTGATTCGAATTTGTACGACCCTGCTGATAAGCTGCCATAGACAGAACACTTCAACATCCAAGTAAGAAAGGACTACACCAACTGCAAAAATTCCACACATAGAAAAATTTAAAACGGAAAATACAAAAAGATAACGATATTTGTATTGCCCTAATCCGAATCGAAGGAAACAAATTAGGAATACTAGAATATCAACATCAAAATATATAACGGAGATGCTAGTTTCATTGGCAGCCTATTACCGCACATAAAAAGGTTGCTACATAAAATAAATTACTACTTAGAATGAAAATGCAACAATTCATTTACAGTTTTGCAGATTGCTTGCCAAATTAATTTACGATTCACCGGGGTTTCATAAAGATCGTAATGTATCTAAGAAACCTTGTGGGCATATTCTTGTATCTTTAAAAACAATTAAGTCGGAAGATTGCTTCACTCTTTCGACTATAACATCTCTCTTTAGCAATATTCGTCAAGACCATCCATACTAGTAACCAACGGTTGACATTATTTATTATTTATTTATCAATCTTGTTCCATGGATCCCTGCTGAGGAAATACCTCTGGGATGTGAAACATGTCATTGTTGATACACATACACATAATATGAGTCATATCATAGTAAATATATATATATACATATTTTACAAATACAAGAAATAATAAACATACATTTTTGCAACTGAGTTTTGCAAACGTCATAATGAGTACAATTAATTATTTTCTTCAAATTCTTGAATGGAGTAGAAGGAGTTGCCAATAAGATAATCTCTAAGTTTTTGTTTGAATACATCTTTATTATCTGAAAGCTGTTTTATACGATTAGGTAGTTTATTAAACAGATGTATCCCAGAATAATTAACTCCTCTTTGTACTAATGACAGAGATGTTTGTGTTTTATGCAAGTTATTTCTGTTTCTTGTATTGAAACTGTGTACCTGTGAATTAGGTGTAAACAGGTTAAAATTTTCTATGACAAAGCTCATGAGAGAATATATATACTGAGAATACATTGTAAGAATATTGAGTTTCTTAAAGAGTTGTCTGCAAGAAGTTCTTGGTTTTACCCTACACAGAAACCTAATAGCTCTTTTCTGTGCTATGAAAACTTTTTTACTTTGTGAAGAGTTTCCCCAAAAAATTATGCCATATGACATTACTGAATGAAAATATGAGTAGTACACCTGTTTCATTAATTCTAGATCTGCTGTTAGAGAAAGTGTTCGTATTGCAAAGGTGGCACTACTTAACTTTGCCAGTAGTGTAGTGATATGATCATGCCAACAGAGTTTCTGATCTATTTTAATACCAAGAAATTTTATACTCTCTGTTTCTAAGATTGTGTTGTTTTTATAGTTTATACATATATCTGGCTGTGCATAGTTTTTTGTTTTAAACCTAATATAATGTGTTTTTTCAAAATTTAATTTTAATGAATTTGCCTTAAACCAATTTGCTACTACTCTAAGTACTTCATTTACATTAAATTCTATAGTACTGTTTGGTGTTTTACGCACAGTCAGGTTAGTGTCATCTGCAAATAAAACACTCTTAACTTTGTCGGATAAATTTCCAGGAAGGTCATTGATGTATAACAGAAAGAGGAGGGGACCTAAGACAGAGCCTTGTGGAATTCCATGTTTTATTTTCTCCCAGTCTGATGAAGCATCTTTACTTATTTTAGAATCAAAAATTGAAACTTTTTGCATTCGGCTTTCAATGTATGATTTAAACCATTTACCTGCGGTCCCAAAAATACCATAGTATTCCATTTTTTTCAAAAGTAATTCATGATTTACACAGTCAAATGCTTTTGCAAGATCCCAAAATATTCCTACAGGATTCATTTTATTATTCAGTTCCTCAAATGTGTTATTTAAAAATGAATATATAGCCATTTCCATGGATGATCCTTTTTTGAACCCAAATTGTGAATTAGTTAGGATATTATAGTGTGTAACATGTTTTATTACTCTTCAATACATGACTTTTTCAAAAACCTTTGAGAATGTTGAAAGTAATGAAATGGGACGATAGTTGTCTACACATGTTACTTCTCCTTTTTTAAATAATGGTTTTACAACAGCATATTTTAGTCTATCGGGAAAAACACCTTGTATTAAGGATTCATTACAAATGTGAGCAAGTACATGACTGATACAGTCTGAACATCTTTTCAGTAATTTACTTGAAATATTGTCATAGCTGGAAGAATTTTTAGGTTTTAATTGTTTAATGAGTTTATTTATTTCTGAGACTGTTACTGGTGGCAATTTCATCTCCACAAAGCTATTTGGGAAAGCAGTCTCAAGAAGCCTTAGAGCACTATGTGGGGATTGCTTTTCTATGCCTAATTTATCTACTACTGACGTAAAATGTTTGTTAAATATTTCACAAACTTCCCCTACTTCGCTATACACATATCCATTTTGTTCTATTTTTATGTCTTTAGAGTGATTTACAGTTTTTCCTGTTTCAGTCTTTATTATATTCCATATTGTTCTCATTTTTATTGTCTGAATTTTCTATTTTCGCCGATATGTACCTGTTCTTGGCCTTCTTATTACATTTCTTAGTATTTTAGAATAAAGTTTATAGTGAACTTTCAGCGCATAGCTATCCGATTCTCTCATTTTTAAATAAAAGTCCCTCTTTGTTTTACTAGAGATTCTAATACCCTTTGTTATCCATCCCATGCCCAGTTCATTGTTTGGAGTGTTGAGAATTTTCCTTTTTTTGAAACTACCTTCAAAAAGTGTTAGAAATATATTCAGAAAGGAATCAAATTTCGCATTAACACCCTGCGCATTATATACTTCTAACCAGTTTTCATTGTTTAAGGTATCTATGAAGTGTTTATATTATTTTCACTAATATTTCTTCTATAAACCCAGCTTTTCTTTATCTGTTTAACAGTGTTCCTGGACTCGATACATAATAGCTGGGCATCATGATCTGAGATACCATTTATTACTGGATGTATGCTGTAATTACTGCACTGAGAAATATCCATAAAAAAATTATCAATTGCAGTCCTGCTATTATTTTGTATTCTCGTAGGAAAATTTACAAGTGCTGTTAAGTTAAAAGACAACATCAAGGCTTCCATATCTAATCTATCATTGCTGTGATTCAGAAAGTCAACATTGAAATCTCCACATAATACTATTTGTTTGCTATTTGTAAAACTTAGTAGCAAAGACTCTAAATGAGATAAAAACAGTCTGAAATTACCTGAGGGGACCCTGTAAATTGCTATCACTATCAGCTCTTCCTTATCATATTCTAGTTTAGTAACACATTCAATAACGGAAAAAAAACAAGACAAGAGGACCCGTGCGAAAATTTAGCGAATACAGTGAACAATAAGGTTAGGAGTTTGTAATAGGACGAAAGAAGAACCGCCTAATTTGTTAAATTGTTTATTTGTTTAGTGTAATAGATATGTAACAAAACTCAACGCCAGTGAAGCAGTTTATTAATATCTCTGTGAAATGTGTTACTGCTATCTAGTAACTTGCCTCTGAACATTCACATTATTACTTTTGCCCTTTAAGGTCGAATTCCGAAAAAATTCGTTCTTAAGATATGATGTGATCATAGTGGAGAACTTAATCTTTAAAATGATAATCATTTACCTATATTGGTTAGATATCAAATGAGATAAATGGCTCGTGACACAAAAACGATACTGACACTTTTGACAATTAAGGGTCAAATTCTGAAATATTCTGATCTTAAAATATGATGTGACCAAAGTGGAACATTAGTCTCTAAAATAATACCTTACTTCTCGATTTCGATTAAATTTCAATGGAGATAAATAGCTAGTATCAAAAATATGTTTTCGAAATAATGATATTTTGCCATTTAAGGGTCAAATTCAGAAAAATTCCGATCTTAAAATATATAGTGATCACAGAGGAGTCCTTAATCTTTAAAATGGTACATTATTTATCTATATTGGTTAGATTTCAAGGTAGATAAATGGCTGGTGACAGAAAAAACCCTTTGTAGAAAAATTATTTCTTGTGCCCTTTAAGGATCGAATTCCGAAAAATTCCTTTCTTGAAGTGTGATATGTCCAAAACGAAGAGCCTAGTCCTTAAAATACTACCTGGTTTATCGATTTCGGTTATGTATCAAGGGAGATAAATGGTTCGCGGGATGAAACTTGATTTAGAAAAAAAAAAATGTTTTCCCCTTTGAGGGTCCAATTCCGAAAAATTCCTTTCTTAAAATATGATGTGACGATGTCGGAGAACTTAATCTTTAAAATTATATCTCATTTATCTATAACGGTTAGATAACAAGGGAGATAAATGGCTCAGGACACAAAAACGCGTTGCAGAAATATTGAAACTTTTGGCCTTTAAGTGTCGTATTCTGAAAAATTCCTTGCTTAAATATGATAGACCAAAGAGGAGACCTTAATTTCTATAATAATATTTCATTTTTCCATTTCGGTTAGAAATCGAGGGAGATAAATAGCTTGTGACAAAAAATATATATATATGTTATGGAAATAATGGTAATTTTTCCATTTAAGGGTCGAATTACGAAAAATTCCTGTCTTTAAATACAATGTGACCATTGTAGAAACCTTAATCTATAAAATGATACCTCATTTATCTATATCGGTTAGTTATGAAGGGAGATAAATAACTCGTGACACAAAAACGTAAGATAATAATTGATAAAATTGCGATGGAGCGCCCGCTCCGATTGCAGAAATATGGATTCTTTTGCCCTTTAAGTGTCGAATTCTGAAAAATTCTTTTCTTAAAATATGATGTGACCAAATGGAGACCACAAGCTTTACAATGACACCTCATTCATTAATTTCGGTTGAGTATGAAGGGAGATAATGGCTTGTGACAAAAAAAACACCTTATAGAAATAATATATGATGATAGTGCAAGAAACAAAATGTGTGAGAAGTAAAAGCGTTAGCTGAAAACGTTGTAGTTTCCTTCTTAGATTTCGTATAAAATTTTTTATATGGTTTAGGTCATTTTCATTTGATTTTATCCGTAAACAAATTAACGTTTAAGAACATTAGATGTCTCATCTTAGTGAGTGCATGGCGTTCTGTAGGGATGATGGGGTTTGTCCAGTACCTCATCAATCTCTTCCGCATTTTGTCAAAAACATACCTATTCTGAATTATTATGGGAACACTACTTCTTCTATTGTTTCTATTTTCAATTAAATACCACATTTTTAAAGGAAAGTTTTGTAATAACAGTAAATTCATCTTGTGGAAAGTGCTGCAGTAACTCCCCAGTAAGTCCATGCAACTTTTTCCTCGCCATTCTCCTTTGCTCGTAGTTCTCATCGGTACTTTGCTATCGGCTACAGTATGATTTCAGCCTAAGTGAGTGGGAAAATTTTATTTGTGGTTAAATGTTTCAGGATTGGAATAAGTTAACACGAGAAGTGGGTAGGAATTTGCCATAAACTCTGAAGGATTATAAATTAAAGTTCGTAAATGACAAAAGGATATGTGTAGAGAAATTGCACACATTAAACTTCATAAGACAAGAATAAAAAAATTATGATAAAGGGGTAATTTGATGAGTATGAAAATTGTCACTGGAGTTTGGGCTCCAACACAGATCAATCCAACAATATCAAGCGTTATTTCGCTCATACTTTGATTATCGTGGTTTGTACTATGGTTGCGCATCAGAAAGACTGATACGACGTCTGGATACGTTTATGTACTGGGGTTATGCTTTCATCAGCTATAGTTGCCCAGGGCCGGCGCTAGGAATTTCGGGCCCGGGGTAAAATGGGCGACCTATAGTCGGTGATCGGGCCTCCCATCAGCCGGCGGGGCCCTGGTACTTTTGACCCGTTTACCCCCCCCCCCCTAACGCCGGCCCTGCAAATGCCCTCTTAGAAGAACAAAAATCGCTACAGGAAATACGTCGGCAACATGTATGAGCAAAGTTTTTAACTACGACAGTTATACTTTCTTAACGGGAATTTCGTGGAAGCTGTATCGACATTAGAAACAAAATGTAAGTTTCTTCTTTACTGTGAACTGGAATGGACACCTTCATTAGTTTGGCATATTCCGAATTAAGGTTATGCGTGCCGATGATTACGCTGAGATATAAATCCCGTGTATGATAGTTAACTACCTCGTAACAATTATGAAATCAAAAACCGCGCTGAACATACTATCGAAAAAAACTCTCTAAACATAATATATCCTTGTTCCACCACCAGGGTAAAGATGCTTCTCACATCTACACGAATGGTGAACCTGGAGTGAGTTGCAAATATGTAGATACACTGGCTGGTACTGCCGAGGAAAGCGACAGTGTATACGAAACGAAAGTCACCTCAAAAGCAATATAATATGTGCAAAATACGCCTATAAATAATTTTTTTTAATCCTGTTATATTCAAGAAGTGCTTTCGAGTCCATCCATAATTTCCAGGATAGTAACCACAAAAATATAGTAGGCTACGAAACCTTAGCATTGCAACGGCACATTAACAGCCTTCAGAAACAGATGTAGCTGATTAAAGTTTACTCTAGCCTAATTTGAAAACTAGCAGATATAATAACCAAATTGCCAATAAAATCAGGGGAAATATTAACAACTAATCCCAGCATCGGATTCCAATATCTAGGTTAAGGGCCTAAACAAAAAACAAATGGGGAAAGATATTACAAACATCGATAGAAACTAAGGATTGGGTTTACGGTATTCTGAATACCGACTTACAGATACTGGAATCAAATCTATTTAGCCCCCCTCCCCCCCCCAAAAAAAACAGTGAAAAATCGTAGCGCGACTTAAATTCAATCGCAGCAGCTTTCCTAAACATCTTTATAAAATGCATTTAGCTTCATTACCCTTGTATGAATGCAATGAAATTAGTGAGGGAAATATAAAGCACAAAACCAAAGGCATTGGTTGTTGTTGGAGGTTCTACCAGAATGGCTTACCAACTAATGTCGTGAACTTGTTACCCAAGAAGTAAATTTTTCATCCTATCCAATACTTTTCAGTTTATTTAAAACCTTTTTATGGATCATTCTGTCAAATGCCTTAGAAGTATCTAGTGCTACACTATTAACTTGGCCGCTCTTGTCCAATTCATCTTGAAATATCTTGCATACATTCGACCATCTGAGATTCAAATGAATATCCTTGAATAAAGGAATGTCGTCGATCTTCAAACCCATTTCGTTCCTTGCAGACATTTCTGATATAGTTGCTTATCAATCTCTCCGTCATTTTGCCTGTCACTAATGTCAAACTACTCAGCCTGTAATTTTCGATCCTATTTGTAACCCCCATCCCCCTTTTATGAATCGGAAGTACTATCGTTCTTTTCCAGTCCTCTGGTAAGCAGTACTACTCCAGACTAATTTTAAATTAAATTTCAACGTAAGGTACAATATTATAACCCAAAATCCTTTAATACCTCTGTAGTAATATTATCTACACTAGCCCCTTTGCAATTTTTTTTTTTTTTTTGTTCTGTTTAAAAAATTTCAATTTGCTCGTTTATACATGTAGGGAGATTTCCTACTGATATCTTCCCTTCCATCTCGGGATGATAATCCGTAGTGGTCTCATTAATATTAAATTGTGATTGAGCTATAGCTCCAGTGGCAATTCCCCTTAAACCATTCGCTTTATATCTCTGCCATTTTAAAATCCTCAATGACTACAACTCCACTCTCATCTACAACTGTATAAATACCTTCTCTTCCGCCCAGTTTTCTAACATAACCATAGAAAGGTGTGACCAACCCGCGGCCCACCTTAGGCCAGCTTGTGGCCCACGAAGCTGGGTAATTATGCAAGTCAAATTTAACTTTCCTTTTTGATATCAAATACTACAACATTAAGTTAAGCAGATTTTAAATCAACATTATCTTTCGCTTGATCTTGCGAGGATAGAGAATCGATTGTACTGGTGTGCAATCGAACCAAATCACGATTTATGTATGTACAGGTAATGTATTCTTCAATGCGGTAGAAGTTCACTTAACTGATTTTTGGAGCATTTGCGTCGATGATAGTTATTCTTTCCACCACTAGCTGGAAGTACGCTCTACGTTCGTTATAATGTTGTGTTTGTTTCGAAATACATTGTATTGTTTATCTCTTATATATTGTCTCTGGTGGAAGCAACATTGCTTGGCAGGGAAGCAAAGAACGATACTATTGCTTGCTAAACAACCAATAATAATAATAACAACCAGTTAGCAACGAATTTTCAACACGTACCGATGTATTTGTGCCATGTGGTTGTGTTAAACTTTTAAAAAGTAGTTTGTTTAATTAAAGGCTCTATAGCAAAGAAACTACTGCTGTTAAAAATACAGATATTTGTTTCTCAAATTCGTTTATTTAATGAATTAATTCTCGTTATGTTTTTTCTTTTTCTTTTCCAGTAAATTAAACAATTGCATCAACTAAAAAATATGTTGGATCAAAGAAGCGAGAAGCAGATGAATTGTGAAATGTTCAGGATAGGTGGACAATTAACATTTTTTGTACAATTTAAAACAAGGTCCATATGCTTAATATAAAAAGAATATTCTAAGACTATAATATTAAATTGTATTAACAGACTAATTATGCCAATAGGGTTGATAAGTATCAAAGGCAAATTCGACAGAACTAAGTAAATGACAAAAAAAAAAAAACATTCTACACTGCAACAAATATTCACTATAGTTGCTGCAGAGGCAACATACCACTCAAGTAACAGCAAGCTATGCTGTAGCTTTGAAATTAGCCAATAGAGCGTCGTTAAAATAGTGTGTCCATAAAAGAAAATGGATTTTTCAAAATTAACAACATTGAAACACATACTTACGTCAAACAAAGTCCAAGTCACAATTAAAATAACTATACTATTAATACTTCATTAAACACTTGTTTAATTTTAAGTATTTTTTCTAACATACAAATATTTAAGTATTGTTTACAAAAAGTAGTGCTTGAGTGGCCCGATAGAAAATTATGTTTCCAAAATTTGGCCCGGCTGCTGAATAGGTTGGCCACGATTGGTTTACATACATTTTTCAGTATTCCCCTTGCACAAATAACATTCTTCAAAAACCCATCATTTCCTTCTATCTGTGTTCTTATTAATTACTTGTTTAATTGTTTTAAGTATTCCCTACTACCTTCCAGTCCTTTATCTCTGTTGTGTTCCCGTTTCACTTACCTCTTTAACCTTTTCACCTCCCTCTTGTAATTTGTAGGTCCTGTACTTCTCTTTATTTTCTGCTTTGGAATAACCATTTCCTTGCCATTTTTTAAATAATCTCCTTCAACTCTTCCAACTTCGCCTCCACTGTACTTGTGCCATCCTTCCATTTGCTGAAACTTTCCATAAAATATATCTTCAATTTTAAATTCTGTATATTTTTATAACTATACCTCTCTCCTTCTTCTATTTTGGCCACTAATTTAATTGAATCCCCTAATATCCATCACTACTGCATTGGGATCACTTGTTCCTTTAGTTACCTGACACCCCAAAAGATTTTCATCGGGTTTCGTTAGAAACAAATCCTACATGTTTGGTCTCCTCGTGTTCTTCTCTACTACTTGTGTAACACCTCCTTCCCTTAGTAATGTAACGGAAAATCTTTGTTCTTTTGTGTTATTTATCTTATTTTACACCCAGTTGACACCTGGTAAATTGAAATTCTCTCCAATAATGACCATTCTACACTCACCTCTGAAATGTTAATATGAATTTAATTTCTCTCCGTGAATCCCATCTTCATCATTCATTCTTCCACTAAGATAAGGAGCCACACCCTGAATTTTTCTTTATTATCACTCCAAATATCTACCATTATAAACTCATCACCATGAACGCCAAAGAAATGTAATAATCTTTGCTAACTAATTCCCCTCCACCTATTGCTCATCTTTGTCGACGGAACACTCTGTAACTCTCAGGGAAGATCTCATTGTACTCCTTTTTTTTTTAACCAAGACTATACCCCTTCAATCACTTGTGGTTTATACATCTCAATTAAATTAGCAAATTCTATCACTTTATTGTTCTATAGTTAACCAATTTCACTAATTTTTTTAGGCTCTGTGGCATTTCCATCACCAACCTTTGTCTTTCCAGTTGTACCCTCGTCCGTTATTCGTTGAACAGCTTCATCTATTTCTACAGTATTTTTGTTTTTTTTCCCATCATGCATCTACAATCAGTATCCCTTTAATCAATTATTTTTATTCCCTCACCAACAGTCTCTAATCTCTAAAAAGGCACAATCCTGACCCCATCATAACTGGAAGTTGGCTCTGTTACAGCTTTATCTAACAACTAAGAAAGTACTCACTTCCCCCCTCTATTTAGGTGTAGGCCATGCTTAATGAACCCCCCCCCCCCACCTTTCCAATGGTGTTCGCATGCACAGGCTCAAAAACAGAACTAGTGCCTCCTCCATGTAGCATCTCTGTTTCCACATTTACCCGCCTCACAGCGTGGTCCAACCGTGGTCAATCATGGCGACTTAGTACCATCATGAAAATCACCCTGGTATGCTGAGCCTCTTTCAGCACCTTCCTTAAGTTACTCTCTATATTATACTTAAATTGCGTTCTTAACAATACTATTGCCCGCATTTCGCACTATCACTATTCTTTCGTTCTTAGTGAAATTCCTACATCCTCTATTACCCTCCCTAATGTTACACTTGGCTCACTACTCTATCGTTCTTAATGAAATCCCTACAAAAGCAATCCTATATTCTCTATTACCCGCCCTATTGTTGCACTGGGTTTGAAAAAGTATTTGAGCTGGTAGCCTGCGGATAATTGACGCTGCTGAAGAGAGCCTACAAATCTCCCTTGGCTACTACCTAGCAGCAGAACGTTTTGCTTCCCATTCTTTCGCTCTGCGAATCTATTCCTACAGGCCTACGGCACCTTACCTACTCCTACATCTACACGAGGCTCTTCCAAACCTGACTCTAGTAATACGTCAAACCTATTTCTCCTCGCAATTTCCGGAGTATCTAGATTCTTCATCCTATTAACAATATTTCTTCTACGAACCTGTTATCAGTTTCCATTCATCCTTATCACCCTCCTAACTTAACCCATCTCTAGTTTCTGTCTCCACAGTTTGGATCTCCACAGGCTGAGCCTCCACAGGCTAAGCCCGCACAGTCAGATCTTCCATAGGCAGAGCCCCCACATGCAGAGCCTCCAAAGGCTGAGCCTCCACAGTTCGAACATCTTTCACCGAAAGACCCCGATCGTTTCACAAATCTCCCTGATCGTTTCATCCTGCACTGAAAGTTTCTTATTCTTAAAACAGGGTGGACAAAACCATTGAGGAGCCTCATTAGTTACCTTTTCTCACTGCCCCACATTCCCAGTGAAACCACTTTTTACACCCACTGCAATCAAAAACATTCATCACACGTCTGCGACAGGCGCCACACATTCCAGGAATGATTTCCCCTAAAACAATACCTACTGGTACCTTCTAAGGATTAAACTACGAAATTCTACAAATCTTAAATTTAATTGACAGTCTGATTTCTTTGATAGAAACTTTACACTTCAATTGCTTTTCTGTAAGTGATAACCAGATGAAAATTACTTAAAAGCCAATAAAATAAACTTCAAAATTAACATGATGATTGAATTTCACAGATCGACAGTATTAAGTGCTAATGTGAATAATACCTAATCAGTTATCTACGGAGAAAATATTTTTTTAGGTATTAGGTAATTATTGTTTTAATGTATAAGAAAATAGTTAAACAACAATTATATTTCAAACATAACAGGCCAATTACTTTGACTTACGCTTATGTACTTCTGAACTTAACTGACTGTGAAAATTAAATATCAGTAGTGGAATACAAAGCATTGATTTTTTATAAATTTGATATGAGGAACACCAAGCAATTTATGGATAATGATTTTTAGCATTTATTATTAGCAAGTTGTTTTATTATTGTTCAGGACTAATTACATAACAAACTGTTATATTTTAAACTGAACAGAGCCTAAAATATAGGATGATATAGTAACCTTAAAAATCGAAGTTCAAACATCTGAATTAGACACGGTACATTAGAAATTAAACCATTAAACAACTTATACCACAAAGTTTTTTCTGATACAGTATTCTAATTAAAATTACTACCAAGCTTTTAGTAATACATAAATCAGTAAAACCTTGAAATAAATAGAAGTGGCTCTCTAACAATAATGACGCTAATTTTAATTTGTTATTTATGGAGGAAGTTTTAAATAATTCTTCTCGCTAAGAATAATCCTAAGAATCTAGTTGATAATTTAAAGATTTAGAAGTAATTTAGTCCACAAAAACGTAGCTGGTGATGAAAAATCGCAGTTTCGTGAGCAGATCTTAACAAACACAATTGTGGATGAAAGTAAAGAGACTTGTTTGAGACTTGAAATAGTGATAAATGTTTAAAATCACTTTTTTATTTTATTGGCAATTTGCGTGTTGGCCATGTAGTCAAATGGGGGGGGGGGGTTACACTTGGTGTTACTTCCTTATATACTGTATATATACATATAATGTTTCCTAATATGCTTATACATAAGTAACTGTTCATATTTCAAGTTCATAGTTACTGGAACTTTAAAAGTTCAAAAAATGTTACAAAAGACTGAAGTCAGAGATTTAACAATAAAAAATATTATAATGCAGTACTTTGTAAAAATCATTTCAATTAAAAGTTTAACAATAAAATAGTAAAAACCTAGTGTTTATTTAACTGTTTACAATATAGTAGAGAGATAGATAGATACATATGTTCACTTTGATCCCATGTGACAATAATCTCGGGGATGTGGAACAGTACATACACTTATTAGTAATGTAAATATTACTATATAATTACATATTGACAACAAGTTACTTACAACCCATTAGTATAACCAATATCTCCTGTAATCTACACATACAATCCCGATTTAATTAATACTTATTATGTGGAACAGTATATACACTTGTTACCAGCATCTAACAACCGGTTATTTTCTTACCAACCAGTTACCATGAAAAGTTTCACTGTAATTTGCGACTACATATTATATCATGTTAGTTGCTATTTATGTGGAACAGTACACACACCGATTAAAAATATCAATTATATTACCAATAACTCATAAGCAGTCAATTACTTAAAAATCTGTTAGTATAATAATTTTTCACAGCAGATTTGAGTGCATGCTATCCCATGTTAGTTACTATGAGTGAAATTTCGTAAACAGTGTAATTGCTTCATTTGTCAAAAGTTTCAACAGAAAGAAAAACCATATATCATTTTAATAATTGTGGACAACTTTGTCACTTTCCCCTTCCATACACCATATATACTATTTTATCAGTCATTCTTAGTTACCAAATTCCAAGAAGAAATTCTTTCACAAAGCAAAATGGGTTCTGAAGCAGAAACTCTTTCAGTTTGCACTTAAAGTAATGGGTTTTTGTAGATAACATTTAATTTCAGTTGGTAAGACATTGAATAAGGAAGCTCCTGTAAATGTTGACCCTTTCTGTACAATTGAGAGTGATTTGTAATCCTTGTGAATATTATATTTATTCCTAGTATTATGGCTATGTATGTCAGCATTAAGATTGAAGTGTTCAGGATTTTTCCATACAAATGATAGTATGGAGTATACATACTGTGCTGGTATTGTTAGTACACCCAGGTTTTTTAAATAGATTTCTGCACGACGTCTGTGGGCTTGCTCCACAAATAGTTCTTATAGCACGCTTTTGCATTTTAAATACCCTCTGTGCTTGTGACGAGTTTCCCCAGAATGAGATGCCATAAGTCAGCAGGGAATGAAAATATGCAAAATATACTAACTTTCTGGTTTCTATATTAGCTATTCTAGATATTACCCTCAGTGAAAATGTTGCAGAATTCAGTTTTTTAAGAAGTTGTTGAATATGCTGTTTCCAGTTCAATTTGTTATCTATATATACACCCAGGAATTTTGTGAAACTGCTTTCATTGATTGCTTTTCCTTCTGATATCACATTATAGCTGTCCTTTGTTTTATTTTTGTAACAAACTGAAGTAACTGTGTCTTTTCTACATTAAGTATTAGTTTGTTGGCATTAAACCACCTGTTAATTTTCTTTATAACATCATTTGCTGTGTTTTCGAGGTTTTGTGCTGATGGGTCTTTCAACGATATGCTAGTACCATTTGCAAAGAGCACCGTGTGTTCATTATCACCAAGTATATATTGGAGATCATTTATATAGATTAAGAACAGCAGAGGGCCAAGAATTGAACCCTGAGGCACACCACATTTAACTATACCCCATTCTGAGTTTATAACATTTCCTGTATTAGAATCTTTCAGTGATACACATTGCTTTCTATTTTCCAGGTTTAAACCAAAGTCCTGGCTTACCACTAACTCCATAGTGGTCTAATTTACCTAGTAGAATCTCATGATCAACACAGTCAAAAGCCTTAGCAAAATCACAGAATATACCTAGGGAATTTAATTTTTTATGCATTGATTTCAGTATGTTGTTTACAAAAGCAAAAAATGCTGAATCTGTTGAAACGCCTTGTCTAAAACCAAACTGTACTTTACTGAGTAGGTCATACACCCTTCTGTACATTGCTTTTTCAAAGATTTTTGAAAATGCTGGTAGAAGTGAAATGGATCTTTAATTCTCAATATTTGAGGTATCACCCTTTTTATAAAGCGGTTTGATTATTGACTTCTTGAGTGAGTCAGGGAAGATACCTTCTTCAAAATAACTATTACAAATATGACTAATAACTCCACTAATGCTAGTGTTACATTGTTTCACCACATGGGTTGAAACCTCATCATAACCAAATGACTTTTTATTTTTGAGGGATTTAATATTTTTTTTCAATTTCATTTTGACTGGTGGGAAATAGACACATAGGTGCTTGTTTTGGTGACAAGGATTTAAGTATTGCTATAGCATCCATATTTCCAATATATTTTCCTTTTATTTTTTTTTTAGCAACTGTTAAGAAGTAGTTATTGAAAACACTTCCTACATAAGAGGGGACATTTACAAGTTTATCATTAACGCTTATAGATATAGGTTTATGTTCAAGGGATGATACAGTTGTTTCTCTTTTAATAATGTTCCAAACACTTTTTATCTTATTATCTGAACTACTAATCTCATCGTATATGGCCAAACGTTTAGATTCTTTTATTACTTTGGTTAAAATTGTACATTAAGTTTTGTAATGTTGTCTGAGAAGCATATTATCAGTATTCCTAACTTTTACATATAATTCCCTTTTATGTCTGCAAGATGTTTTAATACCAACTGTAACCCAATTTTTGTTTACTCGTTTTTGACCAATTGGAGCTAGTTTTGTAGGGAGACACCTTTCGTAAATTTCCAAAAACCTTTGGTGAAAGTAATTGAAGTTATTGTTTGCCCCTTTTAATTTATAAACAGTGTTCCAGTCCTCATTGAGAAGTTCATCATTTAATGTTTTTATTGAATTGTTCTTTAATGGCCTAACTTTGACAAATCCTTTCTTTTTGTTATTTTGTTCTTTTTGTTATTTTCATTTCCCACAACATCCAAAGTAATTATTTGAGCATTATGGTCTGACAAACCATTTTCCATTGGAACTGTTCCATGTATTTCTAATTTATTGTGCTCTACAAAAATGTTATCAATAATGATACTACTATCTTTTTGTGTTCTAGTTGGGAAATTTATAGTTTTATAGAGATTTAATGATCTAAGCATTCCTAGAAGATAATCTGTCTGGTTACATACTACAGCAAAATTTATGTTGAAGTCTCCACAGAGGATAATTTCCAGAGAAGTAAGATGGGTTCCACAAAGTTTTATTTCTGTGTTGTTCCTTGTAACGATGCGCATCATCCTCTGGTATATTCAGGGCTGCCAGATTGTATAATTGGATACAAAACTTGTATAATTTGGTTACCTCTTGTATCCTGTTTGTATAACAGATTGCCTTGTATAATTGGATACAAAAATGATCACTTAAAAGTAAAGTACATTCCAGCACCTTTTTGAAAGTGTTTGTCCTTTGTTTCATTGAGTTGGCAACCCTTCCTGCATATCTATTTCCTTTTTGTTATTCAAAATTTATCAATGTATGCATTGTTTACTTTTCGTGGATTTTTTTGCTCCCAGCACTTTCACTCACGTATGTAATCAAAGGATGACCCCTTTGTATAATTGGGTTTCATTCTGTATAATTTCAAAGAGACAGCGGTATAATATAAGTTGGCTGTACTGGCCATGGAGGAAGGAATAATATGGAGACGACGCAAGCGACCTTCACCACGCAATCAAGTGAAGCCAGGCGGAGGAGGAGTGGGGAGGCATGGCCGGAGTGGAGGGGACATGGCCGTTTCCCAACAAACACGGGGAATATGTACAAAAACCTCAAGGGGACTCTAGGATAAACGTGACGCCGCAATCTGGTGATGGATTATTATGTAACTCGATGAGACAAATAAAAAATGAAGAATAAATTTTTTTGATATCCTGCTTAGTTTTCGAGATATTCTGTCTCAAATGTTAAATGGTTTTGGTTGAAATTCTGAAGAAAAAATTCAAAGTGAAATTTTATGATGAATTCTTATTTAAAAAGACGAGACAAATAAAAAATAAAGAGTAAAAATTTTCGATATTTCACCTAGTTCTCGAGATATACTGTATCAAAAGTGAGGTGTCTTCAGTTGAAATGCAGAACAAAAATTTCGCAAAAGTCAAATTTAATGATGGATTCTTATGTAATATGACGAAAAAAATCGATGATAAGGAATAAATGTTTTCGATATCCTTCTTAGTTTGGGGGATATACAACATCCAAATTGAGGGGATTAGGTTGGGATGCAGCCTGGACCAAGAATTAATTCTGTCAAAGCCACAATGATTACATGGTTGACATGCAGAATGGATATTTCAGTTTTATTACTACCACTTGTGGTTAGACTGAAATGTGTCCTAGACCAGAAAAAAAAGTAAGAGGACCCACTCTAGGGATGAGCAACCCAGACATTTTGTAGGCTGGTACCAGAAATAAAATGTTTCCGCATAATTTATAGTTAGTATAAAGTGTATCAACAAAAAGTAAAGAGTGATACTTTACTATAATGTATGGTTGGCATCATGCGGTGTTCTTTGAAGTAACTTCAAGCAAGTGTGCTCCAATCATGAGTCACTGTATGAACAAGCATATACTTTTTTTAACAAAATAAGAGCTCTACTTCAACTTGTGTTTAAAAGGGCAGAGACTTTATTATTACCTTTAAAAATAAAGAGTCATTTCACAATTGTTGCTATTACAGGAATGTACAAGGAACTTTATGAGACAGAATTTGATTCATTATTTTCCTTTACTTCACATTCTTAATAATGAATTAACATGTGGTTAAAGGTAGGGACCGTGCACAAACTACATGGCCCGGTCCAGGGGGGGGGGGTGCTGAAAGGCTACGTTGGGCTATGGAGGGGGGGAGGGATTCCAAGCCAGGCCACGTAGCTTTCCTTTCATAAAATTTGTCACAGTTAAAATGAGGAACTGAATTCACAACAGCATGTGAATATTTATTGGTTTAATTCTAGATGGCGATACAGCTATAGCACCTTTCTGAATTCAGAATTATCCGAATCACTTTTATGACATTTTTCTCCTGGTCCAGGCTGTATTTCAACCTAACCTCAACTGCTAGGAATAATAAAAAAAAAAAAGCTAGATCCCTGTACTGGCAGTAGGCCTAAAGTAGTTGTAGCAGTATCATGATCTAGAATTAAACCTATTTATTTCCCTCAGCTAATTATCTCCTTATGTAATTTATAATAGTCTGACAAGAGAAAACAGTGCAAAATGTCTTCTGGAATTAAAAGGGGGAAATGGCTATTTAAAAAATTAATAAAACTCACAGCTTCTTACATAACAGTTAATTTTATCACCCATTGTCAGTATAATCAGCAACGTGACGAAAGAAATCTTAATAGTAAATTCACTGAATCGCGATGTAAAACACGCCCCTTTAAACACTTTTCAACACTCATTAAAAAATAATGCTAGTCTATTATGTGCAAAATAGCAAGGTTTGCTGATTTTCTACACTAAACCAAGAAAAATTTGAGAACAAAGTCATCCCATTGAGAGCTATGACTAAATATTTATAGACATACTCTAAAGTTTGCGATGTCTATCGCTCTCTTCAACAACGATAATTACAATTCAACTTACTTATGAAATGATATTCCAGGTTCATTCCTGTCTGTCCTATTTGTGAAACACAAGATGGCATTTTGAAACACTTATACACATTACAAAATGAAATAATCACTGCATCTACTACAATGTGAACACCTCAATTGTTGGGAAGCTCCATATGGTCGCTGCCGGTGCTGCCGCCATGCGGCCTGCTTCACCGATTTAACGTCACTTCTCCTCCATATATTCCTTCCTCCATTGTACTGGCAGCATTGGGTATATTGAGAAGTTTCCTAGGGTAAAGAGATGGCTTACATTGACTGGATAACTTATTATATTGTCTCTGCTGGGTAGCTTATATCCCATTATTTTAAATCTTTCCATAGTGTGTCTGATTCATCTGTGAATTTCCTACATCCGAAAAAGAGGTGGTTCGTATCAGTCTCCGAGTCCCCGTAGCACTAACACAGCGGGAAATTTGCTAAATGCATTTTGTGCAACTGGCTTCTGAATCTCCCGAGATTGAATTTTAATCTCGATATAGTGGATACGGCTTTTTAGTGGTAAATTTTTTAAGATACCACTGTGTTGTTGGTATTTGCGGATGTATCAGCCTATAGTATTCTCCTTCCTCCATAATTCTCCCTTGTTTTGGGCCGGCATTACACTGTAAAATATTTTATAAAATATCTTTTATAAAAGATCTTTGACGAAAATCTTTTACAGTGTAATGGATCATCTTTTATAAAATTTCTTTTATAAAAGTTAATACCTTCGTCTTACATTTTATAAAAGATTTCAGCTTGGTGAAGTGATCTGATAAAATGGCGCATGCGAAATTAGGAAAATTTGTGTGGACGGTAGAAACTACCAAAATACTAATTTCAGAATACGAACAAAATGAAATGCTGCTCAACCAAAAACATGAGGACTACAAAAATAGAAACAAAAGGTTGGATACGTACTCGAAGAGTGCATAGCTAATTTGTTCAATAAAAGAAGGCTGTAATGTGGATGATGTGAAAAAGAAAATTAACGGTCTGAGAAGCCAGTACTTGACAGAGAAAATGAAGGTTAGTAAAAATTTCGTTTTAAATGTAATTTTATATGTAAATGTAACACAGTTTTGCATCATAACATTTTATCATTAACATGTAACCTAACATAGCAAAGTAAACATGCATATGAATTGGTGTATCCAAACTGATGAGTTGTCGTTTGTTTTTTCAGATAATGAATAGTATGAAAAGTGGATCACCAGCTGGAGATATATATACACCTTCAGTGTATTGGTTTCCACTATTAAGTTTTTTTGGATTCGTCTACGAATGCAGAGTCCATTATAATTTTTTTGAATTTCTCATTTTATTGACCTTTGGTGTGATGTGCACATACAGAAATTTGTAGTTAGCATACACAAGAGCAAGAATTATAGTGTCATTGTAGGTACACCTTGTAGTTGAAAAAATGGGAGCCACCAAATTGTGGGCATTTGATGTGTGTATTTTTCCATGGCTCATATGGTGATATACAGGTTTTATTGTGTTTCAAAATCGTTTGTTATTTGTTCCAATTCCTCTGCAATTGTAGGTATGGGAGAACAGGTATACATAAGCCAAATAATAGGTAAAAATTTTTGTAGCTTTAATCTAGCAGCTTTCGAATTTTTATATAATGTTTTTGGAGGAACAATATTTCGTTAGTAATAGCGCAATCACTGGGAGTCGTGAAGGAATTGTAGTTTTTGTCTGAAAACTGTTACACACGTTCGTTTGGTGATATTATTTAGTATATGTTGCTCTCACAGCTGCCACTAATGATTCTGCTTGAAAATCGTGATAAATGTTTAATAAATTTAAATTTCTCTCGCTTTGAAATCAGCTCAAATTAAATCTCTGGGCATGATTTATATTTTACTATGTCCTATGTTTGAGCTACGTTATACTTCTGTTATACCCTCAGCAAAGTCTGTTACTACAAATACAAGCTAATATTGTAGGCTTTCTAGAAGTCTTCATACATTGGGTTATTGGCAAGTAGTTGAAGAAACATACTTGTGAATTATTATACAGAAATATTTACCGTGAAACCACAAAAAATTAAAACATCTGACTAGCTGGAACATAGATCAAGTGTTAACAGGATGCCAACCTTGAAATTTTGAATTGCCTTAGTAATAAAACCATAGAAGTGTCTCAAGTATCCCCTATCCTCACTCTCCTCTACCTGTAAACGAATAAGACATCATAAGTAGATAACATAAAAAGAAATATATTCTTTGTTTCAGATTACTCCATCAATTGAAATTGGAGAAGTATATGACGAGAGTACCGAACCTACACAATCATTGAAAAAACAAAAAAGAACTGGACTGCTCGATTCTTTGCTGGTGCAGGCGGCTAAGACAAAAACTGAGATGTCGGCACTGGCAAAGTGAAAGAAATCTTTCAGTGAAGACTCGTTTGATACCTTCGGAAAATTCATAGCTAGCAAGCTAAGAGGTATCAGCAAAGCCACTAAAAACACAAATTCAGTCAGGCGTGCAAAAAGAAAAATTCAGGAGGTCCTGATGGATGAGCTGGAGCCAACACACACAAATGAAAAAACGCACACCAGTCAGTGGCCCTCCACATCCAGCAATCAATTGAATGACACTAATCACAGACCAGTGCCACCAGTGGACGTTAAGCTGTCGGCCCCATCGATGTGTGTCGGGGGAGTAGGTCTCAATCGGCCGGCACCTTCTCTCTTATTTCATCTCTTATTTTACTGTCGTCAGTCTCTCGATTGGTTTGATATAAACCACCATCCCTTCTTATTTTGCACTATCACCTTCATCTCAAAACACCTCTCTTAAAACACGCCCACCGTTATCTGCTTCATACATAACCAATCCCAAATGTATTAAAAACCCACCCACGAATCTGTTCTTCTTTGTGTACGATTCTTCCACAAACTTCTTTCTTCAGCCATCATTTCCAAAACATATTAATTTCGTGGTTTAACTGTCCACTTAATTTTCAGCATCCTCCTATAGCACCACATTTCAAATGCTTCAATTTTCCTTCTTTCAGGCATTCCTGAAGTCCATGCTTCGTTACCATAAGGTGCTATGCTCCATACATAGAGTTTTAAAAAGTTCTCTCTGGTTCCTGGGTCAATATTTGAAACTACTTTTTCATGAAGCCACATTCAAATTCCTCTTTTACTTCTTTTATAGCTTCCTCCACATATAAGTTGAATATTAGAAAAGATGAACTGCAACCATATCTGATACACTTTTCAACTGATTGGTGACTCTCATGATTCTCTACTTTTATTATAGCCACTTGATTCTTATATCAATTATAAAATATTTTTCTATCTCGATACGTTATACCTGACTTTTTTAAAAAATTTTGAACATTATGTCCTGCCATACATTACCAAATGCTTTTTTTCTAAATCAACAAACGCTATGAAAGTAACTTTGTTTTTCTTTTTTGATCGGTGATAAGAATTGATTCTCTTGCGGCACGGTTTTTCCAAAATTCAAACTGTAGCTACTGTATATTTTATTCCAACCCAAAGTATTTACATTATAATGTCTGTCTCAGAATGACAAGCAACAATTTCTTTTGAAAGTTTAAATATTGCAAAGTCTTATAGGCATTCAATCAGAACATTGTAGGAGGAAAACTGAGGCATAAAATTGAAATTCAGTGCGGGGATGTCAGTGTGGCAAGAAACAAGGAAACCAGTATTATACGCTTTGTAAACACTACGTTTCCGTCTACTACGATATTTTAGAATTACACTCTAGCTGCGGAGAGTAGTACTGCCGATTTATAAAATTTTGTAACAATTAGCTGTGTTATTGCTCAGCGTGATAATTTCATTCCAACTACCTCTTAATCTTTACTGAAAGACATACCGGTACTTGAAAAAAAAAATGAGAAAATATTATAGAGAATTACATCATAACTACATTGAAATTTGTTATTTTAGCACATTTTATTGAGACCGCAAATTTCTGTAGTTTTAGCATCCGGTTTGAGGTCTTTGCTCAAGTAGATTGTGAATTGGATTCTTTTTTTTTAAACATTTCTACGAAAAGACTGAAATGTTACCTATTTGTTTACTAGCAAACCGATCAATTTTGCTCTTCATTTTTGGTTTAATACTACTTCATTAAACAACGGGATGAATATGAAAATATCTTCCATATAAGAGGGAGCTTATATTCAATTTGAATTTGATAGCTGCTAAAAATTAAAAAAAAGTACCGGGTGTGGTGGGTGAACGGTTAACGTTCTGGCCTCGTATTCGGGAGGACGTGGGTTTGAATCCCCGTCCGAGCATCCAGATCTGGTTTCCCCAAGTCACTCCAGGCGAACGCCCGGATGCTTCCTTGAAAAGGCCATGGCCGAGTTCCTGCCCGTTTCTTGCCCCAATCCGATCCCGCCTCTAATGACCTTTCTGTCGACGAGCCGTAAAGCCCTAGCAAAAAAATTATAAAAGAGAGAGAGGGGAGAAAAGAGTAGAGAGCGAAAGAGAAAATGAAATTTGAATTGCGTTTCTGATTTCAGAGATTTTTTTGTATATCCCCGCTCTCATCAGATGAACTCACTTCTGCACATATATTTTAATTTACGATTTTTAACTTTTCAATAGATTTTGTAAATAATTTTATGGACGGCATCATAGATCAAATACGAAAGATATTGAAAAACTGAACCTAATGGCTGAGCGTTAACGCTATGGCTCCGCATTCGAGAGGAAGCGGGTTTGAATTCTTTTCCGGCTATCCAGATTTGGATTTTCCTTCGTTTCTCCAAGTCACTTCGTGTGAATGGCGGGATTATTTCTTCGAAAACCCATGGTCCGAATTCCTTCCCACTCCTTGTCTCCATTCCCTTTCCACCTTTAATGACTTAGAAGTCGACGAATCGTAAATCCAGACGCATAATAAGAAATTGGTTTAATAATATTATTTAGTTTTTTGTCTCCTTGACGACGGTGCGAACTCGTTATAGTCCACCTAACGTAACCACATGACACTGATTTCGACGATTTTGAAGCCCGGGAAGATTTCTTTCAGTGTTACCTCTGTGAAAGCTGTCATAGTTACGTGTGCCGTTTATTAAGAAGCACTCAGTTATGAGTCTTTCCTTAAGTATGTTATGTCCTGACGCAAGCAGGTAAGAGTCGATGTTATATTTTACGCATAACGCAGTTGTAGGTTCGACTTGTTTAAAATAAATGCAAAAAAATTAATTGGAAAACCTAGACTCGAACCGAGGACCACGCGTTTACAAGACTAGATGGTTAGCCACAAGCAAACGGAGCTCATGTTCACAGACGGCTCGTGCAGTGGGTAAACAACCTTATCCTGCCTCGGAAGTCAGTTACATTCAACTGGCATTAGACAATTATCCGAAATAATCTCTTTATAATCGTTTCAATAGTTTTGTAGAACTAAAAACTCTGGTTCTATGATCATTTACACCCACTTCTCGGACACCACACCCCATTATGTGTTGCATTAGTGCATCTGATTAGCCACATCAATATATAAATAAATATCGTTATAATTTTACGCTAATCATTTGGAATAAAATGTATAACTGAACCTCATTTTTACTGCGCTTTATTGCAATCTTGTTAATTGCAACTTTAACGATATGTTTCACGATATGAATTTAAGAAAAGTAGTAGCTGGAACCGAATTTCGTCCGATTGAGGTATGGTCGGCGATATCTTGCCTAATATTACAGTCAATCCAGGGACAGGAAAATGCGTTACTTGTTTCGAGATCGGTCAATAGCTTTTTACTGAAATGTGGGGAATGATAGATGAACTACCAACAAGAATCGTCAATGGGCGGGCGGAGTCTTCCTGCTTTGTTCGAGGCTTGACTTAAGGAAATGAATAACAGATGGCGCTGAGTTGAATACGCGCAATGATGCCACATTGTGCGAAATAAGGGACTTAGGACTCAGGCGCGGACAGTCAATTTTTTTGCCAAAGAGTGTACATATTTAAATAAAAAAATTATACGAAGTTGACAAAATAGCAATACTTACATCGAGGTTTTAACATTCCTTAGCTCGGCAGAACAGAAATCTGGATTTGATGCGAAAAACTTTGCAACCATCAAAGAACTTATTCTTGGCAGATTCGTGCTTTCTGCTTTCGCTCATCCGTCTTCCATTGCACAGCGTTTTTTAATAAAACGAGATAAAAGCTGTCTATCACTAATATCTATTTGAAAATTCGCTTTTCGGCACCTGTTTGCAAACAAGAAACACAGTACAGCCGGTTGATACACAGTGGTTGGTATCACGGCCAACTAAAGAAATCGTAATAGCTTATTATATTAATATTTAAGAAATACTTACTGTAAATAGAACTGCAACTATTGGAACTTCACTTTTGTAGCTGAAGATGAAAATAACCGGTAATCCACTGGTCGACGAGAAGTCTAATACTCTCAGAAACACATTTGTAAATGAACTTTCAGGCTCACAACACACCAGCATGGCAGATCATAGATCTACTTTGCTGACGTCACAAACAAAATGGCTTCCAGCACCCAGGCCTGTATATTTAGTTGGCCGTGGTTGGTATCTAATGACGTCACGTAGAAATGCATTATGGCGGTTACCGTTTCGCGTATTCGGAGAGCAGACGAAAAATGTTGAATCTTTTAAACGAACTATAACAGTAATTTTGTATTTATATGAATGAAAAATAACGTATTTAGATTTCTTATGACCAAAAGTATCTTATTTATGCATTTTTAGATATTTTCGCACATATGTTAAAATACCGTATTGAACTAGTCAGAAAGCCCTGAGCCTACACTAGTGTGTCTGTGTGGTAGTGGCGTCCCACATACCGTGTGGATTTCGTGACGTGTGACGTTTAAAGAGAAACGTGACATATGTTCATCAAACTTAAAAATACACGTTAATTGTTCATTTTCCCAAAATGAATTAAACCTAATTTCCCAACTTAATGGAAAAATGAACGTTCTTTTTGGACAAAATTTTAATTTCTCTCCTTAATATTACTATCATATAATAAAGAGCTCGATAAAGAGAGAGAAGTGATTTCAAATGTAACCAAAATTGTAGTCCAGGGTTGGTGCATTTACTTTCATTAGACATTTAAGTTAATTGCAATAAAGCGCACGCTCCCGTGGAAATATCCCTACCCACCTATTTCCCTCTTTTCTTGTGCTAGGCTACTTTTGCCCTCTAGGGATTTTAATATTTCGTTCTTTCAGCGTTTTTGGTAACTTATTCTCCACCTCGCATCGAAAATTATTGCAATTCCTGGCACCCAACCTACGAAATAAATTTTTTTCCACACATTTACACCGGGAATGACACAATTTACAGTCATGGTCATCCTTTCATTGTCACGCACCACTCTCAGTTTAACCACGATCATCTATTATACGTCTTGAACACTCTCCTGTTTTCCAATGGATCCCTTTATAGCTCCCTTATCATATCAGTAACTTATAGTGTAACGCAGTATTTGAATTTAACTGCTTGAAGAGCATGTTCCGATGACAATTTCCCTATTCATCTATTTATCCCCGTTCTTCTTCTTCTCCACCACCTTTCCCAACAGTTTGGGTCTTTTGATGAGTGTCTGTGAACCGCGTAACTTTGATCTGCGTGTGATAAGTGTATTTTTTGTTTGTGAAACGTGTAGGTAGTTTATGAGGCGGAGATTGGAAACCGTCCCGGCAATGGTCACGATAGCTACGAACAGAGAGAATATTGCGGAAATCGCCTAAAAACGGCTGTCAAGACGGCGGAATGCGGTAGTCTGGGTTTGTGCCCGGTCCCGTCGTATCTCCCCGATTCAGTGTGCGTGCGTCAGCGCATTGTACCACACTGGCAGACTTATTTACCCCTTTCTTCTTATTCTTTTTTTAATTATCTTATATAATTAGATTGTAAGATTCCCCACTTATCTACTTTTGCCTTTTACAAATTTCAATTATAAATTCCATAGCGTTTTTTTTTAGTTAATTGGTTAGTTGGTAATTTATATCAATCCCTATATGCCTTTCCCACAAACGAAACTTTTCATGCTCCCTTGTGAATGAAATCAAGTGCCAGACTGCCAGCATGTGTTTATAGTCATCTTTTCCCTTCCATGTACTACTGTTAATTCTTCAATAGAAATCATTACAAGCCTCATTTCCAACACACGCCTTGTAAGCTCCCAAAACTCTCCAAGCTACACTCCTTTCTTCCAATTCCTCCCAATCTAGCTCCGTTATCAGTTACCGACTGGGTACTGCAGTAATTTCCACAAAAAAATATACCTGCTGTCCTTTGCACAACTTCTTGAATTTTGTACACAAAATATAAGGCCCAAACTACACCACCATATTTGAGCAATGATGTGACCAAAGTTTTGTAACCCAATTCCATCATTTCTCGGGCAAATCCTCTCATCATCCTCCTAAGTAAATGACGATGTTATCTACCGACAGAAATGAAAAATTAAAACTATTAATATCTTACGTGCAACACGTCATACTTATAGCTACAGATAACTTTTTTTTTTAGCAATCCTGCATTGCAGAATCTGCTTTACTGGACTTCTTCCATTTGTTTCGATCTTGTGCATCTTGACGAGATGCGTGTCCTCCTGCAAGATGTCCAGCCAGAGCTTCTTGGATCTACCTCGTGATCTTATGCCGAGTGCTATTCTTGTGTGTTGCAGCTGAACGGGATTGGGGACACAGCGAATGCCGCCCAAATGTTCTGATGCGATCCATTTTAGTGAGTCCTTGTGGGCAGCAAATCATTTTCATGACATGCAGCTGTTGTTCATTTCTTTTAGTGACTGACAACGTTCAGTTCCATACAGTACCACTGATCGAACGATGGTTGTGTAAACCTTCGATTTAAGGTAGAGGTAGTTATACTAAATAATAATAATTCCATGTGGATGCAATGACCTGGTGATAGGGTCTTACTGGCTGCACTTTCTTTCTTTTCTTTTTTTTTTTTTGCTGTCGTCAGTCATTCGACTGGTTTGATGCAATCCTCCATCCCTTCCTATCCTGTGCTAACCTCTTCATTTCTACATACCCCCTACAACCCACGTCCTCAATTATCTGCTTCATATATTCTAATCTCTGTCTTACCTCTACAGTTCTTACCTTCCACTGTTCCCTCCACTAACAAATTAACCAATCCAGCATGTCTCAAAATATGACCTACCAGCCTGTCTCTTCTTCCTGTAAGCTTCTTCCATAAACTTCTTTTCTCACCCATCATTTCCAAAACTCGTTCATTTCTTACTTTGTCTGTCCACCTTAATTTTCAGCATTCTTCTGTAGCACCACATTTCAAATGCTTCAAGTTTTTTCTTTCCGGTATTCCTAAAGTCCATGTTTCGCTACCGTAAAGTGCTGTGCTCCACACATAGAGTTTTAAAAAGTTCTTTCTAATTCCTAGATCAATATTTGAAACTAAAAGGATTTCTCTTTTTCATGAAGGCTCTTTTTGCTAGTGCTATTCTGCTTTTAACATCATTCCTGCTTCGGCCATCGGTTGTAATTTTGCTTCCCAAGTAACAGAACTCACTCACTTCTCCTATTAGCATCCGATCCTATTTTTATATTTAATCTGCTAGTATTGGTATCATTTCTGCTACATTTCATCACTTTTGTCTTACTTTGATTTATATTCAGTCCAAAATCTTCCTTCAGTATTTTGTTCATGCCATTCAATAACTTCTCAATATCCTCAGCCCTCTCTGCTAACAAGACAATGTCATCAGCAAATCGTAGCATACTGATTTTTTCTCCCTGAAAACTTATGCCAGCATGGAAATTTTTCTTTGACTTTCTTCATTGCTTCTTCTACATACAAGTTGAATATTAACGGGGATAGACTACAACCTTGTCTCACACCCTTTTTAACTGATGCATGTCTCTCAGTGATTCTCTACTTTTATTACAGCCACTTGATTCTTATATAGTTTATAGAGTATTCTTCTATCTCGATACTTTAGACCTGACTTCTTTAAAATTTTGAACATCTTGTCCCACCTAACATTATCAAAAGCTTTTTCTAAATCAACAAATGCCATAAAAGTATCTTTGTTTTTCTTGATCCGCCCTTCAAGTATTAATCTTAAAGACAGAATTGCTTCCCTTGTACCGCGATTTTTCCTAAACCCAAACTGATCTTCACCTACTATCTCTTCTACTACCCTTTCCATCCTTCTGTATATTATTCTGGTCAGTAATTTTGAAGCATGTGATGTTAGACTAATGGTGCGATAATTCTCACATTTGTCGGCTTGTGCTTTCTTTGGAAGTGTGAAGATGATATTTTTATTAAAATCAGTTGGAATTTCTCCTGTTTCATAACTTTTTGATATCAGCTTGAATAATCTTTCGATTCCTTCCTCTCCTAGGGATTTAAGAAGTTCTGCAGGGATCTCATCAATTCCAACTGCCTTATTTGCTTTCAAGTCATTCAGAGCTTTATTAAATTCTGTCCTCAAAACAGGATCTCCTAAGTCATCAATGTCGAACATCAGCCTTCCTTTTCCAATACACTATTGTTCAAGTCGTCCCCATCATACAGTTTCTCAATGTATTCCTTCCATCTGTTAGCTCTATCTTCTGAGCCTTAAAAGAGGTTTCCCATCGGCAGCTTTAATGTTCATACCTCTTTTCTTCATTTCTCCAAAATTCTGTTTGATCTTTCTGTAGGCAACATCTACTTTTCCTGAGACCATTTCCTTTTCTACTTCTTCACTACTTTTCTTGTATCCATTTTTCTTTTGCTATTTTGCATTCCCTATTTATTTGATTTCTAAATTGCGTGTACTGCTCTCTTCCTGCTTCATCCTGAGCATTTTTGTACCTTCTCCTCTGATCCATCAGCTCCAAAATTTCTTCTGTGATCCAAGGTTTTCGGGCAGCTTGTTCCCTAAAGCCTAATGTTTCTTTGCCAGCTTTCATTATTTCGGTCTTTAATGCATTCCATTCGTCCTCGGTTGAGCTCTTTTCACAGTTACTTCTTAGACCTAAGTCTACCATTTCTGCAAATTTTTCTCTTGTGCTAGATTGTTTCAGCTTATTCACCGTCCAGTCTGTTCTGCTTATGCTGCTTCCTTATTCGCTTGAATTTCAGCCTGCACTTCATTACTATCAAATTATGGTCCGAGTCTATGTCTGCTCCTGGGTACGCTTTACAGTCTAGAACTTGATTCCTGAATCTCTGTTTGACCATGATATAATCTAGCTGATATCTGCCTGTATCCCCAGGACGTTTCGAGGTGTATATTCTTCTTGCATGGTTCTTAAACAGTGTGTTCGCCACTACTAGCTTATATCTTTCACAAAATTCTAGCAACCTGCTTCCTCGCTTCATTTCTTTCTCCTAGACCAAAACGTCCTACAGTATTCCCCTCTTTTCCTTCTCCACTATTGCATTCCAATCACCCATGATTATTAGATTTTCCTCCCCTTTCACATATTGGATTAATTCTTCAATTTCAGCGTATATTTTTTCTATTTCTTCATCATCTTCCTGTGACGTTGGCATATATACTTGTACTAATGTGGTTGGGACGGGCTTAGTTTCTAACCTCATCAAAATAATCCTGTCACTAAACTGTTCATAATAACTCACCCGTTTCCCTACTTTCTTGTTCATTACAAATCCTACACCAGTGACTCCATTGACAGCTTGTGTGCTAATTATCCTGTGTTCCCCAGACCAGAAA
This sequence comes from Vandiemenella viatica, assembly GCA_031002005.1. Classification (NCBI taxonomy): domain Eukaryota; kingdom Metazoa; phylum Arthropoda; class Insecta; order Orthoptera; family Morabidae; genus Vandiemenella; species Vandiemenella viatica. Next base: position 144,932,899 of record CM061920.1, read on the forward strand.
TCCTGTGCGTCCTTCCATTTAATCTCACTAATCCCAACAACATCTAACTTAAGTTGTTCCATCTCCCTTTTTAAGTTTTCTAACCTACCTGCCCTATTCAGACTTCTAACATTCCACGCTCCGACTCGTAGAATGTTTCTATCCATTCTGATGACTCCTCCCTGAGCAGTCACCACCCGGAGATCCGATTGGGGGACTATTTTACCTCCGGAATATTTTACCCAGGAAGAAGCCATCATGATATATGTAATTTGAAAGGATTACATGTCCTCGGGATACCCTTTGGGTCTTTAATGCAGTGGTTTCCCGTTGCCTTCTGCATCCCCATGCCGTTGATCATTTCTGATTCATCCGCCTTTAGGGGCCATTATCAAACCCCAAGGGCAAGAGGGTGCCCTGAACCACTCCCCGCTCTTCCGCCCTCCTTTCGGAGGCCGTTGGCAAGCAGTGGGTGACTGCTTATACCGGGAATCTTTCAGTCGCCAGAGCCTCGTCCGTGCAAACAGGGTGCACCACGTGAAGGAGAGGTTGACATTTGGTTGGAAAAGACTAGTATTGTCTCTCCCAAACCCTTACACCCCCTGCACTTTCTGTTCCTATCTTATAGTCACCTTAACCTAATCCGGTAGTGCTACCAAGTACGATGGACCTACAGTTTAATGTGGAATCCAAACATGGAAGCATTCTGGCGTACTTCACATTACACATCAAGCTTTGCCAGATGTGAACGTCGGGTTAGTGTTCTATGTAAATCCCAGCCGGGACAGAGATTCGAGCCGGGGAACTTTCTTTCGCCAGTATGACACCCAAACCACTGAGCAATCAGACTCCAACAGATATACTAGATTAGCATGTCGGTAACTCGTAAGATTTTACCCAATCAAAATTCGCCCAACGCGTCTACAGAAGTTTTCACTTCAAAAACTAAAAATCTAAATTAGTCCACAACACGACGGTTCGTTGAATTTTCCCGAAAGAGGTGTACCAAGCTATTGTGTCAAGAGGCAAGAAGGCTAATTCCGTCCTTCAGGGACCTGCAGTTTAACGTGGAACCAGAACCACAGAACATCCCGGCATAGCTCATATAATAAAATACAGCTGCTAAAAATGCCTACTTACCACGGGATTTGAACCTGTGCCCCAGAAAGAGAAATTTCAGAAGTAAGCACCTTAACTGCTGAGCTACCAGACTGCCTTGTTTGGAAATATATGTGTGCTATCTACTATCATAAACGGATAAAAACTGTGGGTTTCTATTAACAACAGTGACAGAAATTAAGGTAAGATGAAAAAGGAAGAGCGAGTTTAGATTTCCGTAAATCAAACGTCAACAGTGTTTTTCTATTTGTTTTAAAATTTACGTATGCAAAATTCCATCAAAATCAGACAAAAACCAAGTTTGTATAAAGATTTTGTGAAAATTATATACGCATATACAGATGGGTGTGATTTGATGCACGCAAAAGGTGGCTTCTTGCGAACTCGTAGATTTAACCCCCACCAAACATTACATAACGTGACTAAAGAAGTTTTCACATCTGTTGGAGTCATGGCTGTAGCTTCACCAGGACAGTCAAGTGAGAAATGTTTTGTATATTCCTACTTTGAAGTACCTACATTTATATTTTAATTACCTATATTTAAAAATAAATAGAAAATAGTGCTTTTTCCTCCAATGTAATTAATTACAGATAGTTAAGCTTAATATGAAAAGCAATACACACATGATCATAGTATCGTAATTATTTACAGCTATCCCATATTAAATGCATTATAAATGTTGCAATACAACAAGTAAAAAAAGTATAAGTACATACTTACTAACATTAGACAATTCAAAAGTATAGCTATTTTTCAATGGCAAAGAACATCCACCCGGCACAAAGTAATGACGGAATCAATTTCGTATTTGCTTCGCTGATCTCCATGGAACATTTTTAATGGACCCGATATTTGCTATGAGACAGCTGCAGGAAAAAACATTATGAGTATGTAAAGGATCTACTGTTGGTATTTCTCGATATTGAGAAAGCAAATGATTGTGTACACAGGAGTAAGATATGGAAGGCCTTGGAGAAGAACAGGAGTTCCCAAAGAAACCATCAGGAAAGTGACGGAACTGTATCAGGAAATGTGAGCTATGTGAAAATAGGGGAAGGAAGAACAGATTGGCTGGAACAAAGGAATGGACTAAAACAAGGAAGTGCCCTATCACCACTACTCTTTATTGTAATCACACATGATATAATGCAGAAGGTGGCAGTGAGGATGGAAGAGGAAAACATGAAGGTGATGGCTTTTGCGGACGATCTGATGATCTGGGAAGGTGATGAAAAGGAGGTGCAGCGGCAGTTGGATGTATAGGACAGACAGTGTGGAGGAATATGGCCTGAAATTTATTGTAAAGAAATGTGAGTAAATGGTAACAACCAGAAAGAAGAATAGGTTAACCCAGGGAATTGTGGTGGCAGGGGAACAACTAAAGAAAGTAAACAGGTTCAAGTACTTGGGGAGTGTATTAGAGAAATGTGGAGCAAATGATGGCGAGATAAGTGAAAGAGAAAGACAAGCAGAGGCGTTTCTAAGGAGCATATAGAAGCCTAATATGGAATAAAGATGTGCCACAGACAGGGGTGTACCTACTATGGGGCTAGGCGGTGCATTGCACCAAGGCCCCTATGCTCAGGGGGGCACCAACCCAAGCGCAGGTTCAGAGGGCCCACGCACCTTCACGGCAGGCAAAAGGACGTTTTTTTTTTTAGCTCTACCACCATCTAAGGGGACCTGTAAGACACAGGAAGCCCCTCACTAAGGGGGCCCTTACCAGCAACACAAAGCATAAAAAAGGTCATCCATCTAGCCTGAGGACCCAAAATAAATTTTTTGCACCAGGGCCCTTGTTGACCTAGCTACGCCACTGGCCACAGAGAAGCAAGAGAGTAATGTATACATTATGCCTATCTTGATTTATGCTGCTGAAACATGGACAATGAAGAAGCGGGACATCAGCGGAGTACAAGCGAGCAAAATGAAATTTTTAAGAGGTAGAATGGGAGTTACTAAAATGGACAGAATAAGGAATGAAGTGATTAGATGCACCATAAAAAAGGAATTCCTACAGGAAAGGGTAGAGAGGACCAGACTGAGATGGTATGGACATGTAAAGAGAATGGAGGTTCAGAGAATCCTAAGAAAAATCCACAAAATTAAGATGCATGGTAAACGACCCAGAGGAAGACTGAAAGGAGCATGTACGGAAGAGAGGAGAGGACTGGAACAAGGTGGTGGGAAGAAAGAAGGAAATGGAGAGGTTTGTGCATGAAGCAGACCCGGCCAGAGACTGGAAACTGTTGGGCATGATGATGATGATGAAGGGCCTCAGGTGGTGAAATTTCTGATCTCCATGATCTATTATATTCGTATCGGGCTCTTCTGCACCAAAACAGCCAGGAGGAGTATATAAGTTCCTCAATGATGTATATCCATTTCGAAGGTGTTCAAAAGGTTATTCCCACCATGAAATAATTTGAGAATTTACCATTCATCTATTTTGTCTTTTTACATGCTTTATATTAGCTTGACCTGTATGTTTGTTTCCGTGTAACGGAATCTTGCAATTCAATTTTCACCCACTTCCAGGTGTCCGAGTTGTTTGAAGTTTTACACACGTATTAGAAGCAATAATATCATAGCTTATGTCCTGATATTCTCATTACTGTAACGGGCTGGCCTTGTGGTTAGGTGACTGCGTTGGGCGTTTTGACCATTAATTGGGAATGTGGCTTTACATGTGACTGACCTCAGCGTTTATCTCCTCTTCTTATCTTCCGGATACCATCTTGACTTCTTGCAAGCTAACCAATTAATTCAATCAGGATTGTCTGACACCACGTGAAGGTCACGACCCTTTTACTATTGGAATACTATATACTCAAATAATCAAGACGGAATGTGGATAAACGGTTTAATGGAATCAAGCTGCCTATAGTACATTTGACGATGATACCGAGAAGTAGAGTCCACACTTATTCTACTGGATCTCTAGTCTGATCGTAGAAGATATTAAGTGAAAGTCAGTCTATTAATACTGGATGGAACTTAAGATCGTTACGACGTCCGAGGCAGGGCGGCTAAGCTTTAAGCTAGCGGTTCGCTACCCGATGTTGCTCCTAAACTCGCTGGTAATGAATAGAATGATTTATTGGTTGTACAGAGCCCACTTCGGCTCTGATTTGCGTCACAAGAAGGTATTGCTGACATGCTATTCAGCATTCCTGAACGGGGCAACGACTTTGCTTGCGTCTGCGCTGCGTGACTGCAACTCTTGACTCTAACTTCGCCAATGTCTCCAACATTTATAAAATCATTCTTACTTAATAATAAAGCCCAAAACGACCATTATATTACTTTTACAGTAACAACAGAAAACCGTTTGAATGCAATGGAATATTATTTCAATGTTCACCCATTTCCTGACATTTGAATTGTTTGCAAACACATAAAGAACCGGTGAAAATACAATAATTTTATAACTGTGCCCATTATTTTGACAGTAACAATAGGAATCTGTTAATTCAATTTCACCCACCTTCAGATATACAAATTGTTTGAAATTATGCAAAATATTAAGAACCGGTTACTATAACAATCTCATAGCAGCATCCTGCTATTCTCATTACTTTGATAGTAACAATAGAAAATTTGCTTGAAATTTTGCGCCTATATAAAGAACCAGTGACAAAATATTCTCATTGCAACTTCCTGCTATTCCCATTTAGTTTGTTAGTAACAATAGAAAAGTAATTGAATCTTTCCATTCAACTTTCACTCTCTTCCAACTTTCTGAATTGTTTGAAATTTTGTCAACATATTGGGAACCGGTGACAATACAATAATATCATAGCTATGTCCTGACTATTCTCCACCTGTACTTAATGACTCAACCTTCGAGAGCAGCTAGTGATAAATAAATTAAGAATACTGATAATTAGCACCCCACATTTTCGTTTTTTACATTGATGTTAACTTTTTAATCAGTGACTTTATTCTTATACAAAAAGTTATACTGAATTGTGGGACATCCTTGCACTGTTGAACAAAATTTTTATATTTAAAGATTATTTTTAACCTTTTAGTTTACATTACTTCAAAAGCATGTATCTTTGTTTTTTAAACTATAATTTTTATATTAATTATTATTCAAAAAAGATCTATAGAAATTCCATAGGGAGAGCAAGTACCTTCGTCATCTTTGGCAAAGTACTTAATCTGAACAGGAATTTTGGTGCGGACACTGTTTTTCGTTGCGGAGCAGTCCAAACAAATAATCTATGTAGAACGGAAGATTCTGAACTCTGGACCGAACATGAGTCAATTCAAAATTCACACTAAGCTTTAGCAAGCTTAAAAATTCAGTCTGTACATTTTCCCTTAGTTCCATCACCACACATATTGCTCCACTGTTAACAATGATGAACTGTGTGAAATTGGCCTCAGCGCTCCATGCATGCCCATTTTAACTTTGCAACTAATTAACAGTTTAGTTCTATTTTGAGGGTGCATGCTACAAATTTTCGGTTATGAGCAACATTGGTATAATTTTTTTTATTGCTATGAAGATAGCGAACATTATGTAATTATTTTTGAATACAATACATATCTTTTTGTAAATTAAATTTACCTAAGCAGAGTTATACTTTTATGAAATGTAATTTATAAAACAGTTTTGTTACATAATATTGATGGATATTATATTTTGTTATTTTATTAATTTATTTTATAATAATGTAGCTGTTGGTATTTCATGAATTCAATTAATAAAAATATATACTTATGTCGCGTGTAGACCGAGCGAGTGGCGAACTTACCCACTTTGGGTCCGTCCTAGCGACTACTTACTGTCGGCTGCAGTAGTTCTGGTTTCCAGTCGGCATCTGTAAGCTTCTGGCTAGGATAAAAATATATACAGAGACTTAATTTGCTCAAAATTAGGACGTAGATGCTCCTTGAAATGATATGAAGAGTTGTGACTACTTGATTTATTGTTGAAAGCGGCGGTGTGGTACAGTTACAAGTAAGTGGTACATAAAATCGGTGTTTTCCGGTATTGGAATAGTGGATCATAGGGTCCAAAACTAACGCAGAATGCGTTCCGAGCCAGCAGAGGGAGAATGATAGGAAAAATGCCTAAAATGGCCTATTTGGATAGTAACAGCTCTGCCCTACGAAATTTCACATCACGGACTGGGGCGAATCGTGCGCTTAAAGGCGCCCTCAATTCTGGAAGGTGGGGAAAGCCTTCCTCTCATTGGCTGTCTGTCACGCGTGTGGTTCATGTGTTAATAGTGTGTAAGCCCCGTGTACCCGTCGTGCTATACAGTGTTCCCACAGTAAGGACTGCAAGACCAGTGACCTTGACGCTGGTGTCGTATATGAGCGGTGTAGTCTTCATACTACTGTGCTGGCTTGGAAACGCTCTGCCTTCATTACCACTAAAATCAGCGACCGCGACACTTATAAAATACCACACTTCTTAAAATTTTATGCTTATATCTTAAATAATTAATTGATGTGAGCATAACTTTGTGGTATTTCATTTTTCAAAATAAAACACATTTATTTTATTATATCTTAAATGCATGTCCCTTCTTTGACAGTTAACAGTACGAGTAAACCGAGGAAAAAGTGCAATCACTATAGTTTTGAATATATAAAATGGGGCTTTATTTTGTTACCAGGAAATGGCACTTTGCCTATGTGCCAGCCATAAAATAAAACTTTGTCAAACACATCAATGAAACCTTCAAAGCCTAAGGAATATTTGACAAAAATCCATAGTGACAAGAGCGATATTTATTCTAGTAGTTGTACAAATTCCACAGAGTGATAATACAGTACAAAAAAATGTGTTGACGAAACAGCTAAGTGCATAGAAAATTCTTTACTTGAATACTTAAAAACATCTGAATTCTCAATACAGCTTGAAGAGTCAACTTTGCCTGGAAATGAAGCTTTACTTAATGAGATCTGTAATAGAATAAATTTTTTTTACAAGAATTGTTATTTGCCAAATGTTTGGAAACTGATATGAAAGGTGAAAAATATTTGACAAAAAGATTTTTTGGAAATAAAAGTAATTCAATTGGGTAATATACTGCCCATTTCTACCGACAGTGCTCCACCGAACGCCTTCTGGCGTACCTAAAACAAGGAATGTATTATCTGTGTATTGTGTCATCCATTGACAATATTGAGTCGCCAAAATTCTTAGCAAGTGCTTGCATGACTTACTAGATTATGTCATTAGAGCAGTTAGGAAAATCAAACAGGTCTTACATGAGAGATCATTTGCTCAGCTTTGTTTGGAAAATGATGAAGATTATACTCATTTAATAATTGACACAGAAGTTCGTCGGTTATCTCATAGGGCATGTATTAATCGATTTTATGCAATCTTTGATTCATGTTTGAAATACTAAAAAGTAAAGACAATGATATTCAGTTCAGTTTAATTAAAAAATGATGTAAGATTCAATTGTGACCCGTTAAATAAATCAAAACAGTTCTCTGGTAATCTCCCAACTCAATCTAAATATTTCAAGGTATTGTAGATTATCATATCAACCAGTCTTTAACATATCTGTAATAATTAAATCCATCTCAGTCCCTTTAAACCTTCTTTCATACTTCACGAGATTCTCAGGATTCTTTTCCAATATTAGTCTGCTCTTGTATACTTACATGGAGATCCTAAATTTTTCCTCAATGGGGTACTTGACACTAACTATGAAACCTTAATTTACACTGATAGAGTAAGGATGCCGAAAATCAACTTCATTTTTTGGATAGGAGTTAAAAACATATTATTTTTAATAAAATAAAAATGTAAAATACAGCTGTTAGTCACGTGACACGAATCGGAGCGCATGACGTCAGTTGTTGGGCTCGCGCCAGTTTAGCTGCCGTGTATTCTCATGCGGAGAACATCTTTCCGTCATTTGTTAAAGTTTCAGTGCTGGCTGTAAAACATTTGTTCTTCTTAAACTCGCAATGGAAGTTGGTTTTATCAAGGCAAATAGCTCTAATTTGCCCAGAATTGACGTGATGATGCCGGGAGTGTTTTTGCATCAAACACTGATTTCCACTCACCAGAATTCCGAAATGTCAAAACGTCCAAGTAAATACTTACTTGTTATATGTTATACATAATACCATATTACGATAAAACGTTAGAACATAAGGTATTTTAGAAGCGTGTGTGTTAGTGGTGCGTTTTACTTAATACAGATTGGTAATTTGCGATTTTAATCAACAGGTCTACATTTCGAGTATTTCATTGTAGTATCTTTTAAAATGTGTTTAATATGACTGTTGCTAGGCAGAATCATGTGCAGTATTTAATTGTTAGTATAATTACTATTTTAAAAATCCTTGAGTGCTTTCTACAACTAGTTTTTGCCGCGCTGGGTTAGTTAAAGTTAAATCTGTTCACATTCGTTCGACGCTATTTTTTCGGCAGTAATGTTGTGAATATAAAGCTTTTTGAACGAATGTAAGCTTTCTCGGTGTGTCAGTTGTATAAAATCTTCTAAGGCTTTCCACCGAGATAGCGCGTCAATGTAGGGCGACGTTTCGAAGCCTGCCTCCGGCTCCATCTTCCGGCGAAGATGGAGCCGGAGGAAGGCTTCGAAACGTCTCCCTACATTGACACACTACCTCGGTGGAAAGCCTTAGAAGATTTTATACATAAAGCTTTTTCTTTCTATATTAGAGGTTATACAAGTTTTTGTATAGCTAGAAAAATATTTGGATCATGTTTTCTAAGAAAGTCGTAAACTATCGTCCTATTCAGGTCGAAATATTTTTCGATATTCGTTGAAGCGGGGATTCTACGATAATCCTAGCGCCGCAATTTGGCGATAGATTCTTAAGTAAGGTAACAAATTGAATGTAAGGAATAAAATTTTATGATATCTCGCTTAGTTCTCGAGATATACTATCTCAAAAGTGGTTAGGTCGAAATGCGGCCTCGACTAGAAGAAAAATTTCTCCAAATCTAAATTCGATGATGGATTCTTCAGTAACTCGAAGACAGAAATCAAAAGAATAATTTTTTTTTGATTCATTAGTACTTTTGATACTGATCCCATTATATGATATATTATATAGATGATATAATTTTCCAAATCGTTCGGCAACTATATCAATAAAAAAAAATGATGCATTTACAACGAACAGCATTTTAACCTCCAGGGTCGTAATTTAAGTTTATCATAGCACAAAATATTGACCTACATAGCTTATTAAAGATAATAAAATATTAAGCACAAACTTTCGTCAAAATGTTCTTCACAAAAATATATTGAGTGTGTTGCAGACACATAAGCCGGATCGCGTCGTGCAAGCATTAACCACTTTTTCCAACTACTTCGTTGCGTGGAACGGAAACAATTTGTTTGGTGTATTAAAGGTCGTGTTTACACACAGAGGCACCACATACCATTTGTAAACTCTTAGAACTCATTTTATTAATAAAATAAGCAAACCGCCTATATGTTTACAATGGCACGAGCCAACAACTGACGTCACAAGAGACCAACTGACAGCTGGTAGCGTTTTGGCGCCAATATTCAAATCATTGCATAAAAATGCAAAATTTTGCTATTTTCCGTTCGTTATTTCAAGTAATAATATATTTTTTTTGTTTATAGTAGATGACCAGCTACAATACTGACTACTTTCCCAAAATTAGTCAAGTACCCCATTGATGTTGATAGTATATTTAAACCAGTTAATATCTCCGTTTTTCCAAATCCTTGGAAACTTGTTTCTCAACTACAATTATATATACAATAACAATGAGCAGGAAAATGCTTTAAGGCAATAAAACTAAGGATGGATAGGGAAATATGACCCAACACTTATATACTTCACGAATACAAAAAAACAAACAAAAAAGCACAATATTTCAGGAATAGCCTTTTCCGTGTGGAAGCGAGACACCAGGCAGTCAGATGTGTACACAGCGACCGCCGTCCGGTGAATCACCATCTTTGGTAAGTGTTGGGTCATATTTCCCTATCCATCCTTAGTTTTATATATCGCTTTCCACACTTTTCTAATCCTGTCCTCATAGTCATCTCTGTTACTCTAGTAAACCCTCAAGGTATTTGCAAATCTCTGCTCACCTTTACTATTAATTCTATCACCCAACCAATTCACACCTGGTAAATTTAACTCCCTCAATGATTAACCTATGCCCACCTTTTGAATTTTGGTCACTCATTCTTCCAGCAGAGTAAGCAGCCAAGATATTTTTTTACTCTCACAGTTGCCTATAAATACCAACAATGTTTTTGCTGCCAATATAATGCAATACAGATTAGTCAAAATATGAATAAAGACGCTAGCTAAAAGCGATATACCTACACACTAAGTATATATTTTTTTTAAAAAAAAAGCCTTCTGTTTATAATTTCTTCAAACCAATACAAATTAACTTTTGGAAAAGTCAAGAGACATCCTAATTCAGCAGGTAAAAAACCAGAAAAGGTATGATGAAAAATTAAACAGATTGCATATTTGAACAGCCATTGAATATCATTACACTGTGTTATGCCACCTCCTCACCCCAAAAAGAAGTTGGTGGAATTACAATGCTCTGAAAATCTAAATTGTCACAATAAATAAGATTGGAAAATTAGAGGGTGGTGGACAAGTTTTAGCACATATCTTACAAAAAACTGAAACAAGTCAAAGATTTATTGATACACTTTTGAATACCGATGTAACACTATACTGCAGAAAAAATGTCTACAGATATTTTTGTGGAGACAGAATAAAACACTTGAAGTTTAATCACAACACAGAATTACAAGGCTGTAACATATGGATGGGACATTTTACCATGAACTCTAAAAACTCTAGTGTTAGTCTTTTTCCCCCTTCTTTCTTTAGTACAAATTCCAGTTAGAAAGTCCAAAAATCTGATAAATGGGCTTAATTTATTTTAATAAATCTTCTTAGTCTATTAAGTAGAATACCAGGATGGGAATCAGATTCCAAATGGCTTTCAAAGTATTTAGCAATGATACCCTCCATCCTCCCCACTTTTAACCCTAGGCTAGTATCTACAATCTTTAGACAAAATGATTAAGGCCCACCCCTCTACATTTTGTGGAAAAGGAAAGTTTGAATGTTTACCCCCCCCCCCCTTTCAATCAACTAAATATTTCCTCCGACTTATTCTATTGTGGTAACCCACAAATGGGGTGTATTGCCTTTTCTAAAAATCTCAGAATTAGACTGTGCTTAAAGCCATATCAAAACAGTTTCATTCATGTTCATAAATCCTAACCATTTATTTTAAATTGGCAGAAATGGAAAGCTATAAATAATTTTAAACCCATTGCAACAAACACCTCAAGGACACACCATTAATGTATCTATTTGGGCTGCACTTATTTTCAATAAGCTTGTAACAAATCAAAGCTGTAGCTTAACAGCCAGAACACGTTCTATAGGCCTACTATAAACGTTGAATGTATACATCTAATCAAAATTTGGGTTTTCCATGGTTTCCCCAAATCACTCGAGGCAACTGCAGGGATGGTTCCTTTAAAAAGATCATGACAAAACTTCTTCCTGCTCCTTGTCCTCCAGTCTTTTTCCACATCCAATTACCTCGACAAGGTGTAAAGCCCAAAAAAGTTCCTATTCAAAATTTTGTTTCTACTTTTAAAACAATATTTCTAAAAGAGCAAGGTGGTAAGCCAATCAGGATAACCAATTCAATGCAAAAAGAATCTTTTATTTAGAAAAAAAAAACATACAACTCGAAAGAAGTTATCAAAAGCCGTTATCAAAAGCAGCAGTCCAGTCATGATTTTTCAGTGTTCAGTATTCTTCAGCCCCTTCACCTTCTCCCTCAACAGAATCCATGCCAACCTCCTCATAATCTTTCTCCAAGGCAGCAAGATCTTCACGAGCTTCAGAAAACTCTCCTTCCTCCATGCCTTCTCCTACGTACCAATGGACAAATGCCCTCTTGGCATACATAGATCAAACTTGTGGTCAAGACGAGCCCAAGCTTCTGCAATTGCAGTGGTATTTGACAACATGCAAACTGCACGCTGCACCTTGGCTAGGTCACCACCAGGCACCACAGTTGGTGGTTGATAGTTAATTCCCACCTATGAACAGAAAGTTGGTTCATTAGGCAGCTGAATTTATCATTCAAATATCTTAAAACAATATTCAACATAATAGCTTAATTGATTTAGTATCACCATTTTTAATCAATTTCTTAGGACCATAAATTGTCAGTAAATCAGACTTCTGAATGCATTAAATGTATATTTTTAAAATTATTCCAGCAATAATAAATTGGATTCTTGCAAGTTCTTTTCATTACTCATCCAAGAATATGGTATTTTAAAGACAACTTCATGAACAAATTAAAATTCTCTCCAATTTTGTAAAAAAAAAAAGGAAAAAAAACTGTAAAACTAAAATTATTTAAAAACCACCTCAACTTGCCTTAAATCCAGTGGGACACCAATCCACAAACTGTATAGTACGCTTAGTCTTAATTGTAGCAATAGCAGCATTAACGTCCTTTGGCACAACATCTCCTCTGTACAACATGCAGCAAGCCATGTACTTTCCATGTCTTGGGTCACATTTGACCATTTGGTTAGCTGGTTCAAAACATGCATTTGTGATTTCTGCCACAGATAGCTGCTCGTGGTAAGCCTTCTCTGCAGAGATGACAGGAGCATATGTAACCAGCGGGAAATGGATACGTGGGTAAGGAACCAAATTGGTCTGGAACTCTGTAAGATCAACATTCAGAGCACCTTCAAAACGCAAGGATGCAGTTATTGAAGACACAATTTGACCAATCAGCCTATTTAAATTGGTGTAAGTGGGACGCTCGATGTCCAAGTTTCGTCGGCAGATATCATAAATAGCCTCATTGTCACACATGAATGCACAGTCTGAGTGTTCCAGGGTTGTATGGGTTGTAAGAATAGAATTGTATGGTTCAACAACAGCTGTGGATACCTGTAAATAAAAATGTTTCAAGTTTAACAAAAAGGAATTTGTTTTATAGATTTCATGTTGATATGCCTAGTAATTTAACTATAATCTTTGCACTGCACAGCATGAAAAATATCAAAAACGACAAGCTATTTCACATTTTCTATTACATTTACCTGGCCAAAGGACAGGGACACAAGACAGTTAAACAAAAGCTACAATGAAGAACTTTAAAGAAAATCTTATACCTGTGGTGCAGGGTATATGGCAAATTCCAATTTGCTCTTCTTTCCATAGTCTACAGATAGACGCTCCATCAGTAAGGAGGTGAAGCCAGAGCCAGTACCACCGCCAAAGGAGTGGAAAATAAGGAAGCCCTGGAGACCAGTGCACTGGTCTGCCAGCTTGCGAATGCGGTCCAAAACCAGATCCACAATTTCCTTGCCAATAGTGTAATGACCTCTAGCATAGTTGTTTGCAGCATCTTCCTTCCCTGTGATCAGCTGCTCGGGATGAAACAGCTGACGGTAAGTCCCAGTTCGCACTTCATCTATATTCATAAAAAGAAAATGTTTAAGCTAATGTTGGTCAATAGCCTCAAGATAGGTATAAATACAATTCTGATGCAATGTCATACAAAATTTCAGAGTTAAGGAGCAAGACCAAGTAAGTGAACTATATGAATAGGAGTAACTAATTAGACGTCTGTTCCCGTTTGGAACAACCATAACTACTACTCAACCACAGTACTGTACAAACCTAAAAGGGTGTTCTAAACAGAAAACTGCTTCCAAATTGAGATTTATTTTTCTTCAAAGGATCCTCCCACATGTGCAATTCCTTGAACAATCAATTAATGATTTCTTTTTTTTTTTTGCCTCAACAGTTCTTTCAGACTTCTAGTCTTTATTACTAAATAAAAAAAAAAAAAAATCAGCCACAATAAAATGTTTTACATAGATAACATACTAGGGATTAGTGCTTATGTAATGCTGAGAACAAGTAATGAATGACCACTGTAGTGAATACTATATTCATCAAGAATCATAATACCAAATTCTGGCTCTCAAAAATTCTCAAACTGTTCCAGATAATTTTGAACACCTCTGCTGGTATAATTACAATATATTTACTTCTAACACCTTGCCAATAATCTTGTCAGTTGTTATAACTGTAATGTTGAAGTGTCATACCAAATTTAAAACTTATTACCCCATCACTTACACGTAATCAAACATTTTAATACAGCTGAAACGTCATGGTTTATTTATCCCCCCCTCCACCCAGGCACACAAATAGTTGAAGATCAAGAACTTACCTACAACTGTTGGTTCCAGATCTACAAAAACAGCACGAGGCACGTGCTTTCCAGCACCAGTCTCGCTGAAGAATGTGTTAAAGCTGTCATCCCCTCCTCCCAGTGTCTTGTCAGAGGGCATCTGGCCATCAGGCTGGATACCATGTTCAAGGCAGTATAGCTCCCAGCAGGCATTACCAATCTGGGTACCAGCCTGGCCAACGTGGATTGAAATACACTCACGCTGAAACAGTATGGAGAAAAAAATCTGATATATAATCTAATACTATGAAAACAATGAGAAATCTACAACAAAATAAATTGGGAAAAAAACTCATTACTGATATGGCTACCAATGACAGTCTCAAAACAATGGAAATAAACATTTAATTTGAAGCACACATTTCTGATGGCAAACCTTTCAAGTAAAAGGTGAGGATGAAAACAAAAATAAAGTTACTTTTGACACTATGAAAAACAAGATATCTTACACGTTAGCTTTGCCAATACAGTTCAGGCAGAATTTTAATTGCGTTTGATACCGACTGTCTGAATCCTGTAGCAATGAATATAAAATTGCTGTTTGTTTTTTTATGTGATTCTCTATGACTACTGATATGCCAATATAATGCTCTCCAGGCTACATAAACACCTAACAATCATGCCAGTATATTGTCACCCAAAAAAATCAGAAGAGCTTAAGGTAGCAATGAAACCAAATTCCTCTCACCTTATGCCACAACAGCTACATCAACGACCATTTAACATAGAAGGATGGGCTATATTACTTCAGTAGTATATATTCTGAGGCTTTAATAAGCACATTTCCCTAAATAATATTGATAAAGGAACCTGTGTACCAAATTTCACACCAGAGAGCAATAAGATTATTTTTTAAAAAAATGTGCACATTAAAGTAAAAAATTATACTGATATAAAATAGCTCAAATGTGGATAGCTGCATACATGTTACTAAGCAACATATGATTACATATGGCATAGGAATATATTCATGAAGAGTCCTTAAAACTTGCCAGCAATGTTACATTTTCTATTGTTGCAGAGTAAGCATAAGTACAGCACTTAATTTCTTCAATCTTATCTTTCCCGATATCGCCACCTTAATAGGTTGGGGATTAAGTATTTTATCATACTCTCAAATTAAATGAGGTAGTCATCCTGTGTGCCAATAAATTCATTTGAAACCCAGCCCAATCGACATAATTCTAACACTTTAGTAAGGACTGCGAATGAGTAGTCGTAAAGAGAGCAGCTGTTCTCTATACTTTCACAGGGCCGGCGCTAGGAATTTCGGGCCCGGGGTAAAATGGGGACTTTTTTTTATAGCTCTACAAAATGGCCAGGCGCCAATGGGCGTAATATTGGCTTCATGGCCTGAGGGCCCCTATAGTCTGTGATCGGCCCCCCCATCAGCCCACGTACATTTGACCCACATAACCCCCCCCCCCTCCCCAACGCAGGCCCTGTACTTTCATCATATTGTCAATCAGTCCCTTTGTGAAATGAATTCAAATACCACAACAATAAAAAATGGACATTTGAGACTTTTACTTCTTTAAAATGTGAACTATGAATCACAAATCTATAACTTATGGGATAGTCCCATTTCATGTTGCTTTTTACTGTAGTGCCCAAATGCATCATGGAATCAACCATGTAAATAACTAAACTGTTTACTCTGTATGACTGAACAAATGGATTCTTTCAGTAGATTATGAAATTTGGAGCCCCATGCTGAAACGTAGGCAAATTTGCTATAAGAATGTATTTGCTACACAAATTGCAACAATGTATGATTCTTCACTTAGGTTGGCATGATCCAAGGACCAATAGCACATATGTGGCATTAGTAACTCATACACAGTATTGTTACTTTGCAAGCTGGCACTAGTACTTTTAACAGGCAGTATTCAGCTTAGAATATGTTACTATTAAATGCATCAATCTGATGACCATTTACAACATTAGGGCCTACACATGGCCCCCTAAATTCGTTTTGGCCATGGTGACAGTTTTTGGTACTTGAATAAGGTTGTAATGATCCATCGATAAAAAAAAAACATCACCGCAGCTAATTCTCTGCAGCTGTAGCGCAATCACTGGGACTTGTCAAGGAATTGTCGCTCTGGTCTGAAAACTGTTATACATGTTCGTTTGGTGATACTATTTAATATATGTTGCTCTTATAGCTGTAAAATATATAACTACCTCAAAAATGTCATTCAAAAAGTGCTATAACACGAGCGAATGGGAGTAGCGTTATAGTGAAGTATAATGATCATGCACACGTTCTTTGAATGATATTTTGGAATATGTTGCTATCAAAAGAATAAATACGGAAAAAATTCAGACAGGAAAAAAAAACTTTTGACCCCGTAAGCAAACATTAGTTGCCTAGCATTTACGTACACACATGCAACGTCCAACGATAACAGGTACCGGTATTACATCGTCAGGAAACCATGGAGGAAGCAAGAAACATATCCAGGATATTATGTCGGAGATGTTAATATTCTATGGCATTTATCAATTTAGGCTGCGGCAATATCCTCGTTTCAGCATTAGGTCGAAGGAATTTAGTTTTTATAGTTAACAAGCAGCCTGTGCTAAAATGACATTTGGTTCTTGATGTTGAAGCACAATTCGCTAGAAATTTGGAGCACAATCATTAGCGGCACCTGTAGATAGGTTGGAATGCAGTCCAGACCAAACTGGACATAGACGCTTCCTTTTGTAGCTTAATGGACTTGAAATTTTGTTTTTATGTTGGTGTGGTTTTCATCATCGTTGTTGGTCACTGATGCATTTTGCTGCACGTAATATTAGCATCGCTGTAAGTCGCATATGACAAATGGCGTCCTCTCATTGTGTAGTGTTACAGCAGTTTTTTTAAATTATTTTGCGTGAAGTAGGTGAACTATACACTATCTTGATGAGTAATAGAAACATAGGCTATTGCTAAACAACATACTCTAAGGAACGACAGCGTTATCATTACACATCGCTATTTGCCTTCTCCCAGTCACTTGCCACCCTACGTTACGGCATTTGAGAAGATGGATATATTTTACAGCTCTAAGAGCAACATATAATTTAATATATCGCCCAATGAACGTGCAAGAGTTTTCAGACCAAAACGACAATTCCATGACGAGCCCCAGTGATTGCGCTATCACCTTCTTTGCTATTGCGAATGGTGGTTTATATATTACATGACTTCCATATAAGCATCCCTATTGACATCCAAAGCATGGCCGCTAACAATCTATAACCATTCCACATTATGGAGTCTCTATTATTGAATCATTACCACACTAGGCCCCACATACTGTTGGGCTTGCTTGTGTATTTGCCAATGATAGAGTATGATAAACATGAGAAAGATATTGGCCACAGCTGGTTCTAAACCACTTTCTTAATATACAGGCATTTGTGGCGTACAGTATGTTCCAACTCCCCCTCTTAATTCTTATATTCTGTACTTCAGGCAATGAGTATATGCACCTGGTTTTATTATTCAATTATTCCCAGGCTGAAACGAATACATCTGTGTTCAGATTACGGTACAAACTGTAAACTCAATTATCTAGCCTGCTGACAAAATATTTTCGGGATGACAGAAAATCACGATTTCCTAAGAAACTAAAGTCATACTGAAATAGTCGAACACAAGAAATAATTTTAGCACTTTCATGCTGGCACAGAACATATTAAAACAATTACTTCTTGAAAATACAATGGTTAAATTCTAGATGGGGCCTCGCGACTGTTAACGTGACGTCACGTTCACGTACAGTCATCTGCGTAAAATACGTGTTACTTGTCGAAGTTAACAGCAGATAATTTATTATTGAAATGCGAGCTTCACCTGAAACATTGAACATCTGGTTATGTTATCGGACATCTGCGGCCGCTTACCAGCGGCCGCCTGCCTCTGATCTACCTTCGGGATATCAGTTTATGTTGATATTGTATAGCTTTAAATTATTGTGACCGAGCATAGCGAGGGCACAATACAATAATAAATGATGACTGTACGTGAACGTGACGTCACGTTAACAGTCGCGAGGCAGCGGTATCCCCATCTAGAATTAAACCCAATTTCTTACCGCCTCGCGTAGTAAACACACACATCACGTGGTATATGCGACATCATTGTGACGTATGGTCCAGGCTGTATTATAACATTAACTCATGTAATAACGGAGACTTTCCCGGCGCATGCTTGAAATGAAGTCTAAATATCGTGTTTTCAAAACACACTACGGCGGTACACCCGTGAAGACTTCATTTCATTATTAACTCAAATGATTATCGACAAAATCATATTTTATAAATACGAGTTTCGGTCATAATGCAGCCTGGACCAAAGTGAAACGTAACCATAATGCATGATATTGCAGAAACCCAATTTTCAAGTAATACCCATCGCTGTTACTGTTTTGGTACACGCAGACTGAATAAATGTCGCATATAGCATGTGATCTATATTTTTACTACGCGAGACAGTAAGAGATTGTAGCGGTATCCCCATCTAGAATTAAACACCCCCCCCCCCCAATAGGTGCTCTGAACTGAAAAACGAAGTTCACAGTTAGTGAAAGGTACATAGTGTAAATGATTGATTACTTGTATTTAAGAATTATTCAAACTTAGTGGTTATAGGCCTACCATTTGATGTGTGGGACATTGAAAGTGTAATAAAAAATATGAGTCCACAGGAGATTGCGATTCTGCTAAATCAACCTTGCTCTCTGCTTACTAATAAAATCAGTACAGCAGTAATCAATTGCAAGTTGTATAGAATTAAACGCGGGGGGGGGGGGGGAGATATATATGCTACAAGTCTTAAAATTCATTTTAAATGCTTTAATGACATTAAATAGCTTAACTTGTAGAAAATAGTGTTCCCATTAAATACATCAGATGTGTAAAAGCAAGGATATTAGAAAATGTATGTTACAAGTGCAAAGATACTTTTACAAGATGATAGCATCAAATAGTCTCTTCAGCGAGCAAGAAAATGAGAGTGTCAACACAAGACCAATCGCACACAAAATGAAATACTTGGCCATTTTTCCACGTGAAAACAAACTACACATATTTCTTTGAAAACCCATTAAAATCAAAACCAAATACAATAATTATCAACTGATTTTCCGATTCTGAGATGAAATATAATTAAACTTCCAAATTTTATTTCGCCCTAGACATTCAGCAGGTGCGGCCACACCCATAGGTATGTCATCTGGATACATATATATCTCGGTATACAACGGATTACTTCCACTTAAAGCCCAATATTAACAGAATTTAACCAATAATGAGACAAGTAGGCTATACAAAAAAAACATTTTAATCAAACATTAAAATCTAATTTTAAAAAATTGAAGTTTTAATTTTAAGAAGCATTAAATCCCTTCGCTACCATAAAAGATCAAATATCTACTACAAAATTTTACAGTTAAAGGACCTAAGTATTGACTTTTGAGGATCACATTCCAGACCCCGCCCTGGAAGAAAATGCCGACATGGCGGCGGATACACCTGCTACATAACTTACTTGGAACGAAAGAAACTATTGTCCATTAAGAAAGCTCACAACGAAGAAGGCATTTTCAAAATAGTAATTACTGATTCTAACAGTTAACTGTACTTGACGATCAAACATTTAACCCAAACCACATCGTTGATACACTTTAAAAATAACCGCAGCTTAGCATTATCAGTTTAATGCTTCAACTTGACAAAAACTTTGACATATTATAGACTCAAATAACTACCATTCGACTATAGCAATTTACCATTGTGAATAAGAAAGTTCAGTACGTATGCTTCGTCTGGAACCAGCACGGCGTTGCTTCCCGACAGCAAAGTGACAGTTGCAGTGGCGGGACGTCAGTTATATAGCATCTGCATTGCTGAATGTAAGGGCTTACGTGATTGGCTGATTTTCGAAAGCGTTTAAGAGCAGAAACCTGATTGGTGTACTGCAATCGTTCCATAAAATTAATAACCGGAACCGGTATTAACCACGACGCCTTGTATGGAAAATAGGGTATTACACTATTTTTTGAAATGTGGCTTAGTTTGTTCCTTTGGTAATAATAAACCACTAGAATTTTAATTTAATTTTTAGGAAATCAATAATTGTCTTAAAAGGGCATTTAAAGTTTAAATTTTTAATTTCCGCGCGAAAACACTAGCCGCCATGCTGCTTCAGTTTGTGACGTCACTATAGATTAACAGACAGCTGTCAAGGTGATACGAGAGCGATCGTGAAAAAGAACTTATCTTAGAATTCTGTATTTTAAAATGAGTTACGGTATTTATCATTGGTGTGTTGTACCTGAGTGTAAAAATACGAGTGTAAAAACACCTAGAAAGTTGTGGATTAAAGTGACAACCGTCGATATAAACA
Organism: Vandiemenella viatica; assembly: GCA_031002005.1. Lineage (NCBI taxonomy): Eukaryota > Metazoa > Arthropoda > Insecta > Orthoptera > Morabidae > Vandiemenella > Vandiemenella viatica. The sequence goes on from CM061920.1 coordinate 144,953,679, forward strand.
TGAGAAAGACATGGTTAAAACTTGCGAGAAGAGATCCAAAACCACTGTCGGAAAAAACTCCCCTGTACTTTTGTGAAGATCACTTTGATGTAAGTACATATCCTTAACAATAATTAATTATTTGTCATACAGATTATAAAACGAGCTCATTAACTTATAATGTAATTTCTATTTCATGCTTCAGTTGGAAAACGATATGGAAAACTATACGCAATATAAAATCATGGGTTCAGTAAAAAGAATTAGAATGAAACCGAACTGTGTACCATCCAAATTCGATTGCCAAGGCGACAGAAAACGGAAGTCCACGCCAAGCGAACCTCGCATGGCTTTTGTCGAAAGGCAAAGAATGTCTGTCATTCAATCACTTGAAGAGAATATACAAGACGAAGATGATGTAATAGCATCGGCATTGTGTAATCAAGGTACTTTTATACCATTAATATTAACACTGAAACATACTTGCCAATAATGTAGGTAGTAAGCATAAAATTTTAGATTAATAATGATATAGGTCACTACTTTAATTTAACTGTGGAGATTACTGGAAATCATGACTCTGCAAGGAATTGGTATCACAATACCACAGTGGTCAAATGCAAGACACCACTAGAAATATTTCCAGAAGTACATGTAATTATGTCATGCTGGTCCAGGGTGTATGCCACAATTACTGCTCGAGTACATTAATGGTGTCATGCTGGTGTATGGTGTATTACAACTTAATGTCTGCTTGATAATGGTCCAGGCTGTATCACAATGGTATTACTGCTTGAAAATAATATGCCTTGCGGTTGACTATGGCACTAGTATCACATCATTAGTGAACAAGTTAAAATATTCAATGACAAAGCATATGTGATAAAATGAGAAGTCATTGTAAGAATATTGAGCTTTTTTAATGAGTTATTTGCTAGAAGTTCTTGGTTTTATCTACATAGCATCCTAACAGCTTATTTATGATCTATGAAAAACTCAATTACTCTCTAAAGAGATTCCCTAAAATGTAGGCCATACCATATGACTGAATGAAAGTTTTTTAATTCTAGACCCATTGTTAGAGAAACTTTTTTTATTGCAAAGATGGAACTACTTAATTTCATCAATAGTGTGATATTTTCTTGCTAGTTGACTTTCTAATCTATTTGAATCTCAAGAATTTTTATAGGCCTACTCTTTGTTTCCAAGATTGTGTTACTTTTACAGTTTATATGTAAGTCCAAACAGACTTAATTTTTGATTAAAAACTAATATGATATGTTTTCTCAAAATTTATTTTGATAAGTTTGCTATTTTGTTGGTAACTTATTCCAGTCCCTGACCCCTTAGCTAGAAAGAAAATGTTTCCACACCCTTATGCGTGAAATCGAGTGCCAGCTTGTGGTCACCGTCATCTTTTCGCTTTCATGCAACTCTCCTAATTCTTCCACTAATACCTTTCCACTCATCACCAATATGTGCCTTATACACTTCCATGACATTCTTCACCCTCCTCCTGTATTCCAATGAATTCCATTTCAGATCCATTATCATATCAATTATTGATTAAGGTCTGCGATAATTTCCAGAGATAAATCCAGCAGCCCTTATTCACACCGCCTACAAATCCTGTATTTGATACTCAAATTGTGGGCTGCCTTCTAAAACACCATATTCAAGCAGTGGTCTCAGCAAAGTGTTCTAACGTAGTTGCCTTATTTCTGTCTTATATCTCTTCATCACTCTCTCTAAGGAGTGATGGATTTTAAAACCTTTTCCTACTACCTATCCAATGTGTCCTGGTCAGTTGAGTTTATTTTCATGTAGGTATTTATGTTTCATGTGTTCAACAAAAGTTTTTTCCCCACCTTATAATCATAATCAGTCTTTAGTTTCATTTCGTTATACCTAATAAGCTGACTCTTCTTTGCATTTATCATCATCTCATGTTGGCCTAGCAACATGGGATGGAGATAGATGAAAAGAAGAAAAAGTGTAAAATCAGATATAGGCTTATTGAAGTGAAGCTCATTTATAAAAACATATTGTTTTTTAATCTAAATTGTTATGAAATTAACTAGGCACATTTATCGTTTACAGATTTACCGACTGATGTAGGTATTTGTAATCTTGAAAATAAGCATGACAAAGCTGTTCAAGTATCTACAATCCAAGAACATAAGGCAGTTCAAGTTCGATTGATGGAAAAATTTAGAAGTAAAAAAGTACAGACTACTATGCTACACACACCTCTCAAGGCAACAGTGTGTACTGCTACTTCTCCATTAAAAGTATCTGAGGAAAGTGAAAGGTTGCCATCTTCATCTACTCATTGTTTTGCAGATGATAGATCAAATACACCATCTATAATAGGGTCAGGAATAGATCATGGCTCCTCCCCATACAAGCCAACAAGTCAATCCAACACTACTTCAGATGCTAGCTCACCAGAGGAAAAAAAAAAGGAAGGTTAAAAATTAAACCTACAAAGCACATTAGCTAAAATAAAAAACAAACCAAAATTATATAGTTGGCCTTCCAAAGGAACTTTATTTTCTTATAAATTTATTACAGACCCACACGTACATAACTGAACAACACATTTTATTATGCTTGATGAAAATAAAATTAAATAGAACATTTTCGCAACTGGCTGATGATTTTGACTTGTCAGTTACTCAAGTTAGCAACATTTTTTTCAATAAATTGCCTCAGATTGTAAATGTACTTTCACCATTTATAAAACAATTTTCAACTACATCAATTAAAAAGAATATACCTATATCTTTTAGATATAAATACAATCAAGTCACATGTATTATTGACTGCCTGGAAATAGAAATCCAAAAGCCTTCTAAGGATATCCACCAAGCATTAACTTGGTCAGATTATAAAAAAGCAAATACCATAAAGTATCTGATTGCATGTACACCTGATGGTCTCGTTAGCTTTGTGTCTAATGGATATGCTGGTAGGATCAGTGATGTGAACTTGCTAGAGCATAGCAAGTTTCTAGAATGCTTACAGCCTGGTTCATGTATTTTAGCTGATAGGGGATTTAAGCATATTGAAGTATTTTTATCTCAGAAAGGATTCACTTTCTTGAGACCTCCAAATGTTGCAGCTGGATCCAAACTTTCAAAGGCTGAAGTGAAACAGACAAAGTAAATAGCGCGTCTAAGGATTCATGTTGAGAGAGTGATTAGAAGACTCAGAGAATTTGACATGTTAAAGCTGCATTTTGTTATAAATTCTAATTTTATTGGTATGTTAGATTTATGTATCAAGACTGCCTGTGCATTAATAAATTTGCAAGATTCACTAATTAAATAAAATTATCTTTTAATAAAGAAATGTAATCAATTTGAATGTATTGTTTTTTATTTCTTTGGAACATAAAAGTTTGACCATAAAATATATCAACTGTTTTAAAGCAATGTAGAGATAACTGGTACTTGTATCCTCCACCATGAAACTGCTAGAACAACTTTCTGCGTGCACCTTGGACCAGCATAACACAGCTAGAACTACTTTCTAAAACAGCTCTAGTGATGAGATTCTACT